>RAKG01000033.1:421141-936974 GCA_009802275.1 Neurospora sp. CHS-2018a
CCCCCCCCCCCCCCCCCCCCCCCTTGTTTTTTCCTCTCACTTACTAACAGATGCGCAGCACGATCGGAGGCGTATTGATGGCTATCATCGGCCTTCTTTACGTTATCTTCGAGGACTTTGTCCTCGCCGACTTCTCATGGAACGCGAAGCCTACTTCTAGGAACCACCTGTCTAGGTCACTCGTCGGTATCCAAGTAGGCCTCACTGTGCTTTCCATCATCATCACCCGCTCCAGTGCCCTTTCGCTGCAGGCCAAGCAAGGCCTTCCTCGCGGCAACCAGATCATGGGCTGGGTTACTCTTGGTAAGTTCCTACAATGCTCAGCAGCTGGCGAATTTTCTCTAACCCAAGCCCAACAACAGTCGCATCACTCCTCATGCCGCTGGCCTACCGTTTACAGCCCAACAACCACTACATGCACCGGATCCTAGTCATCTTCCTCACATGCGCTCCGACCTTCGTCATCCTCACCATCTCGTACGAGGGTCTCTTCTACCTCGCCTTCTCCGCTCTTCTCGTGAGCTGGGTTCGCCTCGAACACGCAGTCCAGAAGTTCACCTCCTCCAAGGCACCACAGTCCACCACCGCCACCAAGAAGCCAACAACAACCACGGAATCTCACCTCCCCGCCCCCTTCCGTCCCCTCACCCTCCACGACGCCCGCGTCGCCCTCTTCTTCTTCATCCTCCTCCAATCCGCCTTCTTCTCGACCGGCAACGTCGCCTCCGTCTCCTCCTTCTCTCTCGACTCGGTCTACCGCCTCATCCCCATCTTCGACCCCTTCTCGCAGGGCGCCATGTTGATCCTCAAGCTCATGATCCCCTTTGCCCTCATCAGCGCCAACCTGGGCATCCTGAACAAGCGGTTGGGCGTGGCCCCCTCGGCCCTGTTTATGGTGGTCATGGGCATCAGCGACATCTTGACGCTGTACTTCTTTTGGGTCGTGAAAGATGAGGGCAGCTGGTTGGAGATTGGAAGCACGATTAGTCACTTTGTTATTGCGAGCTTGTTGTGCGTGTTTGTGAGCGCTTTGGAGCCGGTTAGTGCGGCGTTTATTGCTGGGGTTGAGGTTGGGGAGGAGAGTGAACTGAAGGAGGAGGGGACGGTGGCGGAGAAGGTGGTGGAGAAGGTTAATGAGGTTGTTGAGGGGTTGGTTGGTGGTGGTGATAGTTGAGACAATGATGTGTAAAGGGGCTGAGTTGTTAGTGTATAGATGGCATTTAATGTTGTATATGATGAGGCCTGGGGGCCACAACAAAAGGGTGGGAACGGCCAGCTAGTAGTTGGATAGGTATACATGGTATATACAGCAGATGTGTAATACCTTCCTGTGTTTCGTCACGATATCATTTCAACTTCTTCAAGCATATCGAACACTTCACCAAACACAAGGTGGACTGAAATCGAACTCCATGATTTCAAAAAGAGCATAACAACATCGTTGAACCCGCCGTTTTCTATTTCCTTAATCTATTCAAGCATCCAACATGACATACAGCCTTTATCGTCCCCTCACCTGTCGTCCAACCTCCAACCAGTGCTGCACATAACGCAGATCAACGCAAAGCAAAGACATGGTCGGCTTTGCGTTGATTCCTATACTTGTACCTAATCACTGTCCGATTTGCCTTTTTTATTTCCTAAATCCAATTGCCTTATTTGCGTTGAATCACCGATAGAAGCTTTGTGTCTGACAGGTGTGCGTCTGCACTGCCTGTGGTTCGACTTGCAAGTACTCAGCAGAAAGCCGCATGTATGTTAGGTATGCACAGGGAACTGAACGCATTTCACCATCAAAGATAGATGCACCATACTTGTAAGTTAAAGCAAAATAAAAAGAAAATCCACTCCTAGGTTTGCGTTGATTTGTATCATTTGGAAGATTTGCTTTCGACGACAACACGCCGACAGACAAACTTCAGGGTTAGGGTCCCCCCAAACTCCGACGGGCTCTCAAAACACATCCCCCTCACAAAGACGGGACCGGAATCGGCAGTTTCGCTTAAATCCCGCTGTGTATCCACCACCGGCCGCCCGTCCCCACACTCGGTCGGGGGTCCTGGGTGGGAAGTCCCGGTTCGGCGAGAATGCGAGGAGCAGCTCTTGCTTGTTCTAGGCACAAAAGCAGCAGCAGGGCTCAGGCTCATGTAAACAAATTCCCACTTGGGCCAGACAGTGATGGGATGTGTGGGACTTGCGGAAGACTTGCTGACAGATCAAATGAAATCGTGAAAGGGAAGGATGGAGTCCTGGGGGAGGTGGGAACGGCCCGACCGTCGAACGGGGACGGAAGACGGCAAGACGGGGGGATTTTGACAAGATGAAAGACACGCGGGAGGAAAAGCTTGTGTCGAGCAGTTGGTGTTGGTGTGGGTAGGTGTCGATGTTCTGGAAATTAAAGAAGATCTTTACTGCTGACTATCTTTGTTAGTGAAACAAGGGGATCGATCAATTTTGTCGGATTCGGTGACACGGGGACCATTGAGGTTCTGGGTGTCATTCAACACATGTTGAGAACTTGGGACATCTTCGCGATAATCTTCATTTGGCGATGTCTCTCGAGGACTGGATGCGGTCCTCCAGTCATCAAACTCGGAGACATTTCCCCATACTTCTACCTATACGTCCTATGAGGATTTTCCTGGGGAAGCCTTTTAGTGTAGAGCCTTCAATGGACTGGCGAATCACGACGAACGAAGAAACGAAACACCCACATAAACCATCACGAACCAAGCCTCCAAGGACTTCGAGATCGAAAGACAATGGAAGATCGGACTATGTGAGCCCCTGATAGGCGCAGGTGAGAACGCGGGAGGTCGGACGCGCTAACGGGTAGCACCATGCCTCTCTGACTCTCTCTAATTACTTACATGCGAGGCTGGTGATGCTTGCGAATTCGTGGTGGTGGTGGTGTGAGTCGGTTAGTTGTTATTAACCAATTGCGATGAACCAAGACTCTCTTGGGGCCATCGAGGTACTCGAGGATAACCATTCGCCCGAACCGTTGAAAGCTGAAGCTGAACCGTAACGAACTGCGTGAACTGCACTGCTGAAGGATCAGGTCATCTCACCGGCCAGCAGGAATATCGTTCTCCAAACCGCTGCGGGGTAGCTGAGCTCGCTGAGCACAAAGGGGTTGTTCTAGGACACCTGTCAGCGAAATAGTACGGGAAGCGATGATGTTTATAGTTGCGATAGTGGACATTGTGGAAAACGCCGTGTTCCCGTCAAACGAAAGGCCTAGAGAAATCCATTTGTGATCTTGCGGAGGAGTCGTTGTTGAGAGCCAAGGGAGATGCCGTGCCCCGGATTTCTGTGATGGCGGGCAGCATTTCCCAGTTGGGATGTTTCCCCCGGGCGACCAAACCTCGGGTGACGATGATGGGGGCTCATGGGGTTTGATGTGGGCACAAGGCTCCCTGGAAAGTAGTCAGTATTGCCTCGCCGCATTCCCTGCTCATCGTGTCGTGACTTGTAAGCAGAATCCAGACAAGCCAGACCGAAAATGATCACGAAACACTTGCTTTTGTTATGTTAGCTCATTATAGTCAGGTCTTAACTTAACTAGCAACGGTAGAGTGAGTCTGTAAACGGGAAACACTGCATCGAGGAGGCAACATGGAGCCACGAGGGCACCACGGGGCAAGAGACATTGGCGCATTCTGATGTCAACGTCTTTGGACCTCGAGTGACATGCAGCTGACCCACGATATCGGACCAACAGCAGGAGGCTGTCGTCTTGGTATTCGTTTCCTTTTTGAGTTTTCGGGGCAACCGTCGAGAATATGGGGTAAAGGCAAGGTACCTGTCACGTAGCAGGGAGTCCAAACAGGTCCCCTTTTCACATGCAAATAAAAAGAGTCCCACTGCCCCATTCATTACACCTCCTCAGGCATGTAAAACGTTAGCGCGGTGAATTGCAAAATGGCGATAACTTTAATCTTCATACAGAAGATGTGAGGTTTTCTCACCCATAAACCCCTGAATATTGTCAGGTGGCGGTACCACGCTAACCATTTATATGCCGGAAGAGGTGTACATGTCTCTGAGGGGTCCCCTCCATGCGAAACTGAGGCACGAGACAACACCCTGAAGTTGAACAAAGGGAAGACTCGAAACATGTCCTGTCAATGTTGAGACGACTGGGAAAGTCCTTGTAGGTTGGGGCTGGATGACATTTTATGGGGATCCAGAGCCCCCAACACAAGAGTTCCACACTGCGTTTCTCGTCGGCTGTTATGTCTCTCCGTGCCTGTACTGGGAATGTACACAAAAGAGTTGAGTTCAGACCTGCGAGAACAGCAAGATAGAACGATATATCACGCAGACAGACCAATGCGAAGAACCGCGGAAATTGCTCCGTTCTGTAGACAGCACACATTAGTAAGAGCTTTTGAGATGGTAGCGTGCAGGTCACACAACAAGGAGTCAGGACATGAGGTTCGATATGTGCCAAGTTCCGTACAGGTTCATAGGCCCCGTCCATCGCCAGACCGTTTTCGCGCTAGCAAAAGTGAGTCCGCTCAATCCGGGGATGACACTATGGCAGCGGTAGGCCTGCAATTCCGCCTGTGCTTAGCCGCTCGACTCCCCGGTCCTCTGCTGACAGTGACGGCACGCAGGTAGCAGTTATTCCTCGCATCGGAATGTTCCCGCTTTCAGACCACGCACCTACCTTGCTCCTCCAAAGTCCCCAAGTTCCCCAATCCCCAGCTTCTTACACAAAGAAAAGTGAAGCAAAGGAGGAAGCAAGCGACGAGTCTTGGACAAGAACGAGAACACTGACCCTCGACGCCCTCGTTCACGATCCCCCTCACTTTCCACATCTTCACCTTTTCCCGGTACTTACCTTAGCTACCTTGGCCTCGACCCTCTCCAGTCGCTACCCTTGCCGCCCTACCTCGACGTAGAGGTATCCGTGGACAATAAAAAACTCGATCAGTCAGTCGTTGACGAACGGTACCCTCGAGAAAGCGGCGATCTCTGGTGGCGGCACACACGCAACCGACAGTGACCAAAACACACACATCATCCAAACGAACTGGCTGGAGACGCGAACGTCCAAGCCATCCACAACGGTAGCAGCACCTAATACGGAGTACGGAGTACGGCGTAGCACGGCAACACCCAGGTCCAGAGGCTGGGCAGTTCACGCCAATAAACGAACCACGTCGATCGCATCGGCCCCCCCCCCCCTCCCGTCCCCCAGAAGCAGCAACGCAACCACCGACAAGCGCAGCTCTTTCAACCCCGAGCGCGACTAGCCTTCTCTCCCTGCTTCAACAGCCCATCGACGATTGCGTAACACCAGGCTTTCCTCGTTTCGCCTCGAGGAGGGCGCAGTGCATCCCCCGTTACCAGACGCAAATGGACATTGACACGACCAAGGGAGCAACAATGGCTGCGACAACGCCAGCAGAGAAGCCGACAACTGCTTCCGCCCCTCAGCAGCAGCAGCAGCAGCAGCAGCAGCAGCAGCAACAGCAGCAACAGCAGCAGGACCACCACCACCAGCAACAACAACAACAACAAGGACAACCGCAGCCGACTCGACAACAAGTAGTTCAGCCAAAGCAGCAACCTCCACCGCTGCAACCACAACCGCAATTCAACTCACAATCGCCGACTCAGTCGAGACAGTCGCAGTCGCAGTCGCCAGCACCGTCGCAAGCGCAATCCCAGGGCCAGCAGCCACCATCGGCGTCGACAGCCACGGGCACATCAACCGGCCATATGAGTTTCAGGAGGTTGGTGCATTCCGGCAAAGACTGGGGAGGATAACGTTAGCTGACATGTCATCTTTCGGAATGAAAAAAAGACAACGAGCCTCTCGAGCTTGCGAAGTAAGTTGCAAACTGAATGTGTATTTTGCGGGGAGTGGGCCCCCAAAAGATAAAGAGCAGAGGCCACTGGCGGGATGCGACTTATTGCGCCGCATTTCAACCTCGAGCCTCGGCTCATGAGCTATCGCGTTATCTCTTCGTGCGAAACCTAGGCTAACCACCCGTCTTTGTAGACTTGCCATGCCCGTAAAGTACGACGCCCTCTTCTAAACAAAGCTTCCCAACCAATTGCCAAACCTCGGATCTGTCATATCACTTGTTTTTGAGCGGACATGGATGCTCACATCATGCCCGTTATAGGTCCGCTGCGATGCCGCAAGCCTCGGTGTTCCGTGCACCAACTGCGTCGCCTTTTCCATCGAATGCCGCATCCCAACGCCTAAACGCAAGAAGACTGCCGCGCAGAGCACCACCACTGCCCCTTCCAAGGACTCGGACAGGTACTTGTTCTTTTCACTTGTCTTCAGTTTCTTGCTTTTCCTGCCAACAACCTCTCCCTCCTTCATCACATGTTATTGGCTGTGGTTACCTTGGTTTGCAAACAACTGACGGGATCCCAGTGAGCGAGGAGACACCGAAGACCGGTCGCCGCACCAGGACGGTGCAAACAATACCTTCCCGGCCGGAACCCGACCTGCCGCAGCCTATCACACCCAAGAGGGGACACCGACCACATCCGTCAACGTTAAGGAACAGGCGGAAAGGGAAGAGTACGATAATGCAACCCTGGCCAACTACATGAACCTCGTCATGAAGCCCAAGTTCACCAGAGCACCTATCACAGATGCTGGGAGGGTAGCCTATATGGGCGAGTCTTCCAACCTCACCCTTCTCGTCCATGACCGCCAAAGCGACTCGGACGTGGTACACTATCCTCTGCCGGAACATGTACGGGGCAACAAGGCCAGGCTGTCAGAACTGGACAGTACCGAAATCGAAATCCTTCATCAGCGAGGCGCTTTCCTGCTGCCACCACGGTCTCTGTGCGATGAGCTCATCGAATCATACTTCCAATGGGTGCACCCCATAGTCCCCGTCATCAACCGGACCAAGTTTATGCGGCAGTACAAGGACCCCAAGAACCCGCCGTCACTGTTGCTGCTGCAAGCCATGCTTCTCGCCGGTTCTCGAGTCTGCACCAACCCCCAACTGATGGATGCGAATGGTTCTGCAGCACCCGCCGCTCTTACCTTCTACAAACGAGCCAAAGCTCTGTACGAAGCGGGCTACGAAGACGACCGGGTTACCATTGTTCAGTCACTCCTTTTGATGGGTTGGTACTGGGAAGGCCCTGAGGATGTCACCAAGAATGTCTTCTACTGGAGTCGTGTTGCTACCATTGTCGCACAGGGCTCTGGCATGCATAGGAGCGTTGAGGGTTCACAGCTGAGCAAAGCCGACAAGAGGCTATGGAAGCGTATCTGGTGGTCACTGTTCACAAGGGACCGATCGACAGCTGTTGCGCTGGGACGACCTTGCCACATCAATCTGGACGACTCGGACGTGGAGATGTTAACGGAGGACGACTTCATCGAGGACGAGCCGGACAGCCCAAGCGACTACCCACCGGACGAGACCCATGTTCAGTTCTTCCTGCAATACGTCAAGCTCTGCGAAATCATGGGGCTGGTCCTCTCTCAGCAGTATTCTGTTGCCTCCAAGGGCAAGGGAAAGAATGCTATCGATCTGACACACAGTGATATGGCTCTTGCCGACTGGCTCCAGAACTGCCCAAAGATTGTCTATTGGGAGATGCGGAATCACCACTTCTGGTCTGCGTTGCTCCATTCGAATTACTACACCACCTTATGCCTCCTGCACAGAGCACACATGCCACCGAGTGGTTCCCACAGGTGGCCTGATGAATCGCCCTATCCATCGCGTAACATCGCGTTCCAGGCGGCAGCAATGATCACCTCTATTATCGAGAACCTCCAGTCCAACCATCAGCTGCGGTACTGCCCTGCGTACATCGTCTACAGCCTCTTCTCCGCGCTCATCATGCACGTATATCAGATGAGGTCGCCAGTTGCCTCCATTCAGCAAGTTACGCAAGACAGAATACGGACATGCATGGCCGCCCTGAAAGAGGTTTCCAAGGTCTGGCTTGTGGGCAAGATGGTGTTTACCCTTTTCGAATCTATTCTTGGAAATAAGGTTCTCGAAGAGAGGCTTCAGAAGGCGGCGGGTAAGAGACACCGTCGGATGCAGCAAGGTCTTTCTCAGCTAGAACAACATCATCAGCACCAGCAGCTTCAACAACAACAACAACAACAACAGCACCAACAGCATCAGCATCAGCAGCAGCAGCGTTCACACGATCAGAAGCGTAAATACGACGAGATGGCCATTGATTTCAGCGTCAACACTCCCCAGCCCCAAGAATCTTACGAGCGTTCAAGGCCACAAACACCAAGTCTGACTTTTAAGACGGAGGCGACGCCCAGCACGATGCCGCCACCTGTCACGTCACCCAATAACCAGAATGGTCACCGTCCTCCGAACGATGCATTTATGGGCGGAACAGCT
Organism: Neurospora sp. CHS-2018a; assembly: GCA_009802275.1. Lineage (NCBI taxonomy): Eukaryota > Fungi > Ascomycota > Sordariomycetes > Sordariales > Sordariaceae > Neurospora > Neurospora sp. CHS-2018a. The sequence goes on from RAKG01000033.1 coordinate 429,514, forward strand.
TCGAGGCCGCACACTCGGCCAGCGACGCCTTTCAACCCGTCCTTCTCGGTCCCGGCCACTCCACCAGATCTGTACCTTGTGACCAGAAACTCGCCCAACTTATCACAAAATATCTGGGAGAACTTCCAGCCCGACCAGCTCTTCCCAGAAAGTACCAACATGCCGCTCTTCGCTCACCTGTCACCTACCCAACAGCATTCCAGCCTGGATCCCAACATGATGCAGATGCCAAGCGGGCTTCCCAATCAACCCATCGAATATACACAGGGCGTTAAGCGCAACCTGGCTGGCAGTCCGTTGCCCAACAATAATAGCAATGGGTTGCTGCAACCTGGAGGCATGCCAGGGCAGCAGGGCCAGGGCCAGCAAGGAGGATATGGAAATAATAATTCTAATAGCTTCTGGAACGCCAACTTTGACGGGCAGATGGGCGGCGGCGGTGGAGCGAATGACGGGCCAAGCCCGAGTGACAGTTGGAGTAATAGCTCGGTGCAGGGACAGCCTGTTCCGTCGACGCTTAATGTTGAGGACTGGTAAGTTTTTCTTTCTTTCATGCTGCACCGAGTTCGGATGAAAGCAAAAGCTAACATGGGATGAAATCTGCAGGTTCCAATTCTTCGGGATTAATAGTGACCCGTCGCAGGGATTCAATCTTGACATCCCAGAGCTGATGAGGCAGTTGTGAGCGTGTCGATCCCGGTCCATTAGAGTTGATATTGGAGTATGATGATATTATGGTAACCGTCATTCTCAAAGTGAATGACGTGGAAGTGGAATTGGATAAGGCCCAGGCTGGCAATTTTTGTCACTGTATCTTTTTAGCGTTGAGCAAGCATAAGCAGTCCCAAAAGGCATTCGAAGGAAACACAACTACAAGGTGTATTAGCTTGTCGATTGAGTTGTGGAAAATGGAAGGCATACGAAGGGAGACAGATTGTCGCACAAAACCAAAAGACTGTGAATAACCTCACCCAGTGACCCAGTCCCGGCGCTTCTCTCACATGATCATAGCAACCCGCACAGCAAGCAACAGCAACCCACACCCAGATCAGCGCTTCCATTAATCTTGCTTGGAAAGAATCTAATCTGAATCACAGTGGACCTCTAGACCAGTCGAAGCCAGGTACATTTTTCTTTTCATTCGCTCATCCTTTTGGCAAACCGCTGACTTTCTGCATCGGCAAATGATGCGCTGCTGGCCGCATTTTTGGCCGCACATCCGCTCTCTGTTCCCCGTCCCCATTCCCGTCGAGAGGCGAGGTCGAGAGGCGCCCACGCGCCGCACCTTGTTTTTACAACCCTTCTTCGCTCGGGTAAAAGGCAATTGCAATGAGGGGCAAAGAAGGGTCAAGAAAGGGTCACAGTATCCGAAATCATTATCGGAATGGCGCCAGTCCATGGACTCCATGCGGACAGCAACCAAGCATAACCACTCATCCCCGTCAGAGGGTTGCTTTACAGGATGATTGGTCAACCCCCATTTCACGCAGCTGCCTCTCGCACTCTCGAGAAGCGCTCAGTGGATGGTGCTGCGTGGTGCTTCCGGGGATGAGGCTTGCATGAAGCGTCATATCAGATATTTGAAGATGGTGAGCTTGTGATGTCTGGGTTTGTAGAGCGAGTACTTGAGGTGGAAAATATCGAGCCCTCCGGGCATCTTCTTTTTTCTGCCATTTTCTGTTCAGACCCGATGATGATTCGCAGATATATCAGTCTTTCAGTTCCTAATCTTGATATCCGAGTGCGGTACAGCGGAACCGAGGCTTTGCTAAGGTAATCTGATCTGGCTGACCTGAGGCAAAGAGACCTGGAAGAAGAGAGGGGCGGTTACCCGAGGTTAATAGCAAAGCTGTGATATGAACATGACGGAAGGGCTATTCCCACAACCTGTCGATCGCCAGCTGCAAGATGTGATGTGATAGTGAAGAGAGAAGCCCCCCAGTTAGTAGTTCTGGTGCAGCGGGGTTCTTCATCACTCTCTTTCTCTCTCTTCACATCCGTTGAATGCGGCTGCCTTGAGCGTTATCACACGCGAAAGGACATGAGGTTCGGTTAGGTTCATCACTTATACCTGTTCCATTCCCCCATGCACGTTGAAATGATTTCTGTCAAGTTGGACTCGCGAGAGAGGGTTGTCTTGTCTTTCTTCACAACTGAATGAAGTTGGCGCAAGCGCGTCTAATGAAAAGGTGAACCTAAAGAGGGGTGGGCCGTTGGGGGCCACACTAACAAATAGTGGGCGTCCTTAGCCGCCGGCTTGTATCTTTGTACCACACCCATACTGTACGGGTACCCGAATCATTGGAGGATTGTTTCCGAGAAGAGACCAGGAGAATAATTGATTACTTAGAAGTAGTATGAAGCACGAACGCCCATCCGAACGATGATAGGGACTGAGAAGGTGCGGGGAGATGGATGGGATGGTGTTAAGCTTTGTAGACTTTCCTGGTCTTATAATGGAGCCCCTTCCCCCCTCTGAACATGTGAGGAAGATGCCTGAAGCGATCTGCAGTCGGCGGCTAACTTAGAGACGGGACTCCATCTCTTCGTCTGCCTCTTTTTCGTTCGACCTCCACTTGAGTTTTTTCATCGAGCAAACTCGAGGGATCGCTTCGACCTTAACATAAGCTTTTTGCTCTCACATTGACCTATCTCTCATTACAGAGAAATATGCAGGTCTGAATTACAGCTGGAGAGTTCCCGGCGGTGACAGGGGACGAAGCTATACGGGACCGTCTCCGTAGTTGGGTGGCTCCTCCCCCGGCAGCTGCCGCCTGCCCTATCACGCCCATTGCTGCCCGCCTATCGATGACCTGTCGAACTGTGTACATATAACATATAACAGGGCCTGGAGGTGCCGCCCATTCGCTCATACGATGAGCGCGGGAGACCGAGACAACTTTTGCAGAAAGTTGACCATAAATAATATTGGATTTGTTCCATGCAACAACGCCTTTGTCAACCGTTGTCGTCGCTAGTGATCAAGCCACCCGGCCACCTTTGGAGGCCCAAGCAACAAGTTCGCCTTTGTGCCTGCACCTCACCAGTTCCCCGGATCTCCCCTCCCCAAATCTGCCCCTAAAAAGTAAAAAGTCCACACCGTGGTTCTCGACTTCACGGCCCACCCCAGCACGGCCAGGCCACCACCAACGCTCATCACCACAGCAGGGTTCAGAGCAGGGCAACCGCCGTTCGCAAAGTACCAGGTACCCCTCCGCCGCACGCGAGCTCTGACGACACAAGCTGGGCTGTTACCCAAAGCTTACACGCACCTCTTCCTCTCACAACTTGTGTCGACCACCAATTCCGCCTTTTCCCCAGTCTACCACATAGCATCGACAAAGTAGGCTTTGGAAAGCAGCATTCGCCACGAGGACGACAACACGACGACCACAAGACATTGGATTCCAAGTCGCCAGGACCGGGACTTCCGTCTTGTCTTGTCCCCGCATTCCGAATCCCATCGAGTCGTTTTACCGAGACGCCCAATCGCAATCCCCAGCCGCCCATAATCACCCAACATGGTGCAGGCGCCCATGATCTCGGTGCCTCTCAAGGCCACAAACGAGATCGACTGGGTTGCTCCCCTCAAGAACTACATCCAGAATACCTACGGCGATGACCCGGAACGCTATGCCGAAGAATGCGCGACCCTCAACCGGTTGCGCCAGGATATGCGAGGCGCCGGGAAGGACAGCACGTCCGGAAGGGACCTGCTCTATCGCTACTATGGTCAGCTCGAGCTGTTGGATTTGAGATTTCCGGTGGACGAGAAGAACATCAAAATCTCCTTTACATGGTATTATCCTTTGGCTGAACAATGCGGGCGGGACACTTTGGTTCTAACCATCTGCTGATTCTGTAGGTTCGACGCTTTCACCCACAAGCCCACAGCGCAACATTCGCTGGCTTTTGAAAAGGCCTCCATCATCTTCAACATTTCCGCCGTTCTATCCTGCCATGCGGCACACCAATTGCGAACCGAGGAGGCGGGACTCAAGACGGCATACCACTCGTTCCAGGCCTCGGCCGGCATGTTCACCTACATCAACGAGAACTTCCTCCACGCGCCCTCTTCGGATCTGAGCAGGGAAACGGTCAAGACACTGATCAGCATCATGCTGGCACAGGCGCAAGAGGTCTTCCTTGAGAAGCAGATTGCTGATCAGAAGAAGAATGGTCTGCTTGCCAAGCTGTCCAGCCAGGCGGCCGCTCTCTACACGCAGGCTGTTGAGGGCGTTCAGGAAAACGTCACCAAAGCCATCTTTGAGAAGGTTTGGCTGTCTATGGTCCAGGTATGTTGTGTTGGCATCGAGTCCGGATCAGGAAGGATGGGAAACGGAGGGCAAAACTGACACAAAATAACAGATCAAGCTCAACTTCATGAACTCGCTAGCCCAGTACTACCAAGCCCTCGCTGACGAGGACGCGAACTCGTATGGTGTGGCCATTGCGCGTCTCGAGATTGCGCAGAGTCTTGCCAAGGAAGCGAACAAGATGGCACACAGTTTCCCTAGCTCAGTGCCGCCGAACTCGAATCTGACCTCCGACTGCGGGCACATCCTGGCAGATGCGACCAAGAGACACCTTGCAACTGTCAAGGAAAAGTTGGAGGAACTCAACAAGGAAAACGACATGATCTACCATCAACCCGTACCTGCGGAGGCCAGCGTTACACCGGTCCCCAAGCTGCCGGCTGCGAAACCGATACCCGTTAGCGAGCTATACGCCGGCCAGGATATTCAACGGATTACTGGCCCCGATCTGTTCGCCAAGATTGTGCCTCTCGCGGTCACAGAATCGGCTAGCTTGTACGATGAAGAGAAGGCCAAGCTGGTGAGAGCAGAGACGGAAAGGGTGGAGACCGCAAACAGCGAGATGGCGGCTAGTCTGGACTATCTCAGGCTTCCGGGCGCGCTTCAGGTTTTGAAGGGAGGATTTGATCAGGATATCCTTCCCGACGAGGATTTCAGGACGTGGTGTGTGGATGTCGCGGATCACGAAAACCCCCACAAGATCTTCGAATATCTTCATACCGAGAAGCAGGCCATTTCCACGATACTGGATAAGAGCAGCAGACAGTTGGATATGGAGGAAAGCGTGTGTGAAAAGATGCGTTCCAAGTACGACGCCGAATGGACACAGCAGCCGAGTTCGCGGTTGACTACTACGCTCAGAACCGACATCAGGAGGTATCGGGAGGCTTTAGAAGTGGCGGCGAAGAGCGATGGGCAACTTGCGACAAAGCTCAGAGCCAACGAAAACGAGCTGGACGAGATGCGTCAGGCGGCACAGCATGGAGAGATCGATGAGTTGTTCCAGAGAGCAGTCAAAAAGTTGCGAAAGTCAAACCCCAATAGCCCCGCTACCGTCGAGCCGAATCTCTTGGATGCCGATTTTGATGACGGTGGCCCGAGTGTGGTTGAGCAGATCCAAAAGGTGGAGGATATTCTGAAGAAGCTCAGCTTGGTGAAGAAGGAGCGTCTGCAGGTACTACAGGATCTGAAGCAAAAGGTATATTGATCGCGAGGAAGAGTCGTGTGTGGTTTACCGAGACGAGAGCTGACAAAACAACAGGCACACAGTGATGACATTTCCCAAATTCTTATTCTCAACAAGAAGTCGATCGCGAACTATGAGCAGCAACTCTTCCAGCAGGAACTGGAGAAGTTTAGGCCTCATCAGAACCGCCTCGTGCAAGCTTCACACAAGCAGGCTGCTCTTATGAGGGAGCTCACAGTAACGTTCAACAATCTCCTCCAGGACAAGCGAGTCCGTGCCGACCAAAGCCGATACGAGTCGGTACAAAGATCGCGCGCCTCGGTTATCAACAAGTACAAGCGTGCCTACCAAGAGTTCTTGGACCTTGAGGCGGGTCTGCAGAGTGCCAAGAACTGGTATAAGGATATGCGACAAGAGGCCGAGAGCCTGGAGAAGAACGTAGAGGCTTTCGTCAACAACCGTAGAGCGGAGGGTGCCCAGCTTCTGAACCAGATCGAGCAGGACCGGGCTGCCAACAAGAGCTCCCACGCCGCGCTGGAACAAGAGCGGTTGAAGAACCTCATGGAGCGCATGTCCATGGACCCATCACCGACCTCCCCCAAGCCTTCATCGGGGTCAGGAGGCCGACCTACACCCGCTCCCTTATCCTTCGCTCCGGCAGCCGTCTCCAACACGCCACTGTCAGCCTACCAAAAGTCCAACTTTTCCACCCAGTATCCCGCCTCGCCGCCGGCTACACAGATCGCCCACAACCCCGGGGGCCAGCAACAGACCCCCTACCAACAATACAACCCCAGCTCCCTCGGCCGCATCCCCGGCCCCGCCTCCCCACCCCCGAACCAAACAAGCTTCAACATCGGTCCCGGCCGCCACCCGGCCTCTCCGCCGCCGACGCAAACCTCCTTCGCCCAGTCTCGCCCTTACAGCCTGACGACGTACGGCAACCCCTCGGCACTGAATCCTCAGGGCCCTGGGCAACCCGGTCAGCCGCAGCAATCGCAGCCAGTAGGAGGGCAGACACCTCTGAACTACATACCTCAGGGCTTCGTTCCGCCTCCGCCACCTCCGGGCCCCCCGCCGCTGGGTCCGCAGCAGACGGTGCATTATGGTGGGAACGAGTATTATGCGGGGATGGGTAACCCGAATATTGGAAGGCCTGGGTCGGCGCAGAAGGGGCCGCAGGGGCAGCAGGGGGGGTGGGGACAGCCGCCGCCGCAACAGCAGCAGTATCAGCAGCAGGGAGGGGGAGGGGGAGGGGATCCTTGGGCTGGGTTGAGTGCTTGGGTCCGTGCCCTCGTTGCCCAGTGAATGGCACCGCCCATTCACCGGCACGCCCTTCCAGGTATTTAGGCTGCCCTGGTTTCCGTTTCTCCTCTTCCGTTTTGATTCCAGAATCAACCACTTTTCTGTTGTCGCCTTTCCCAGTCTCAACAGTTTAAGAGCGTGAGGGATATGGTATAGGGATGGAGAAGAAAGGAGCTGAGCTGAGCGGCAGGCAGTGGTTATTGATCATTGGTTATTAGCAGGAGGTTAGAAAGAATTCATTACCAACTTTTTTCTTGTTTATAAGTCTGAAGAGAGTCTTGAGGTGCTCAAGTGAGTTGTACTTGACAGCTTAGTGAAAAGTTCGCAAAGWCTTTGCGAACACGTTGAGTAGAGTGTCGTTAACAGGAGATGGGAGGGTTACCGACAGCTTATCAACAGTCTATGCAACAAAAGTTCAACCTCGCTCGGTTAAAAGTTTCATATAGGGTATACCGTCAACCTCAATCACACACATCATGGGACAATAACTTGACCTGGACCAGGAGGACTTGATGCAAACTTCTTCAGATATGCCAGTTGATACCCCCAAAAACCACCTTAGCTAGATGTAAATACAGATGGTATAACTAAAAAAAAAAAAAAAAAAAAGGACATGATGATATATAGCTAAAATGGACTGGTACAACATGCATGCTACTGTTCTTCTTTCTTCCTTCTTCTTCATCGTCTTCTTCGTCTTCCGGATATCCGCCTTCCGCCTTGCGGATTCTATGTGTCTGTTTCCTTATCCAAAACACTTTCATGTCCTTCCCTTCCTCTTCCCTTCTCCTCAACTTCCATTCACCTATCTCATACCCCTCAACCTAAAGCCTAGAGCTTAGAGCTTGGACTTGGGAGCCTCCAGAGTAGGAGTAAGGAGATCGCGGAGGTCGTTGGCGGCCTCGTTGAGGTAGTAGCTCATCCTGTCGGAGCCGAGGCCCTTGGAGACGATGTTGAAGTTGAGGCTGTTGCACACAAAAAAGTTAGCATTTTGCAACCAAAGTCAAGGCAAGGAAAGAGCAAAACCAACCTGTTCTCGTTAATCATATAAGCAATACCGAATCCCTGGTCAATAACCTGGCTCCATCCGTATCCGTTGAAGAACTCGGAGCTCAGCTGGGAAGTAGACAGGTACCACGAGCTCGAGTAGCCGTAGGCGGGGTCCTGGTAAAGAGCGGGGACCTCCTGGCCGGCCTCGAGCAGGCGCTTGAGGCCGAACAGGTGGCGGTCGACGCCCTTGCCGTCCGAAGCCGCAGAGATGTACTCGAGGTGGGAGTCGATGGCCTTGCGGAAGAGCTCGACCTTGGTCTTGTCGTCGACGCTCGCGTCGTTGGCGGCCTTGCAGAAGGCCACGCTGGCCTCGCTGACGGAGCGGCACGTCTCGGTGCGGCCCTGCTGGAAACGGCGGGTGGCGGCCGACTCGTAGGTGGGACGGTTCTTGCCGTACATCTTGTAGTAGGCCAGCTGGATGATCATCTGCACGTAGGCGTCGGGGGAGCACTTGAACTTCTTGATCAAGCCCTTGCCGTAGCCCTGGTAGCCCTGCACGGCGAGCTGGTGCTGGCCGATGACGTTGTTGAAGTCGGTGATGGCCCGGTCGATCTCGGCCTGGACCTCCTTGGTGACGGTGAACTTGATGGCCTCGGGCTCGGGCAGGTTGGAGCGCACCGAGGGGTCGGAGAAGTCGAGCTTGTTGTTGAAAATGACGTCGTTGACGAAGTCGTTGAGGCGGTGGGTGGGCGTGCCGTCCATCATGCTGTGCTCGCCCATGAAACCGGAGGTGCCGTTGTCGTTGACGATGAACTGGACAGGCTTGTCGTACCAGCGGTTCTGGCCGTCACCGTGCCAGTACTGGTGGGCGCGCTCCTCGAGAGTGACGGGGGCGGCATCGTCAAGGCAGACGACGAAGGAAGAAGCCTCAATGGCCTCGAGAGCCTTGGCGTTCTTGGGGTCGGCGGAAAGGAGAGTGGCGCGGGCGTCGGTCCAGACGTCGCGGTTCTCGGAGGTGAGAGCACCAACGGCGGGGGCGCGCGAGGCGGCGAGCTCGTAGACGCGCTTGAAGGCCTGCTCGAGCTCAGTGGTGTTGAGCTGCTTGCCACCAACCTCGTGGTAGATCTTGTAGAACTGGTTCTTGCGGATGGCAAGGATGTACTTGTGCTCATCGGCGCTGAACTTGACGGGGTAGTCCGCAGGCTTGGCAGCAACGCGGCTGGCGTTGAACATCCACTTGTAAGAGTCCATGCAGATGGGGAGCTTCTTCATGTACTCGGGCTCGAGAGTGCCCTGGTCGACCATCTTCTTGAACTCGAGAGCGCCGGTGGTGATGGCAGCGGCGCGCTTGGCGGGGTCGCGGCGGCGGCGGTCATCGCGGTGGGAGTAGAAGTAGCTGACGTAGGGGACAACGGGGTCGCGGTAGGAGAGGTAGGCCGCATCGTTCCACCACTCGTAGATCCAGTTCTTGTGCTTGGGGTCCTCGCGACGAGCGACGAGCTTCTCCTGGAGCTTGCGACCAGGGCCATTGGGGGCAATGAAAGCGTCAATGGCCTTCTTGCTGTTCTCGAGCTCCTGGGGGCTGAGAAGGGGCTTCAGGGACTGGTAGTAGCGGGCAGCCGTCTCCTCGAGGGTAGGGACGGGCAGACGGGGGAGAGACTCCTGGAAGCGGAGCATGGGGCCCTTGGACTTGTCCTCGACATAGCCGGCGGGGAGGGAGCTGTTCTTCCTTGTTTGCGCCATGGCGGAGATTCTCTGAAGAGGAGAAAGGGAGTCAGTCAGTCGCGTGCGCGCAACAAGGAAGGGAGACCGTTCATGACTTACAAGAGGGGTAAAAGCAGCGGAAGTTGGTTGTCTAAAGAGGTGTCTAAGCGTAGTAGACCGAGCCTCAGATCGCACAATGGAAGCCAACATTACTCAATAACCACGGACGACGGTGGAGCTAGGAAGAAGAAGAGGAAGGAAAAATAACAAGCAGTGAAGACGGGAAACGGGGAATGGGAGGCGGAAAAGGGAAAAAAGGGAAAATTGGGCAGTGAGGCAGACGCGGGAGGCGAGGCAAGTCGCAAGACGGGGCAGACGGGGGGAGCGGTGGGTATGATGTACACCTTGAGGGGTGCTGCCGACTACGACTCGGTAGCTCGGAACAAGTGGACACTTTTGGACTTGTCTCGTGGATATTATTTACTCGCGGAGGTGGACTGGATGGCCCATGGGGGAATGGTTATCAATGGAGACGGGCAAGACGGGGGGAGGGGACCGGGGCACGGGAGACAAACCACCACCGACATGAAACCTTGGCCGGCGGACTTATTGTAGGGTACCTTGAGGGTATACTTTTGCAGGCCGAGGCTTTGTCTCCAAAACTGGAAGATATAAATCTCACCAATGCTACCCCCCACTACTAAGAACCTACGATATTCTCTGCTCACCATGTCGTCGACCATGTCCATCTGTTTAGTTCAGATCAGATCCCATCATGGTTGTCCATGATGCCTGCTGGTGCTTGATTCCGCACTCGTGGTACCTGTCTGTTCTCATTCCATCCTGTGTACCTGTCTGTGTACCCCGGTTCGCGGGGACCTTTCCCCCCGCACGTTCTCCCTCTCTCCATCTCCCCCATCTCCCCATCTCTTTTTTTTTTCTCCAACTGCCCGTTCAACTGGGATTGGATTGGGAGCAAAAAAAAACGTGGGGCAGACGCATATTGCACTTCGCTGGCTGGACCGCTGGAATGATATGAGAGGCCGAGCATACGCCGTAGGCTACGTAGAGGACAGAGGTACAATGAACAAAAAAAGTGGATGCGCTTGTCCGAGTGACCAACTGGGTGCCCCGTTTACCCCTCGAGCCGAGGCTCAAAGTAGCCGACGGCATTGACGATTGCCAAGAAACTCTCTCCCCAGGCCCCCAGAGTCCCAGACAGGAAGAAAGTCCAAGAGTGTCCAGTCCAAACTTCAACCCCACGTTTTGCCGGTGGTGGTGGTGGGTGGATGTCTTCTTCCTCAACTGAACCCCAAATGAATGATTCCAATCTCAATCAATGCAACTGCAGCTCTTTCCATCTGTTCATCGGGATGAAAGTTGATCTTCATCGGATTGGTGCGCGTCAAATGCCATATGTCAAAGCTCATCTCATCCATATGTCCGGCTCGTCTTCTTATGCACATACCTCTAGAGCACATCACCTCCATCACAGAGACAGACAGAGTGTGCCTCATCCTTTCTCCCCCTGACTTCTCAAGTGGAAGTCACACGCGCATTTGACTTCCCTTCCGACTGCCGACGATAATGCTGTCCGTCCCTTTTTGCTTGCTGCTGACAGACTGACATGCTGTCTCACCATCCACCATCAATCACTCCCTTTCCTCCTTCAGTGTCACCGTCTCCCCAAATATCAATGTGTCCAGTGAGTGTTCGTGATATGGAACTGAAGAAGCCCCAACAAGTCACGTCACCTTTCCACTTCGACTTCTTGTACCAAGCCGGGGTTGCGGGTTAGCGGATGGCGGAGATGAGTCTTTGAGACATATGATTGGTCAGCTGATGTTCCGCTTGGGGGGGAGGCTTTCACATGTCATCCAACTTGGCAACAACAGTTGGAGGCTGCAGGGTCAACACCACAAAGAAACAACCACAAACATGTCACAGAAGGCTGCAGAATTTCAAAATTTCGCGAAAGACGGTTTTGACGGATGTCAGTGTAACGGCACGCGACGCAAGAGCTTATGAACTTTTTGGAATTCTTGCCGCGCTTACGTTGAGATGCATGTGTTGAACATTCGTATTGGAGAATCCCTGCTGTTGATCTGTGAACATCACGGATTGGAAGAAAGCTGTCCTATGGAGTTGAGGTAATTGTGCCTTTTTTTCATAACAGTCGGCTTGATTCAAATCTCTATAGGTACCATCTGTTTCTTTTCCCTTGTACATATTTGAGCTTAATCTTTCGCACCAGACAGCCTGTTGATGCAACAACCGTAATAGCTCAATGTCAATCTTGTGTAGCCGGATAACCGAGCGAAAAACACAACTCCTGATAATCCAATATTGACGCCTGCAACACAGCGAGAACCAATAGGGAACATGAAAAGTAACATTTGGACGGTGATCATTCCGTTCTTTTCACATCGAAATCCAGAATGGATGAGTACCGCTACCACGACCACCCACCCACCAACCAACACACGGAGAGCGGAAGCAGCAAGTAATACTTCTAGTAGTAACATTATACAACACTTGTATCAATTTCCGCTTGTAGACCGTTACGCGTTTTTCAAACAAATCCGATTCTGGAGGCGACTCATGCCTCGTATGTCTTCACCTGGCCTTCTGCGCTCAGGGGCTGCACTGACCCAACCGCCGGCGGCGCGTTGAAGCTCATCCGTTGTCCATCCGTCAACGCCTCTTGGGCCAACTTGACGCCCTGCTCTCCACCGACCACAGCGGCCGCCTTGAGCCCTTCTTGGACTTCGCGTACCCTCTTCTTGAATGATAGGCGGTCCAAGAACAACTGCTGGCGAGCGCGCTCGAGTTCTCGCCTCTCGGCTTGCAGGATCGCCTCCATCTCGTTGAAGTACTTGAGCTTCAACTCCATCTTCTCCAGTGTCACATTCACCGCTGCCGATACGAGACGAGTCATCTCCCTCTCTTCGTGAGAGGCTAGGCCGCCGGCTCTGGCACCCATAGTTGCGAGCGGGATGTTGGCCAGTGCTGATGTCTTGGTCGTTGTGGTGGTTTTGGAAACGGTCGTTGTGGTTGTCGTGGTCTCCTGCCTGATATCCAGCTCCATCGAGTCACCGCTCTTTTCCTTCTCCTTGCCCTTGTCCTCCGACTCTGTACTTTCAGCCCCACCCTCAAGCTTGTTGCGCAGTCCTTGTTTGAGAAGCTCTGCTGACTTCCCGGCAGCGGCTGCTGTGCTGGCCGGATCCGCAAGGCTGGCGAGGAATCCGACAACAGACATGACCGGGTTGTCAACTTGGCTGAACGGAAGCTGCCCTCCGTGACTGCCCAGCATTTGTAGCCCAACAGGAGCGTCCAACTTCTCGGATTCCAGATACTTGTCCTCGATATCCAGCTGCAGGAACTGCAGCACGCACTCCTCGCGCGTCCTTGTTCCGACGTACTCGGCGATCTCACCCCAGTCATCGTCGTACCTTTCGAGCGCCTCCAGAAGCCTGAGAGTCTCGGCATCGCTCCAGGGCGCATCGCGGTCGAGGATCGAGGTGTATGTCGGGTTCTCCATCCTGGTGTAACTGGCGTTGGTTTGGTTGGCTGGAAGACGGCCTTCCAGGTAGCAGCTGGGGCACATGTCGTACTTCGTCTTCGAATTAACATCGGCCTGTGAGCTGTGGTAGTAGATCCGGGTGCAGTCGATGCCGCAGTTGCAGCAGATGACCTTGGCGATAGGTGCCTTGGTAAGAGCATCGGCTTCCGACGCGCCGTTAGTGGCCGGGGTCTCTCCGTTGGTCTTGTTCAACTTGTTGTTCTTAGCATTGGCCTCGTAGATGTTGCGTCCCAACTCGAGGGTCTGTTCGCTCTTGGGTACAGGTGTGGCGGTAGCCTTCGCTTCGGTGTCCTTGCTGGGCTTCCCTTCGACGAGGGCAGGGTCCGCAGCGGGCTGCCATGGCTGAAGACCACGAGGGGTGTCGACAATGATCTTGAAGTGACCGGTAAAGGGGGGGCCGACATGCGATGGCCGCTGGTCGGCATCAACCTGTTCAAGAAGGTCAGCATGGACACAAGGCTAATAGCCGGAAGCGGTAGAAGCTCACCTGGTAGTTAATAAGACCCCACTGTTCAAGGAAAGCATGGACGCGCATGATGGCGCAAACATCACCAGCCAAGTTACGTCTGCAAGCCGTGACAGTGAGGTACTCGTATGGCACCAGTCGGTAGGTGTCGATCATGAAGTCGCGATAGTCCTTGTATACGGCAGGCGTCTTGCTACGGTTTCTGTTGTTGAAAAACTCTGGCAGCGCTTTCCTCTCAATGTTGTGAATGGTGTTCCTATCAAACCAGGTGCTGTAGCTGGGAAGGATGATGGCGTGCGTCTGTGAGATGACATGCTCTCGCGCAGCATTGCCGATCTGCTCTTTTGTTTTGGCGACATCACCGGAGCCTTCGTTGGCGCTGGCGCTATCGCCATTCTGAGCTGTCTCTTCCTTGGGCGCATCACCCATCTCTTCGTCTTCGGGGGCTGTTGCCGCGACGACGGCACCTTCGGAGGCATCTAGGGGAGTGGCGGATGCAGCGCCGGGCGCCGGCGTGCTGTCATCTTGTTTGATGGTTGGTTCGGGGCCTTCGCCCATCTGTACATCTGAACGCGCAACAACCGCAGTGTTAGAACATGCGCTAAACTACAAGATCGACATGCGGTAGCCAGGGATGACTAAGGGAAACAGGCAGAGATGGGCTTTACCTTCGCTCTGGTTGCCAGCGGTGCTGTCTGGCAAAGGTGGTTGTGCTAGAATAGGATTCGCACTTGGCGACGCGCCATTGTTGGGCGTGCCGTAGTTAACGGATCCCTCCTCCATGGCGGCGACGGCGACTAAGATAGCAGGAGGATGAGGTGGGCGAACAAACACGCGGCGGCTGCTCTGGGCTTTGAACGATGGCGAGGGAGCGGATGAAGATTGATGCAATTGATTTGTATGTTCTCCGGAAGCGTTGTATATGCTAGTGAATCTGCAAAGGGCCAATGCCGTATTACAAGGGAATCGAACTCGATGGTTTTCGGCGCAAAAGTGTTGTATTTGCGATGGGTCTGGTCCGTGGAGGGGGGGCTGTTCGTGATGTCGTCGCGTTGGAGAAAATGCAACAAATGAATTTCGCGCCTGGCCACGCCGGTGAACTGTCGGAATGGGCCTGCTGAGTTGACAGCAGGCGTGCCCGCCGCAGCTCACCTCGTTCCGTCCCTTGGCGGAAGAGCTCAGTGAGGGAGGACCAGGTCACGTGGAGACACACTAGCAAACCAGCCACTCTCCGACTGTGTTTCATCTTACACGAGCCACACTATGCTCTTCTGTCAGCCACATCTCCCGGGTTTCTCCACACCAGCTGCGCCGTTCCCCGCCAAAAAGTGGCCCGCCCGCTTTTGGCCGAGAGTCGCCGTTACTATGCTGAAGCTACAGGGGGATTAACCTGCTATAGCGCTGAGTGCTAGCGGCCCCGGACCTGGGGGTCGCCGTTGACCACTTTACCTCGGGCCGTCGCAGGCCGTCGCCTCAAGCTGGAGGTAATGGACGTCGATCCATTGAAGCGTCATTGGCATTGCTCACCCAGTCACCGGGTCGCCGATCGATCCCCGTCCCCGTCCTCCGTCCCCCGTCTCCGTTCCTTCGTCCCTCCACAGTCTGTCGCCGAGATCAAATCGACTAGGTTCTCTATCCGTCTCCGACAGAACCTCCAGCTCCTCCGCCCACCGAGTCGCCCACCGGACGCCGTTCCATCTACATACCCAAATCCATACACAATGCTGTCGGCCGGTGCCCGGGCGTTCTCGGCCCTGACTCGTCCCCGGTTCACTACCGCCTCCACTACCCTCAGATCCCCCGCCGCGCTCCGCAGGTTACTGTCCGCCCTCGCCGTCCTCGAGCAAAGAGACGGCAAGCTCAACCAGGGATCCCTCAGCGCCGTTACTGCGGCCGCGAAGCTCGGTGGTCCCATCCATGCTTTCATCGCCGGTAGCAATGTGAAGGCCGTTGCCGAGGACGCGGCTAAGGTTGAGGGTGTCGAGAAGATCATTGCCGTCGAGAACGGCGCCTACGACAAGGTTGGTGGTTATGGGCCCGGCTGTTGTCAGTGAGTGTGTGCATTGACTTACACGGCGCAATTTGTTGTGTTGAACAGGGCCTCCCCGAGAACTACGCTCCTCTCTTGGTTGAGAACATCAAGAAGGGCGGTTACACCCACATCCTCGCCAGCGCGACCGCTTTCGGCAAGAACCTGATGCCCCGCGTCGCCGCTCTTCTCGACAGCCAGCAGATCTCCGACATCACCGCCATCGAGTCCGAGAACACCTTTGTGCGCCCCATCTACGCCGGCAACGCCATTGCGACCGTCGAGTCCACCGACCCCATCAAGATTATCACCGTCCGCGGTACCGCTTTCGCCCCTGCCGCTGTCGGCTCCGGCTCCGCTACCGTCGAGGATGGTGTTGACCCCAAGGCTGAGAGCACCACCGAGTGGGTTTCCGAGGACCTTGCCAAGTCGGATCGCCCCGATCTCTCGACCGCCGAGAAGGTTGTCTCTGGTGGCCGCGGTCTCAAGTCCAAGGAGGAGTTCGACAAGATCATGCTCCCCCTTGCTGACTCTCTCGGCGCTGCCGTTGGTGCCTCCCGTGCGGCTGTCGACAGTGGTTATGCCGACAACAGCTTGCAGGTCGGCCAGACTGGCAAGGTCGTCGCCCCTCAGCTCTACCTTGCTGTTGGTATCTCTGGTGCCATCCAGCACTTGGCGGGTATGAAGGACAGCAAGGTTATTGCTGCCATCAACAAGGACCCCGAGGCGCCCATCTTCCAGGTGGCGGACGTTGGCTTGGTCGGTGATCTGTTCGAGAAGGTGCCTGAGCTTACCGAGAAGCTCAAGAGCGCGTAATCATATATGTGATATGTATGTTGTATGAAATAAAAATGAGAAGAATATGTACAAACCTTTTGGCTAAATAGTATACAACAAAAAACACTGGATATCTTACAACTATTTCACGGAGGCAAAGAAGGGTATCTCACCTCAAAACGCTCAACATCTCTCCCGTCCTCGTAAACTTTTCCCTCGAACTGCCCCTTTCTTTTCCTCGTTGCCTCTCGGCCTCATCAATCCTCCTCCACCCCTGCCAATCAACCACCCTCTTCTCATCACCACTCCTCAGCACCTCACTCCTCACCCCTTCCCACCCATGCACCTTTCTATCCACATTCAAGAACGGCGTCCTGCTCACCCAATCCTCAATGATCGCATCAGCCGTCGCAAACGCGTTCTCCATCGTCGAAGCAATCACCCCCGTCGGGCCCGTCTTGACCCACCCCGCGCAGTACAAGCCCGGGAAGCTACCGTGCGACATCTCCGCCCCGCGGGTGCGCTCCTCGTGCTGCACGCGGCCGTGGCCGTCATTGCTGATGGTCCCGCGACGCTCGTCAAAGGGGATGTTGATGTCTGAGAACTCGGGCAGAGGGGTGGATTTGTACCCGATGGATCGGAAGGCTAACGATGAAGGGAGGGTGAGGGTCTCGCCCGTGGGAAGGGCGTAAGCGTTGGGGTCGAAGGGGGATGGTGAGAGGGTGGTGCGTTCGAAGGTTGTGGAAGCTAGCTGGGTTGATTCGGAAGAGGAAGAAGAAGGGGAGAAGGCCTTGGGGGTGAGGCAGAAGTCGAGAGACCAGGACTTTGAGGTTTCCGAAGGTGATTGTGAAGTGGCGGTGGTGCCTTTGGCGAGCATCTCCATCAGCCGGCGAGGGGCGCGGGGGAGGGATTTCAGGTCGGTTGGGAGGAGGGCGGTGTCGACGGGGTGGAAGGACACGTCGGAGAGCTTCATCAGTTCGCGGACTTCTTTGATGGTGAAAGCCGCTTGCATGGGCCCTCTTCTGCCGACGACGTGGACCCGCTTTACCCGGCTCTGGGAGAGGGTTTCGAGCGCGTGTGCGGCAATGTCGGTCTTGCGGAGGACGTCGACGTCCTCGAGGAGCATGCGGGCCACGTCCAAGGCGACGTTGCCTTGGCCGATGACGACGGCTTCATCGCCTTGGGTGAGATCGGGGTTGAGGTTGGCGTGCTCGGGGAGGCCGTTGTACCAGCCGACGAACTCGCGGGCGGAGTAGACGCCCTTTAGCTGGTCCTCGCCGGGGATGCCGAGCTTGCGGTCTTGAGCGGCGCCGTAGGCAAAGATAATGGCGTTGTAGTGCCGGAAGAGACTGGCGAGGGGCACGGTGAGGCCGTCGGGGTGGTCGGACTTGGTGCCGACGGAGACGTTTCCGATGAAGTTGAAGTCGGGGCTTGAGGCAACTTCCTCGAACTTTTCTTGGCAGTTCTTGACGGTATATTAGTGTGTTGCCTTTTATAAATCAACTATGGTAAGATGATGCATGAGACAAGTACCTTGACTTCAGGATGATCCGGAGCAACACCGAATCTCACTAGACCGAAGGGCACTGGTAGAGACTCGTACATGTCCACCTTTGTCCCTTGGATTTTCGCCATAAGCTTATAGGTAGTATAAAAGCCGGCCGGACCGGAGCCAATTACGGCGACCCGGAGAGGATGTTCAGGAGTGGTATGGTGAGCCGGATGCTGAGAGTACATCCGGCGCGGCGCATGTACTTGCGACGGCCATCTTCGGCGCAAGCCAATTGCCCTGGGCTTTACCCGCGCGACAAAAGCCATTTCAAAATGGCCAAACAAATTCGTTGATAAATGATGTAAGGAAACAAACTCGGGAACAAAAGCGCAAAATGTTTGGTCATCAATCGCTCATGTTTGTTGCAGCGCAGATCATCTCGGTGGGTAGCCGGGCACGGCGGGAAGGCACGAGGTGACTCGACCGCCCGTGAGTTCGGGTTTTGTGGGTCTTCAAATCCGGGGGACGTTCAGATCTTCAGCGGATTACACGGCACCGACCGGAGTTACGCACCGCTGACAGCCCCATTGAACAGGGCCCCCAGCACATCATCATCTGGGATGACACCCTGCTTTTTGTCCCGTCAACGAGGTTCCATCGTTACCATTTATAGTGCCCCGAGATACACTCATGGGTGTCCAAGTCTCGAATTTCTAACCGCAGTTCAAGACCTCCTCTTCCTCGACCATGTTCCACGAAATGGAAATGGTCAAAAGCCATTGGTTGCTGCGGCTTCCATCCGATGTTGCGACTGGCGCATCCAGCCACCGACGATACGGGCTGAACGGGTCTGTACCAGGCGATGACAGGGGTTCTTTGAGGGCAACCAAGCCAATTTGGGCGCCCGGGAGCGCGTACCTGCGCGGTTGCCGAGCCAACAAGGCGCCGATAAGCTTCACTCAGCTTCCAGCCTCCCTCTAAAAACGAGAGCCAAGTTCCGTCGACTTCTTCCCGCAGCGGGGGAGCCACGGAATGGACTTTGACTTGAGAACCTTAGGCCAATTGAGCTAGCCCGATTTCTTCGAAAGACATGTCGTCACATGGAACTGGAATGATTGTTCGATAATTCGTCCTTCCATTGCTGAACCACATCTCTTTCAACATTTCGGGTGACAGCGAATATCCGGTATTTCTCAACACCAAGCCGCCAGAGTAACAGCAGCGCCGTCGCCAAAATGGGAGGCACCAGCCAACCCTTCCTGTACGATTACGATCCCGTTAGGTACAGCACCGACGATCGTCTTCCACCAAAACTCTTCGACCCAAAGGCCATCACAAGAGCAAGCTTCGACAAGCCCAAGCCAAAACCCAAGCCGGATGGCCCGCTTGTCTCATTCAATGTCCATCCAGAGTATGTAACTAAAGAATTCCATGCAGACTTCCATACATGGTCCCCACCGCAAGGGAGGTGGTGACTGCCGATCATGAAATACTTTGACGATGATGACTGACGATGAGCTGCGATCGATACAGCGCCTATCCCCCTCCAGAGCGCACTATCAAGAGTTTCCGGCCCATGGGCCCTAGGTCCAAAAGATGGATCATACGGATGAGGAATGTTCAGTTGGTCTTGAGGCTACTTCAGTTTCTTGGTGCCGCTGGCTTGCTGGTGATTATGATCATGTTGAACAACATGCAAGAAGTGACCGGCTTGGTCCTCAGGATCGCGGTATGTAAAGTGAAATTCTGGTTTTTTTTTTTGCCAAAGAGACCATACTGACCATGATTCTCACGTAGCTTGGCGTCGCCATACTTCACACAGCTTATGGCATTTACCACCTCTGGCGACCTGCCGGTGGACGGGCGCCAATGTCTTCGACTGCCTACCATTTCGGCGTCATTATTGTCGACATTGCCGCTTGTCTAGTTTATGCGTTTGGCGTTTATTCGATCCGCAAAGATGGCGCTACGTGGGGTACTCTTCTTCCCGACAAGTCGGTGCTTCAGTACTTCATCCCGGCTGTCCAGTACGGACTTATCGGCGCAGGCGGACTCCATGTTGTTTCCATCGGCATCTCGGTCTTCCTCGCCATTCAGTTCTGGCGTATCTGCAAGATGCCTCCTGATATGAACCCCTTGGAAGATAACCTCACCTCACGCGCCCACAAGAGGAACAAGTCCTCAGTCGTTTCCATCTCGACCTACGCCGACGACAATAAGCGGCCTGGTACAGTCGCTGGCAGCCACCGTGACTCCAGTATTCACAACGGTGACGAGCTCGTCCGCCCACGTGCTATCCCTTTTATGCATACCAGGCAGAGCTCTGATCTTTCCGAGCGGTCTTTTGGCAAGCGCGAGTCTCGAGTTACGGTAGACCTCCCAGAACGCCAGTATCAAATCTCACCCGGCAACTCACCACGCAGTTCTATGCCTCCCCGATCCTCCTATCATGGCTCTTACTCTGACCAGGTCCCATTCGCCAACCGGGGCGCTGCTAACCCCCGCGCCAGCTTCGCTTCTGGCCGACCTAGCACCTCGTACAACAACGGCGAGCAGTTAACCGCCTCCCCTACCTCCATGTCCCCAACCAAACCACAACAACAGTCCCAACAGCCACGCGGCGGCAAGTTCCAAGAAACCTGGTATGCCACCGAGTCACTCTTCAACCGCACCCACGAGCGCAACCGCGCCATCAAGGAAGCCCAAAAGAACGGCGGCAACAACAAGCGCGGCAACCGCGCCTACGAAGCCTTAACCGACTACTACGACACCCACGACTCCGACGACGAGCACCATCAACAACTGCAACAAAACCCCTACTCCCCTCCTCCTGCAACAGCCCGCGACAACCACAAAAAGGGCTATCGAAACAACCACAACGACGAGGACGTCAACGACGACGACATCGACCTCGCAGACCTGCATCCCAACCCCTTGCGCTCCAACCCTTCTTCGCCGACCTTGATCATCGACTCGGAGTTGGAGCCAGAGAGGTCGATTACCCCCTTCAGCCGTTTGCGGGAGTCGATCCTTCGTCCGCTGAATCTGAACCCCTTGAATATCAAGAAAGTCCGCCAACCTCCTGCTCAAAACAACAGCCACCTGAAACCGGACAGCCAAGAGCCAATGAGGAACCGTGACTCCTCCATCCAGCCCGAAACTTTCTTCTCTTCTTCTGCTGCAATTGTCGGCGGAGGAAAGCCCTACGATCCTAGTACCTCTGACACGCCTCCGACGCTGCTTGCAGGCCACCCTGCTAATAACCGGGTGGTCTCGTCTGGTCACGATTACGATTTTTCATATGGCGGAGATGGAGGAGGCAGGCAGAGACTTGTCAGTGGTAAAGTTGCTGAGGAGGGCATGGCTGGTGGGTTTTCAGAGGATATAACGGAGGGAGGGAGGCAGAATAAGAAGAGGCTGACGGTTACGAATGCTTAGTGGGCATGGTAGTAAGTTGGATGCCTACTTGGATGACAGTAGTGGTGGTTGTGAACGAAGGATGAATGGATGGATATGTTATGGTGTTGGAATAATGTCGTGATGATGGATTTCTCAAGCGGTTTCGCCGTGTTTAGCTAGCAGGTTCTGGAGTTTAAGGGCTGGGTTTCGATTTCGGTTTCGAAGGCATGATATCACTGTTACGAAATGTTGAGCGAATGTATATCAACTGAACAAATGGCAGATTCTGTAGCGTTTTGTGTGTATTGGTAGTTCGGTTGTTCGGTTGTATAAAAGTTGTGAAAGTTCCAACCCAGATAGTCGTTCTATGTCTATACGTTGCTTACAAGTCATGATCATCAAGTCTTCCTCTTCTCCCCATTATCGCTTTGTCCACCTTCGTAGCCCTTACCTTCGCTCAAGTCCCCGCCACATTTCCAGCTCCATCATCACCACATAAAGCACTCACAACAACCCAACCCTCTCCACATACCCCTTCAACCTCTCCTCCACCCTCTCCCCATTCCACGTCTCCCTCCCCTCCCCATCCATCCCCAGCTCCGGCACACCCACTTGCTCAATCGCAAAACTCGCCGCGACGCTACCCCACGCGCACGCCTCCTCGATGCTCTTCCCCCTCGCCAACGCCACCGCCAGTCCTCCCAGAAAGGTGTTTCCACCACCGGTAGGATCGACCACCTTTGCGGCGTCGGTGTGATAAGCAGGTAGCCACCTCTCTATCCCCGGATCGACCTCGATCCCCTCCTCGACATCAAAACGACCGAACGGGTCATCATCATTATCTCGGTCTTCCATGTCCTGCAGCAGGCCGGCGAAGAGAGACATCATGTCTGTGTCGTGCTGTAGACCGCCGTGGAAGTTCCTTGCATCCAAGCCCGCCTTCTTTTTCTTCTTCCCAGTTTTCGTTTTCGGCGGTTGTTTCCTCCTTCGCCCCCCATTCCTAGCAACATAACACCCCTTCTCCCCGGCCCTGACCACCAGCGTGTACGAAGTCAGCGGCATGCTAGCCAACAGCTGCTCGCAGTTGCGTTCGACTTGCTCGACGCTGATCTGTCCCGTCTCTGGGTCCAGACCGTCCGTGCCCATGAACCCGGCTAGCTCGGCGTGGTTGGGACTGCAGATGTCGATTAGCGGGAGGGCGTTGGTGCAGTTGAGCAGCTCGAAGGGGGTGCAGAGGTCGGGGACTGGTTCCCAGATTATTAGGGGGCGGGTGTAGCCGTTGTCATTATTGTCATCTTCATCGTCGTTGTCCTTGGAGGAAGGGCGAGAGGCGGCGGCGAGCCGGGCTTCCCGCTTGCGAAGAGTGATGATCTCTTCCACCAAGTCTTTGCAGCGGTTGGGGCTGCAGACCATGTGCACGGCTTTAGCCTTCAGTAAGGGGGTTCCGGCCAGGTCGGCGGCCGTTAGTCGTTTCTTGGGGGTGGTGTACTTGAATTCGCGGCGCTCCGAGGAGTCGACGTAGCCGTTCCAGCCCCGGGTGGTGAGCCGGGTCGGGTCATGTCGGAAGACGGCCGAGGTGAACCAGCCGTTGACGAGGTCGGTGATGGCCTGGGGGAAGTCGGAGCCTTGGTCGACGATCCAGCCTACGGTGCGGGAGAGGTCCGGAGCTGGAGAGAAGAGGCGGGCGCCGAGGGCGGAGTAAGAGCCGGCGCCTCCTAGGACGTTGGTGGATGGGGGACGGGGTGGGGGGTATTCGATTTCATCTGCCGGGTTGGTTAGTTGGTGCCTGGTTGTGGTTCCTGGGAACGGGGGATGTTGGTTACAACTTACCGATGATGAACATGCCCAGAGTGACAAAGTCTATTGAAGGAGTGTCGTTGATATCTTGCCATTCTGAGCTCTCATCCGAGGCTTTGTCAATATCGTTTGGACTTTGGCCCGGCACTTCCGGGTTGCCGTTGTCTGTCATGTTGTTCTCTATCGTGACTATAAAAGGATGAATGAATGGTGAGTGACGCTTGAAAGGAGTATGTGTAAGTACGGCCCAGCACAAGGGCAGGCGAGGTGCAAGTGGGAGTGAGTTAAGTGAGTGACACCGAAAGGGGTTATGAGACTGAGACACCGATGGAGGGATGAAGATGGAAACCTCAAGATGGACGCGTGGATGAGTGATGTGGCTACTGGCTACTGCTAGGCTATTGCTAGTCTGCTATTCCTGCCCGACCATCGGGCGGCATAAACCACGATGAGGCTGATATCTTGATAACTCGACATCTTATTAGCTAGAATAGGCTATCTGGGGTAGGTTTATCACTGCGAGGCGTATGAATGGAGAAATGGGATATGAGATTATCGGATCGAATCTATCATCTCGATTCTCGATATCTTGAACAGCTGCTTGCGTAAATACTTACACTACGTCGGTCTTCAGGCATCAGCATTACCGTCCTCGTATGCACAAAGCTAAACAGGCAACGATGTTTGAAGTAGGAGAGTTCGTGTTGTTGGTTCAGTTGAAGTGATAACCGATACGACGTCTGGTTGTTTACATTTTTGGTGGGGTGGTGGTTCATGTCTGAGGCGTGGATGGTGCCTGTACGCCCAGCGGGTTTTTAGTGGCCGTGCACTGAAGAGTCGGCCAGCAAGGTGTTCTTGGAGGGTGGCCCGAAACGCGTAATTTTAAGAGATTGGATGAGACGACCCACTATGACCCCACTATGAAGCTTCATCGTGGGGAAGCAGCTCATCAGTGTGCTCGGGCGTCTACAGAAGTGTGCCCCGTAGTGTGGCCGTCCGTACAAGCATGGCAGGCGCCAGGGGCAGACGCTAGGGGGTGTGTGACGAGGGGTTCCAATCGACGCCGTCAGCTTGTGAGCCCGTCAACCTCCAGACATCCCATGTTCCAGCCCAGTAGATCTTCAACTACACCTTCCCCGACCTCCCCCCTCGCTCAAGTCCCGTCTCGGGACCCTTTCCTTCCTCTTCCTTCATCTAGCGATATTCTTTGTTTTCCTTATTTTATACGTAGCAGCGCAAAAGGTAAGTGCTTCCCATCGAAAGTTCTAGGACGATACCTCCCGTCTGTTCCACCGAGCTCTCTTCCACCGGAGGCATCCGGGCCTGCCCACTCTCTCTTCACATCGAAACTGGATCGCTAATACCGCAAGTTGGCACGGGCAGTTCTAATAAGAGAGTACACCTTGCTCCTTCCAACTTTTCATATTACTCAAAAGCGAACCCTACGTTTCCAAAGTCCCGCTTAAGGGACCATCATAATCACAATGGCGACCAACAACATGCACAACTTGGTCACCTTGATCAAGAGGTACGCTTCAGCTCTCTTTACCGCAACTTGAAGTCGCCACACCTACCAACTGTTGCTTTCTTCTACAACACCCTTATTGTCCATCATTTTCCTGGCGCATCGTTAGCCATGTCGATTCCATGGGAGCCGCTGTACGGCTACGACGAGGAGGGGCCTGTCCCCGAGCAACGAATGCGCCAGGAGGATCGGCGCGAATCGAAAAAGACTCCGAGTGATTAGTTCTCAACGCACATTGCTAAGTACTTGCGCAGACTTGAGGCGGCCACCCTCCGTCTGGAGGATATGGCTTCGTCCACCATCCCCCCTATCGGCTCCCAGACCGTCATTGAGCCAACTCCCTCCGCCCCCGCGTCCACTGCCGTGTCCACTCCCGCACCCGCTACGCCGGCCCCAGTACCAATTCCCGAATCTGTCGAGAGGTTCGACGAGTTCATGCACCAGACCGTTCAGAAATATGTTAAAACCAGCAATGTTATCGGTGGCTTGGTTGCTGAGCAGGTACTTACCCAGCACAGTTCTGGAACTATTTCGTTGGCAGAGAGCGAGAAGTTGACCGTTTTAATTAGGCTGCGAGTGTCCTCAAGGGTTTTGTCGAGACGCGCAAGTTCCTACTCGCCGCCTCCCAGTCTAAGAAGCTCGACATGAACTCGGCCGACTTCCAGGAGGCTATCAAGCCTATCAGCGACGCCATCCAGGCCGCTCAGGAAATCAAGGACAAGAACCGCGCTTCTCCCTTCTTCAACCACCTCGGCATGGTGGCCGACGGCATCATGCTCCTCGCATGGATCACTGTTGAGTCTAGGCCTCACAAGCTCATTGATGAAAGCCTTTCCTCTGCCGAGTACCTGGGCAACAGAGTCATGCAGGCAAACAAAAACACTGATCCCCAGCATACCGAATGGGTCAAGACCTTCTACCAGATCTTCAAGGACTTGTCGGAATATACCAAGGAGTACTACAACAACGGCATTGTGTGGAACCCTAACGGCAAGCCTTACAAGGAGGTTGTCCAGAGTCTTGACTCCGGCAGCGCTCCCTCGGCACCTGCCGCGTCTCCAGCCCCATCCGGAGGCGCTCCTCCTCCGCCCCCTCCTCCTCCTGGACCTCCCCCGGTGCTCAAGATTAACGAGCAGAGGGCGGAACCGGCCCAGGCCGGTGGTTTCAGTTCCGTCATGTCTGAGCTCAACAAGGGCGAGGCAGTTACAAAGGGTCTCAAGAAGGTCGACAAGTCGCAGATGACACACAAGAACCCTTCTCTTAGGGCAGGATCAACCGTTCCCGATGGACCAGCGACACGTTCCAAGAGCCCTGCGCCCCCTGGAACCAAGCCGCCCAAGCCTGAGAGCATGCGTGCGAAGAAGCCCGCAAAGAAGGCGCTTGAGGGCAACAAGTGGATCATCGTAAGTTTTCCAACCGGACGTTCTTTTGTGTATGACGCTCTAACAGCGCTTCTAGGAAAACTACGATGCTGCCGCTGGCAACGTCGAGATCGAGGCCTCCATTTCTCAGTCGATCCTCATCAGCAGGTGTAACGGTGTCGTCATCGTCGTGAAGGGCAAGGCCAACGCTGTCAACATTGACAACTGTGACAAGGTGTCCCTCATTGTGGACACTCTTGTCTCGACTGTTGACGTTGTCAGGTCCAAGAACTTCCAGCTCCAGGTCAACGAGACGATTCCCACCGTGCTCTTGGATCAGGTTGAGCAGGCCACTATCTGGCTGAGCAAGGAGAGCATCTCGACAAGAGTGTTCCAGAGCAAGACGGACAACGTCAACATTATGGTTGTGGACGAGACTGACGACTCCAAGGAGCTTCCTCTTCCTTCCCAGATTTGCTCGTACTACGATCCTGAGAAGAAGGAGCTCATCAGCGAGATTGTTTCTCACTGCGGTTAAATCATGCGTCATGGTTGCTTAGTCGAGAATGTCGGGAAAAGGGGATAGCTTGATGCAGGGTGGCGTTTGGTTCTGATCGTGAGCGTTGTTGTTACATATTCTCCAACCTACATAATAGCATGCCTTGACTTGAATATCAATAGATGGCATGTTCAGAAGTGAATGTGAAATTAACTTCAATCCCGCAGATATACCGACTCGACGTTACCCATCATCGTTTTCAAGAACTATATCATCCCATGACATTCCGATTTTAACTGAAAAAACGCCAAACCCCTTTGCCTATGAATGACAAAAACCTGGCTGTTTATGACATGACTCTCTGTCTAAACCATATCCGTCACAATACTTTTCTCGTCCATATCTATGATCTACATAAAATCATCACTACCCATTTCCTAAACACAGCATCCACTCAGTGTTTACCTTCCCAGTCCACTAGACTAGATCTTATAAACCAACTGACCATCGGTATACCTATCATCAAACAGCGTTAGCATCATTCCTCATCACTCCTCATCAATCATTCACTCAAAAGAAGGGTTCACTCACATCAACTGATTCCTCTCCGTCATCTCCCTCAGCGCCTGCAGCGCCTCCTCCTTCTCAAACTTTTGTTCACCACCTCTCCTTCCACCAGGAATCTTATCATTAACAGCCTTAATCAGCTCATCCACATCCGCCGCGTCGTCCTCGAAAAGTCCCGAGTTCAACAACGGACCAAGCGCGCGACGGAAGACGTCAAGACGGTGTTCGCTTATTGGTGCTGGTTCCTCATCTTCTTCTTCAGCTTCTTCTTCTTCTTCTTCGGCGTCTTCAGGGGCGGCTTCGCCGTCGACGTCCATTTCTTCGTCCTCGTCGGCGACGTTGAGATTAGCGGCTCCGGAAGCGAGTTGGCTTTCTTCGTCTTCATCTTCGTCACCACCGGCGGTGCCAGTGCGACGAGAAGAGCGTTGGGAGCGGGTGGAGCGAAGTTGGGAGGCGGGGAGGGAGGAGGCGAAGGATGGTTGCGAGTCGCCGGCTGTGCGCGAAGATCTTGTTGAGCGGCGGGGGGTGGCGTCGTAGATGTCTTCTTCTGCGCCCTCTTGTGTCTCTTCTTCTTCGGGAGTGCCATTGGCGTTGGCGGAGGAGGAAGAAGTGCCATTGGCAGGAGTGCGTCGGCTAGCAGCGCGCTGGGAAGCACGGGATGCTCTGGTAGCGGTGCTGCCGCGGGCGGTGGTGGTGGTCTGGGTAGCCACGTCGCCGTCGTCGTCATCGGAATCGTCCGAGTCCGAAGACATGCCATCCTCGCCCTCGGCGGGCCGGGTCTTTCTGCGCTTCTTGCGCGACTCGTCCTGCACGACCTCCTTGAAGAGGGCAAAGCGGAGGATGGACTCGGCGGCGGCGGCGTCGCGCTCCTCGACGCGGTTGGACAGGCGCGCCTTGGCGTGGGCGGTGGCCAGACGGATGAGCGTCTCGAGGGTACGGACCGTCATGGGCGAGGTCTTGCGCTGGTTGCCCTCCATGTCGTCGTTGCGCAGGCCGACGTAGATGTCGGCGATGCGGTCGGAAGCCTCCTGCGTCAAAACGGGCTTGATGCGCGTCTTGGCGTACTGGATGTACTTCTTCATGAAGGGGATGCTGAGGATCTCGGGCTTCTTGTTGGCAGAGCCGCGGCCGCTGGGCACCTTGATGCCGGCGTGCAGCATGGCGTCGTACTTCTCCCACATTTCGGTGGGCTTTTGGGACTCGGATTGCCCGTTGAGGGCGACGTTGAGGGCCTGACCGGCGTTCTCGCGCACAGGGGCACCCTCCTCGGTGCCGGGCTGGCGGTAGCGGTGCATGCGGAGGACGTGCTCGGATACCTGTCTGTCACGGGTGTCCTCGATGTCATCGGTGACGACGAAGAGAAGATCGAAACGCGACAGCAGGGAATCGGGCAAAGCGATGTTCTTGTGAGGGTCCTTGTGCGTGTCGTACTGTCCAAAGATGGGGTTGGCCGCGGCGATGACACTGCAACGAGCGTTGAGGGAGGTGTGAATACCAGCCTTGGCAATGGTAACGGTTTGCTGTTCCATCACTTCGTGGATGGCAACACGATCAATGTCTGACATTTTGTCGAACTCATCGATACAGACGACGCCACGGTCAGCCATAACCATGGCACCGGCTTCCAGACGACGCTCGCCAGTCTCCTTATCGGACGTCACAGCGGCAGTCAAACCGACACCCGAAGAACCACGACCAGTCGTGGCAATCGCCAAAGGAGCAGTGTTGAGCACGAAACGAAGGAGCTGAGACTTGGCCGTGGAAGGATCACCAACCATCAGGATGTTGATGTCACCTCTCAGATGTGTGCCGTTCTCCAGGTTCTTCTCCATGCCGCCCAGCAGCATGAGCAGGATAGCCTTCTTGATGTAGTCATGCCCGTAGATACTGGGAGCCAGCGATTGTGAAAGCAACTCGAAAACCTTTGGCTTCTTGGCGATCTTGTTGATATTGCGAATATCGGTGTCGGTAATGGTGGCAGTAGCCACACCACCACCAGATTTGGAGGAAAGCAGGACGATGTTGTTGGCTAGAATGACGGTCTTGAACAAGGCGCTACTATGGTTTGTGTTTCTGTTACCCAACGTCCGGAAGATACCGACGAGCTGGATACGGTCGCCAGGCTTGACGCGGTCTACCAGGTCGTCGTCGAGAATGACATCGACGCCTCGGGGCAGCTGACCAGCAGGTGCCCTTTCCGGCATTTCCTGGATGGAAATGGTTTGGTGATCGCGGTAGGTCGAAAAGCCGTATTCAGTCTCGAGCGGGTTGCCCTCCTCGTCTTCGCGCGGGTAGACGCTGTTGGTGACAATGCCGTTCGTCATGGTCTGGTCGCGGTACTCGCGGTAGTGGAATGTCTTCTTGGCTTCGCTGTAGTGTACGCTCTTGACAACCTTGGGGCGGATCAGGGACGTCCTCGTTACGATACCCTCGATCGAAACCATGCTGTTGAGGTGTTGCGAGGACAGTGTCCTGGGGTTGCAGGTGTGTAGACCAAAGCTTCCAGCCCAGGCACAATAGTACAAGACATCGGGGTCTATTTGATCGGGGCGGGCCTGTGGGACGGTGCTGACGATGGTCTTGAGCGCATGGTTGAAGGCGAGGGTCCAGTTGAAGGGGTCGGTAAGTAGGCCCTCGGCCATCTCAGAGCTGTGATCGCGGACATGATCAATGTTGACGACGAGCCTCCTCTGGTTCTTCTGGAGCATCAACACAATGTCTGGCCTGTAGCTTCGCTGGTGCTGATCATCTGTGGACAGGGTTCCCGGTCAGTTTTATCCCAATGCTTCGGTCACAAACAAGGGGCCAGCGTCAGCTTCAAGCTTCAACGTACGAGGATCGAGGAACTCTTGGGCCTGGCGCACGCGATCGCGTACGGCCTCGTCGCGGAGGGCATTGTAATCCATCTTGAAAGTATTAAGCAAAAGTACAACTCTTCAAGCCAGCGTCACAGACGGGAAACAAAAGCAACAATGGTCGGACGCGGAGTAATGGTAGTCGTCGTGGCCTCCGTTCTTGTCGTCCGAAATGGTTGTTGGAGGGGAAGAGTCGAGATGTTTTGTTTGGGCGCATGCGCTTCGCTTTGCGGAGCCGCCACGGAAAAGTGACAAAACGAAACGATACGTTCTTAAGTGGAAAACGCGTCGACGACACGCGAGTCGCGCTAAACCCCTTGCTTCAGACAGGGGGCTTAATTGATACAAGCGGGGCTGTACCTGATACCGTATGTACACCACAGTGACATATTGGAAGCTGTATTTTCTAGTATCTTACCACTTACACCATCTTCCTCCCTTTAGACTTCCTCCGGTTTGCGATTGCCATCGATTAGAAAACAACTAAAGTGTCACATATTCCAAATCAACTTTCTCATATTTTCAATTCTTCATCTCTATCCTTTTGGCCCTTCCAGACTCGGTCAGCTTTCCTGGATGGCTCGGCGGAACATGTTCACTAGGTGCTCCGCATGCCCCCTGATCCCGTACTGGCTGTGGAAACTATTCAGTAAACAACCCCATGCTATGTTGCCCCGGAAACGAGAAGCGAGGATAACAGCGAAAAGGGTGAGTATGGATAAGCCTATGTCAGCAGTGTTGATCATAAGCATGTGTACTTGGAATACGCCTGTGCCTCCCAGCCTCTGAATTACAAGCTCACACTTTGTACCATAATATGCGGTGGTAATGACCATGGGACAGCATCTGCTGGGTCCTTTTTCAGTGGACGACCTGGGTGAAACGAAGTGATCGCTACCAATGTGTGGAATGGGAAAGATGCCATGAGTGCCTGAAGTTAGTTGATCTACTTTTTGGAGTCTCTAACCCACAAGCCAACGCAGGGCTTTCGCAGCTTCACTGGTAACAATGTTATTATGAGCCTAAGCGTATTCGAGCAAGACCGATACCAGTCGGGTGATGATTCTCGACGGCTCCAAGCGAGAGGGTGAGAATGCCATCCTGAGTTCGCCTCACTATCTTTGGAGGACCCTCATGGTCACTGTCTCCCCTGCTGCGTCTTTCACATGCTCCGTCAACTTTCACCGGTCCGGTAGAAAAGCTCCTAGCCGGCCTTTACTGCCCTACATCCGTTCTTCTCGTGGCAGTAATGTTTGAGGTTCCGCTCAACTCCTGCAACGGCTGAACGCATCCTTCGGTTCCTTTATTTTCCCGTGGTTTTCGTACCCGACTAAAGCCCATTCCCATCGGGCTTCTACCGTGAAATGTTTTGTGTTTATTGTTCCGAATTCCCTGCTGTTCACTTGAGCCGTCGTTGCCCGCTTGCTAGGATGGCTATGGTAAGTTAGGGTCATCAACTTTATGCCGTTCGCCATGACTATGATACGGCATTCTCTCCTCTCCCGCTATTCCAGTCGTACGATGTCTTCGAGGGGCGGGACGGAAACCATCCTTAATGTCAGCAAAGCGTGCTGTGGTGGTCCATGTCGTACAGCTCCGTCTTCCAGGCACAGTAATTGGTTCCCGATGGACTGGAACGTCTATCGGAATGACGCGGTTCGTTACAGTAATGCGCTGTGACTGCCGCCGTAAACGGGAAGGGGTCTCATATTTTTCATGCGCCACGGGATGGACTGCCACAATCCCGGCCGGTCCTCCAATCGAAGTGTCGGGTGGTCTTCCGGTTGCTTCCCGGCCTTGGATAGCCGTCTGACTTTCTGTTGAACAGGGAGCAGGTTTGACTCGATGTTCCAGTCTCATGCCGAACAGCCGTTGTGAGAAGGAGCGGTAAGCGACGGTTTATCCCGTATGGATGAGCAAGTTGCCGTCATGAGAAACGTACGGGATGGTTATTACCCGCACTACACTCAGAGGCCTTATGAGGATCAATAGTTTGGCTCCTTTGGGGTGATATATCTGTGCGATGCCTCACTTTATGTGATCAGCAAGGATTTCAAAAGTCTGACCCAACAGTGTTCTCGACGCGATCATGAAGTTCGTAACAGCCAAGAAATCAATATTGGTTACCCCTGGAACAATCCTAAATCCAAGGGGTGTCCTGATATGATTGGGATTAGCATCAGGACAATGCACCAGGACAAAATAAGAAGGTATCGCGAGCCTCGCGTAGAGGAAGGAGGGATCTTCGGTGCAAAATCATCCGCAAGCCTTGAAACCCAAGCCCAATGTTCCATTCGCATATGCTGGTATCGTGCAAGGTTAGACGGGGAGGCTGAAGTGAGACAAACCACGATCCGGCACCTAGTGTCCTATGATATTCAGTAGTCTTGCTACACAAGGGTGCGGGCTTAGATGGCTTCAACAACACATCCGACGAACGACAGCCTAGGCACATAGCCGTGGCATCGGCACTGGCGGTCACACCACCAAGCGAGCGGCCTCGTCGCACAGCTGAGGTACTTCGAAGGGGAAGGCCGCTGCCCAACTACCGTTGATGCAAGGTACAGCCCACGAGGACGAGGGCCGTAGACAACGCTATTGTTCAAATTCGGGATAAATTCGATATCCAAACAGCCACCGAACCCGGCAAGAACATGTCTTATTGCGAGTCGATCAGTAATCACTGCTTCCATGGCTAACTGCACTTTGGTAAGGGTAGTGGCCAGTGTCGTGATATTGCGATGCATCCGTAGCCCATGGGATGGCATCGTCAGCATTAGGCAGGTGCGTTTTATTGGTATCTGTAGAAAATATCAAATTCGGGTCAGCGCACAGGAAGCTTGTGTCGGTCTAGGAGGGAACCTTGAAGGGTAGAGAAGACACCATAGAGTAGTAGCTGTATGTAGTCTCACACCCCGTAGTTACTCCGGGAACACTCGGCCAGCGCCATCGACAAAGGTATGCATCGGCAGCGGCGACAGATGGGCGTGCCGATGGTCCGTGCCAACCGTCCAGGCCCGAATAGGGCAACCGAAAAGGTGAGGTCAATCCAATGGACACCAGATAAAAATTGACTGGGCTGAGAAAGACCCGGGTGAGCGGCAGAACACGTTTTCGAATAGTTCCGGAAGCGGGAACGTGTGGCAATCAAGAGACACACAGTCCTCAACCAAGCCTGACCCCTTGGTGAAGTGTAAACGTTTGGTTATTCGAAGCTGGGTTGAGATAATGCAGAGGTTATGCGTGACAAAGAGAATGGTCTTCGCCTTCGGGAAGGGTTTCGCGCACAACGTTTGACCGAGATCGGGACGCCGAGTCGACTTGTTGGTCGCTACCCCTCATTGTTTAATGCCGAAAGGGGCTCCAGGGTAGGTTCTCCATGATAGGCATAATAGGGTACCTCTGCCATAGTTAGTTGGTACAGTGAAGCTTTTGTTACACAGCCATTACACAACAACAACTCGAAGTCATTGAAGGCGGGAGACCGCAGCCCGGTTGTTGCACGTGGTACACGTATAACTCGTGGTTTATACCCTTCAAAGTCTGTACACATCTCGTCCGGGCCGGTGATGCCATTGGCAAACGGGCAGGATTCTTGTCTGTACACAGCTCGACACGGCTTGAAGGTTAGGTATAGGGCGCACCAGATTGACCAATGCTGGCTCAAACACACCTCTCCATGCACCTCATGTCTGCCCAAACCCTCGTTTGTCACGAGGAAACACTTACATACGCCGTACGTTAGCACACTTTGGTACGCTGGATGACGGGCGACTAGCCGGGGGTGCCGCAGTAAGCCCACGAATCATGCTAGAACCCGCTGATCCACATAGCTAAGGCTTGGTCGAGAATGCAGTCCGGTATCAAGCAGCAAACGCTCGCACCGAGAATAACACTGCTGTATCCGGCAGTTCACGCGAGCCATCCGATATCTGGGCCCGTCATGCAGTGGATGTTTGTTGTTGATGAGCTGGGCTGGGCTGGGCCTCGACTGTCCATGCTGTTCAATCGACCGATGTGCGAGCACTAAGCTCGGCAAGACTTTGAGTATATATAGATAAGGCGAGAGTCCGCCTTTGAGCAATTTGCTTCTCTTTGTATTCACCACCACTTGACGACGCACACACTTGGTCCTTCACACCCTCATCTATTCAAGATCCAAGTCAAGCTTATACTTTCGACATGGTACTGATCAAGCTGGATTCAACGGTGGGCGCCATGGATGCCACGGCGTCTTCCAAGGACTCGGCAGTTCTTCATAGGCATCTGGATTCGACGTTTTTGAACATGACGAGGTCTGAAGGAAACTTTCTGATCCTCGAGAACGGCCGCAAGATATTTGATGCTTCGGGAGGCGCTGCGGTCGGTTGTCTTGGCTGGGGCAATCAGAGAGTTGCTCAAGCTGTCACAAACCAGGTACTTGCCGCACCGTACTGTGCGACCATTTTCTACACCACCAGGGTCCAGGAAGAGCTATGCCGCGATTTGGTCCAATCGACGAATGGGGCCATGGCGCGTGCTTATATCGTCAACTCAGGTAAGACGAACACCTCCCAACTTGCCCCAACAGCCACTGACATTTCCCAGGCTCTGAGGCAATGGAGGCGGCTGTGAAGCTTGCCAGGCAGTACTTCCTTGAGATTGACCAGCCACAACGGACTCTGTTCATTTCCCGGAAGCAGTCGTACCACGGCATCACTCTTGGTGCACTAGCCGTCGGAGGCCATGAGGTTCGGCGGGCCAAGTTCGAGCCACTCTTGACAAAGAATGTCTCGAGAGTATCGCCGTGCAACGCATTCCGCGGTAAAGCCCCCGGCGAGTCAGATGAGGACTACGCGGAGAGACTGGCCAAGGAGCTCGATGAGGAGTTTCAGCGAGTAGGACCAGAGAACGTTTGCGCTTTTGTTGCTGAGCCCATTGTTGGAGCTGTAAGTTGCCTCACATATTCCTTGTTTGGCGTCTGCGAATGCTAATTGTTCCTTTCCAGGCCCTTGGATGTGTGCCTGCGGTCAAGGGCTACTTCAAAGGTGTAAGGGAGGTGTGTGACAAGTATGGCGCACTCTTGATCCTTGACGAAGTGATGTGCGGCATGGGGAGGAGCGGTACCCTGCACGCATGGGAGCAAGAGGGCATTATTCCAGATATCCAGACCATCGGAAAGGCCCTTGGGGGCGGTTACCAACCCGTAGCTGGCCTCCTTGCCGGCCATCGGGTGGTCGACGCACTTGAAAAGGGTACCTCGTAAGTTATGTCCTCAACAGTCAAATGGTGACAATGTGCTAATTGAAGCCAACTAGTGTCTTCGTCCATGGCCACACATACCAGGGTCATCCTGCCGGATGTGCCGCGGCCCTGGAGGTGCAGCGGATTATCCGAGAGGAGAACCTTTTGAGCAATGTTCGGACAATGGGCGATCTTCTCTCGAGAAGGCTGCGTGAGATCCTCGCAAGCCATCCAAATGTGGGTGATATCCGCGGCCGGGGTCTCTTCTGGGGTATCGAGTTTGTCGCCGACAAGGAAAAGATGGCCCCATTCCCATCGGAGGACCATGTTTGCATGGAAATCTGTGGACTGGGACTGACTGACAAGTATGGGATCAATGTGTATCCAGGCGGCGGATCAGTTGATGGATATACGGGCGACCACATCATCATCTCGCCCGCCTTCAATGTCTCGCGCGAAGATGTCGAGTGGATCGCGGCGACGGTAGGCCGGCTTGTGTCCGACTACTTTGCGGCAAAGGCCAGGGCTTGATGATATTTCCCTTCTCGTTTTTCTCCGTCTGTGGATTCAGACTGGCGATTTAGGGTTTCCTTGGGAGCATTCAGGTAACAGGTACTTGACAGGCATGGCCTTGGTTACAGCGTTTGCTGATGGGTTTTGTGGAAGATAATGGTTTTCTCCTGTTTAGGCGGGAAGCGACTGTATGGCTGAAGGAAGACGCGGTAGTTCTAGATCTGCCAAACTAGATTCTGAAGATCATCCATGACTCATAACTGTCGTATAGTCTGTGATCATTGTTGCAAAAACGTCATATTGGAGGTTGAATTCAAGTTGAACAGTGGGCCGACCTTCTCCGGTGAGGTCTGTTGACTGTTGCTGTTAAAACAAGGTCGTGTCGTGAGGCTGAGAGTGGATCAGAGAAAACGGAGATTGGAATAGTTGCATGAGGTTTTCAGATCTGACAATGCGTCCCGTCATTCTGGATGGCTGGCTGGAAGGATGGAGGAAAAAAAGTGACTTCAGCTTTTTGGGGATTCGGGAAGAAGTCCGTATCGTGCAATGAGTGGCACGGAAGCCTGGAGCTGCTGCGAGATAGTGGGGCGCTGCTGCAGTTTCGGGCACAACGGGGAAGCGGGGCGGATGGCGGATCCCGCCTGCCCGCCCCGGAATTCTGGTGCAACCTCGCGTTTGGCCCCCTGTGCTTGGTGGACTTGGAGGTGGTCCGGGCCCCGGGCCCTCCGCTAGCGCAATTAGCGAGCGGCTCGCGCCTAGCGTTTAGGGGGGCCAGGGGGCCAACTGGGCGTCAAAGGCCTGGCCTGACGATGAGGTGACCTACCGGGCCGTGCTGCCACATCAACACGGACTACTCCCGACTTCCGACTCCCGTTGTCCATCGTCCTCCGTGTCCGAGTCCGCTTACCGACCTCCGAATCACGTACCACATACCGACGATTGAAGCGCGTAGCGCGTCTTGGCTTGGTTCGGATCGCGCCACAACATCACAACCATGGCTGTCGGCCTCATCAACGGCCGCCTCGCTGCCGACGAGGAAGCCCGGGCAGAAGTCGACGTCTTGAACTCGCGCCTCGAAAAGACATCACAACTTACAAAGAAGATCCAGGCCTGTCTGGGGAGGTTGGATGCCACCGGCAAGAGTGTTCGGGATGTCGCCGGGCCTCTCAGCGGCGAGACCAAGAAGCTCCAGGTTCTGGGCAATAGTAAGTCACCCGGCCCTCCATCCCCGTATTATCTTGTTCATCGCCGATTGGGGCTAACCGATAATTATTGTATGTAGACATCGACGCCGTCATCGCCGCTATCGAAAAACTACGATCCCCCGCCGACAGCAAGAATGACGAAGAACAAATCATCCGCATGGGTCCTGAAAAGGCCGGTCTCTCCAACTACCTGGCTTCCATCAAGCGCCTGAACAAGGCCTTGAACGACATGAAGGCTTCCAACCTTCGATCAACACAGCAAACGGTGGCCGACCTTCAACGCCTAGTCAAGACTGGAAATTCCCAACTCGAGAGTTCATTCGACAAACTTCTACGGAGCGAAACCCCCCGAGCGATCGAACCTCTACACTATCTTACCAAGAACATGCCTTTCCCGGTGCTCTCTCAGGAAAAGATCACCAGGCTAGGTCTCATGAACTCGTACCTCACCGGGGTACACCAACAGAATACAGGGGCAGGAAGCTCGCAAGAATCGCCTGTCATCAAGATCTATGCCGAAGTCCGGTCTCAGTACCTGCTATCGACCTTGGGCAACCTGGCTACGGCAAGCACCAACACAGCCAAGAAAAAGACTCCAGAGGCAGTATACAGGGCGGGCACAAACGGTATGGGAACCTACGCTCAGGCCATGGAGGGGCTTTTCCTGGCCGAATACGACAACATCTGCAGCATCTTTATGAGGGAGGACTGGGGTCCCGTCTTCCAGGCGACATGTCAACCGGCTCTGGTGGAGCTGGGCAGGACCCTACGGGAACTGAACAGCCATATCAAGTCACATATCACCACAGACTGCTACCTCGCATATGAGATCGTCGAGATCATTTCCAGTCTGTCCAATAACCTTGAGAGCCGGACGGGCGAGCTGAAGAGCTCTCTTGCTGCGGCCCTGAAGCCCATCCGGGAAACGGCCAAATCATCGCTCGTCGACTTGCTCGAGGAGACCAAGCGCCAAGTCAACGGCCTGCAATCGCTGCCCACGGATGGTGCGCCCACCCAGCTCGCATCACAAACCATGCAGCGGTTGCAGTCCATGGTCGACTTTTTGCGACCTATCTCCAGCATCATGATTTCCATTGGCGACGGTGGCTGGAAGTCGGCTGCTGCGTCCAAAGGAGGGGCTACCGATACCATCCCCAGCCTCGCTTCGTTCGATGTCGGTGCGGACGGGCAAGAGATTTTTGCCCACTACTGTGCCGACACCATCGAGACCCTCCTTTCTTCGTTGGACGCCCGTGCTCGTGTTCTATTGCAGCAGAAGAAGGCGGTCATTGGCGTGTTCCTGGCCAACAATGTCACCATCATTGAGCGTATGATCAACGAATCTGGCCTGGTAACCCTTCTCCAGTCTCGCCTCCAAGTGCTAGATGTATGGAGGAAGAAGGCCACCGCTCTCTATACCGAGACCTGCAAGGAAATCAGTATCCATCTGTTTGATACGGTCCACACCAACCGCACCGCGCGCCCAACCTCGGGTCAGGGTATGGTAAGCTCGGCCTCGATCATGAAGGGTCTCAGCTCCAAGGACAAGGAGAAAATCAAGGGCATGTTCACGGCCTTCAATTCCGGCTTTGAAGAAATGGTCGCCCGTCACAAGCAGTTCGCCATGGAGAAAGAGGTGCGCCAGATGCTTGCACAGGACGTCCAGCACATGCTCGAGCCGCTTTACAATCGATTCTGGGATCGTTACCACGAGATCGACAAGGGCAAGGGCAAGTACGTCAAGTACGACAAAGGGTCGATCGCTGCTGTTTTCCGCAGCCTTTACTGAATACGTTCTCTCCACGGAGTGTTCGGACCACGGCTCTATCCGGACAGTGCAATTGCACTTTAGTAACCCGGTGGTGAAATCACTACGCAACTGCGAGAATATGAAATTCCCCTATCCCGCGCCTGCTTACATGAACACACATCCGGACTCCTGAGCGGTTTAGGGAGGTGGAGTGCGACATACATACCTAGGAGACCGGCAAGACATCAGGCCATAATTGCGTCTCGGGCATGCATCCTGCCCTTTGATAGGGGGGATGGAGGATCTCGCAAGGCTAGCTCATTACCTATTGGCGAATGGCATCGGCGCCTGCGCCGTTGTCTGGTCTCTGACTGGTGACGGGGATAGGGCGGATGAGAGATGTGGCCCGCAACGAATTACCCCAATTGGGAGCGCATGTGCGTGAAGTGAGATTGGGATTGCGGATTCGCGTTGGCCTGCGCATTATTCATGGGGGTTTTTGGACGATTCGCATGTTTCATGACCGATGAACGGGGCTGAGGGGAAAGAGGAAGGAAGCATGGAAAAGATCATGAGCGGGCAAAGGTTGCCTAGCCTTCCCCTCATGGGCTTGATCAATTTGACTGAACTAAATTGTTTTTGTTAGGATTCTGGAGATACCACTATTTACGGAGAACGGCGTTATGTTTTCGACGGTATTAGGCTCGACTTATCTAAAACTCGTCTTCTTCATCTTTCACTATATATACATTCAAATAATCATGTCTTAATTACAATAAATCCATGCGGAGCGACGCCTTCACTCGTTCTCGGAGAAGACATACCAGTGCACCATCAGGAGATTCCACCATCATGTTCACCTCCATCTCCTCAACTACCACAACAGCCAGCCGCATGCAATGGACCTTGGCAAGAGTACCCGAGGGCCTACGAACGGTACAGAGTATGATAAGGATTGTCAGATCATGTCCCCAACACTGCTCGATAAGTGGCGATGGATCATGAAATTGAAGTGTCGCACTCAAATCCCCCTCTAGCTGACCACAGAGTCAGATATCACTTTCCTACCTAGACCGTCAAAAGTCACAGTCACGACTGTCTCATCTCATCTCATTTCATCTCCCCTCGGTTCATTCTTCTACCGGGTACATATACTACACACCCCCTACCCTGAGGGCTGAGCAGTATCTAGCACCCTACATACATACCCAAAGTTCATGACTACCAACCTAGCTCTACACGATCACAATCGCTCGCGCTCGCAGGATGACTCTCAACCAACGAAAGCTCTACCGGCGATGTCTCCGGTGGTGTAGCATCTTCTCTCATGTCAGGAAGTTCCTACATACGGTCTGTCTACGGCGATGCCTCCGGAGGATGAGCATTCGTCGCCCTTCCTGCTGCTGACAGGGTATCATTTTGGATTGTGACTCTTCTATCTAACATTTTCC
This sequence comes from Neurospora sp. CHS-2018a, assembly GCA_009802275.1. NCBI lineage: Eukaryota > Fungi > Ascomycota > Sordariomycetes > Sordariales > Sordariaceae > Neurospora > Neurospora sp. CHS-2018a. The sequence continues at coordinate 469,507 of RAKG01000033.1, forward strand.
TTGACTTCCTGCTACCTAGGTCAGTCGCCGGTTATAGGATGAAAGTTATACCTATTCCCTCTCACGCCTTTGTAGCCTGTATTCCGTTGTTCTGTACAGTCTGTAAAAGCGAGAACGGGGTATCCAACCCGGGTGGCAGCCTTCCCATTTGTGGAGGAAAACCAACATGTCGATGGTATGTACTTCATCACTTCAGTACTGCTCATACTTTACTTTGCACGTATAGATTTTCTGCATAATGAGCAGCTCCAGTACACATAGCCAGCCAGCCTTACTCGTCCCACCGACCCACTCCGTGCCGTGTCCTGCCGTCTTACGCCGGCTTCATCCCGTCTGCCCGTCTGTGGTGTAGCGTATGAATTTTTCAGCCCGAGCCGTCCGCCCGTCCTTTTATCTGTCCATCTGTCTATATATGAGCGGGAACGGTGGGATGGATTTTGTGAGCAAAAGAGCGGGTATCTGGGTTTTGTGTCGTTTTACTAACTACTGACCACTGAGAAGGAGTTGGATGGTTGACATTTCGATCTACTGTGCCAAAAGCATAGACGGCCTAGAGATGCATAACACGCAACGTTGAGGTTGCATAGAAGAAATGGGAGAACAGAAACAGAAGCAATAACCTGTTTTTGTCGACGGACTTCTCGATGCGTGCTTTTGATGAGATACTAGTAGGTCTAACGGGAGCAGAATGTACCCTTAAGTTGTCCCGTTGCATGAGAGAACAGAGGAAATAATTGAGGAAAGAACAGAGGAAAGAACAAAGGAAAGGAACAGAGGAAAGAACCGAATGTTTGGGTGAAGAGTAACTGTGTGTAATGGTTTCAGCTCGGTGCAAGAGAGAGGATTAAAAACAGAGGAGCTTGCTATTTGTATCTAGTTAGTCATAGTATTGTACGTCCGTAGTATGCTTGTACGTAGAGAGTGTCGAAAACCATCCTCCCGAACACTCAACGTCAACCGAACCAACTCGGCCCGCTCGCTCAGACACTCCCCGCTTCCACGTCTCCTGCCGTCTTTTACCTACCGTCTCCATCCGCGGAGATCTGGGTTGCGGTCCGGGAGGAGTCGAGAAGGGTTCATGTTCAGGGGCCCATGTTCGTACCAGGGTAATATGCACGTCAGGAGCAAGGGGGACTCAACTCCAGTAAAGAAAGGGGACCCGGAGAGGGCAGCGGAGAGTAACTGGTAAGGGAAAGGCAAACAAGTTGTTGCTTTGGGTTTAGAGGAGCATGTTAAGCGAGTGTGAAGCATGTTCGACGACGGCATTATCGTATCATCATTGCAGTGAGAAATTCTAGGGGCATAGAACTGGGTTGGTGGTTTCAGTTGACTTCCCATGTTTCTTTCTTCTCTTCTCCCAATGTGTTCTTCATATTTGCGTTGTATCCGTACCTTGGCCGAGGGGTTCAGTCCTGACGCTACTGCGGTCGGGTACAGTAGGCAGAGAGGAAGGTGAGGTAAGGTAGGGTAACTAAATGAAAGATGTCCCATGAACACTGTAGGGTAGCAGCAAAGTGATAGAGGCATTGACAGTGTAAAGTGATAATGTTACATTGACTAAGCCAAACAGTGAACTAACTCTCAAAGGTCCTCCTTTCCGATTTCCATGACTCCTTCCAAAGTTGCATAATTCCCGAGCATAGGTATTCCCACCCAAAAGCGCCATCCCAACATACTCCAAGCAGGCAAGAAAAAAACAAAACTCTGCTATGCACGACAAAGGGGATAAGGAAATTGCAAGAAAAACACGGCAAATATCCCAACAACACCTTCCCGATCCCGACCACCACCATGACGTCGGGTAGGTGGTAACACAACGCCTTGAGCCCCATTTTGAAGTAGGGTTGTACCCCGACCCGATGGGATGCTCTCCCCGCTGCCCTAATATCGTCCGTGAGTCGAGCGCAAGAGAAAACACGACGGAAGCCTCCGCAGACCCCTTGTCATGTCTCAACGCGATACGGAGAGAGAGAGGAAGAGGAAAGGAAAACTCCGCAAGACCCGCCCCAGCCAGTAAAGCCAAAAAAGCAACTGTTACGCAAATAGTGAAAAAGTCCACGAACGCCCCAGGTCGAAAACGACTGAAACAAATGACTAAAGGAAATGTTGGCGGTGATGGAGGTGATCTCGTCCACCAGATGAGAGGAGCCATGAACAAAAGACCGCTTTTTCCACCTCCAATCGTCGAGCCCGAGCTGAGAAGTACACGGTGGTTGTCAGGCAAGCAGGACGCAAATTAAATGCACGAGTTTCATGCATCTGATATGCAGTGTCGTATGCTTGCAAGAGGTGTACTGTAGATCAGACTTGCTTCTGCAGCACGACCGTTGATTGTTGGCGGCAGTTGAGAGTGAAGGAGGGAGGAAATGTTTGTTTGTTCGATTTTCCAGAAGCCATGCATCGCCGGTGAGGAATTAGCGTCGTGAGAGATGTGATGGACGGTTGTAGTAGAGGTGGGTGTTTGGACGAAAGGCCTTGAGGCCCTGTTTTGTTGTTTGCCATGATCCAATGAGTGACTTTGAAGAGCGGCTTCCACCCGAGAACTGGTTAAAGCTGACGGGAAGGAAGCGAGATCAACGAAGCAAGGACGCCATGGATCGACCATGGTGAACTTTCGTTGGAGGTTGAAACTTGGGACCGGTGTGGAATTATCTGTAGACTAAGACGACTTGCATAGACTGGGCGGCATGATGCAGCCAGCCCAATCCGGTGGGACAGCCCTGGGACTTCAAGGCTTCAGGATGAGATGCCAGTCTTAGTATGGGCAGCTAGCACACTCGGCGCCCACGGGGCAGTAGTCGTGTGTACCGAAGTCAACTGCCTTGCAGCAGAAAGAGCAGCAGTGGTTGACCAGAGGCTGATACTCCTTGACGGCCATGTTGAATATTGGTTTGATGGTTGAGGATGAGGAAGATGGTTGTTGGTGGTGACTTGTATGTGTCTGAAGACAACTTTTGTGGTTGTGTAGGCTCAAATGTATATCGAGAAGTAGGAGTGTATGTATGAGATTAACAAGGTAGAGTTGGATAGAGGCTGATATAGTAGAAGAGAGGAGGTATAAAGAGGATGATGATGCTTTCACTTGAAGCCAGAAGCACCTTGAGAGCGGCCGGAAGGCAGTCTTAAGTATTTTTGGAGGAAGACGAGGAAGCGTCTGTGTTGGCGGTAGTATTGGACGTGGTGAGCAAGCAAATGAGTTGTTGTGAACAGGCACTGACGAGGTCGACGAAGGAGCCTCTCTTGGCTTGTACGGGTACCTTAGACAAGGTTACCTTTGATGTTGGCCAAGACGGGCGAGGATTGGGCAGCCTGGAGGCCATCTCCTCAATAGCAAGGAGCGGCAGGGCAGCAAGGGCACCATGATGCCCGTGGGTGAGATGGATAGGCAGTGGGGTGTGCGAGATAGAGGTCAAGTACATATCAATATACAGGGAAGACAAGGGGGCCGCTGTTTCGGTTGGGGATGATCACGGATCCTGGAGACGTAGGTAGCATCGTCCATCGAGTTCCGGCGATATTGAGGGACTGGTTCCGGGTCGATGTCTTCCACTTGGATGGACGTATGAGACGACGCGAGGTGATGATGGGCAACTAACCACGGGACGTACCGTAGCCTAGGACGGGAGAGGGGAATCTTGTCTGAGACCTGGACGCCTGAAAGGAGCCTGCCATATCCTCCATCCCACTTGAAGGGTGCTGCCCTGATGAAAATCGTGTCTCACAACATCTGGGACACACAAGTTTGTGCCTGTGTCTTTGCCTCTTGCGTCGTGCGACACAAAAACAGGTACGCAGACCTTCTCGTATACGTACCTGTACTTCTTGGCCAAACACAAAGTCAGCCCTAGCTTGTTAATCGTCCGATTCCCCGATGAACTTTTTTTGATGAAAATAGGGGCCCTGTTCATATTGACGAACGTGATTCTTGCATGTAAGGGGGAAGGGGGTCATTATGAATGGGGAAATTTCCTAGCTCATTCCGGATGGCGAATGAAACTGCTGCAGAGAGGAATTGACGCTAAAATCCCACAGCGACTCTTGAAATAAAGTTACGCGTGGAAGTCCGGCAAGCGTGCCAAGCCGTTGATGTCCAGCGTTTGCCATTGACAGAGAAAAAGACGAACGTAAAAAGACAGCTGATCGTGAATGCAACTGCATCCAACCGAACCAATCTTTTCAGCGAGAAAAGTCCCCCATGTCGATGATGTGACTGTGGGGCGGGAGGGTCACGAGGTAGCAAAATGGAAGCGGATTGACATTTGTGCAATATCCAACCTTCAATGACAAGCTCAAGCCACGGTAGGATCTAGTTGCTCGGCTAATAAGTAGAGGTACTTGGTAGACGTACCTATTCTTATCACACTCGATCCGAATGAGGTCTGGGGAATCCTGAGACCTCTTTGGCTGTCTGACATGAAGAATCCGAGGTACATACCTGGAAACACCCGGTTTTACGTTTGTGTGAAGAGATACGCACAAGTCTGCCTACTCGTGGCAGCCCAAGAGCCTTATCATGTGCCATTGCGGCGCAGAAACGTGTGGTTCTTGTCCTGTGCCGCAAATTGGAAACATTCGTTGGTAGTCTGAGCCTCTTGTGTAGCATGCGGATCTTTCTGCAACCCGGCATTGGGTAGCCCGGACGGAGCCGCGACCGGTTTAGTGGTAGTAAGCTCAACGTCGAGGAATTGCAGTCTTGCGTGCGATCACGTCCTGCGAAACAAACGTTTGCTCTTGCGAGTCGTCTTGCCGTTTCTTGCAGTGCCACTTCATCTCTCGTCAAATATCCTATATTCTGAGTCCCGTCTCAAGGGTCGTGCCGAACACTGTAGTTGTAAATTACACCAGAAGATACTGTCGTCGGAATTAGCACGTTGGTCCCAGAAAATTGTCGGTTCACAGCCGATGAGTGGGTGGCAATTGACACTGCATATCAACAATGTCCTTATGCCATATTTCGGAACGTGATTACGGACGTGATGTGTTTCGGTGCAAAGCACTTTCGTGAATTGGAGTCAAGCAAAGATCGACCCCTAGTCCCCACACCGGCTGAGGTGAAATGGCCAGGGAGAAGACGGCATGAGGCTGATGACGATGCTAATGCCAATGCCCGTTTGATTTCCGCGAGCGTGTTATTCTTGGACGACCCAGATATCACGGCAAAAATGTACCTGGCTGTCTGGGACTCTCGGTGTCTGCGTAGGGTACCTGCGGACTCGTGCCATAGAGGTACCGTACCTAGGTGACCGTCTCACCGGCCGGCCCTGTTGCAAGGTTAGCACGGGCTACTCAATATGGAATGTATGGAGACCAACATGAAACGAAAACAATATGGGGACTATGGGGCTCGCGGCAGTCATCAATTTGTTTCTTATTAGATGCAGACTGCCTATCAACCCCTCGCATTTCGAGAGTGGCATATTGACCTGGAAAAACTGTTGGCGACGATGACTTACTTGCAGTGAGTATCAGATTTGTTGGATGGTGTTTTGTTCCCTCCCTCGTCCGGATAAGAGATGCGCGAAGGGTGGTGTCAAAGCAGACCCCGACCCGAGTCCAAGACGGGAGTTGACAAAGTGAAGTGAGCAATGTCGCATCTGAGAAGGGCCAAGCGGGGGCTAGAGTTTGCACTACTGCATAAAACACCAAACGTTCTCTAGTGTGCCCTACGAGTGCTACCTTATGCGCTGCATAATATGGTAACGACGGTACCTACCCCTGATCCCTGAACGACCTCGACGACATGGGGCGCGTTCCAATTTTCGACGCACGAATCCAGTCTGTTAATCCGTGTACAAAGCTAAAATCTGTAGTACTGACAGGGATGTATTTATACTATTTTTCTTTCTTTTCTTTTTTCTTTTTATTATATAGTAGCGCCTATACGTATTGTAAGCGAAGTTAAGCGAAGCTATACGATAGGGGTGTAAATTATTATCGAGATCCTTTACAAAATGCTTTGTCTTTTATGCTATGAGACTGTAATTACCGTAACGAATTCAATTTTGAAGGTATTTATAAATGGAGATATCCTTCTAGTAATTAGGAAGCCGTTCTATAAGACTATATAACGTTTACGTAATTCTTATATTAGGTAGTAGCGGTTATTAATTGTAAAAGTTTAAGGGGTAAAAAGGGGGATGTAAATAATAATTTACTACAATAATAGTTAAATTCGAATAAATTATAATAATAGTGCTTTTGAGTATATAAAAGCTATTATTATTAATAATAATAGCGAATCGATATAAATCGACGATTTCTAATTAATTGAGTATTTAATCGAATTGAGTAGAGTCGAATCGGTTAAGTATAAATATAGGTATTAATTCTATAATTTTATTAATTAGAATCCTCTATTATTAATACCTTTATTTCCTCCCTCTATTATTTATTTTCTTATTTATTAATTATATCCTTTAACCGCCTTAATATTGTTAACCTTATTAACGATAACGTCTTCGGGTTAGACGAATTTATTTATAATAGCTTTCGTTATTTAATATAGTTTATAAGGTAAGAGGACCTCCTTATTAATACTATAGATTTTAGTAATATACTACCTAATTATATAGAGGTATAAGATTGTAATATTACTACGATATAATTATCTATTAGTTTTACCGCTATTAATTACCTTCCTCCTCCTCCTCTTCCTCGTCCTTTAGTTACCCTATTAACTTTTCGATTAGACCCTATATTCCCTATACCTTATATTAATCGGCGTACGTATTCGAGCTGGCCGCTTACTTATAAGGCTATTCCTTATCCCTTTATTGTAGCCGCTCCCTTATAAATAAGTCGGGGTACTAGTTAGGGTAAAAGTCGAGGTTGAGGTAATTAATATAGCGGTCGAAGTAATTAAGCGAATTAATTTAGTATTAATGTATTTATTTTATTATTATATCGGCCGTTTACTATCCCTCTATTATATAGAAGTAATAACGACGGTAACGGTAATAGGGATAGTAATAGTAATAATCCTTTTCCTAATATTTTTATTGTACGGCTATAATTAATAATCCCTCCCCTTAATACCTAGCCGCTAACTCTTTAATTAATTGCCTCTACCCTTAATATTAACCCTAATAATAAGGTATCCCCTCGATAGTTTAATACTTAGAAGTAGGTGTTTATAACTACTTTCGCTAACCTTTTTAAGAAGGGGAAGCTCTATAGCGAAACGGCTAATTAATTAAAGAGAATCCTTATTATTATAGCCGGTAAATTTATTATTAAATAGCTAATTATTGAGTAGGACTATAAGCGGCTACGCAACTGCTAGAATATTTATAGGGATAATTATTATTTATAGACCGAATTCTTCTAAAAGATTAGGGTAGTATTTAACGAATTAATTAATTGATTTAAAGCGGATAATAATACGTAGGCTTCCTTCCTTAAGAATAAATTATTAGGGGTAAAGTAATTGAAAATAACCCCGCTTAAGTATTGTAATGAGTATACTATAATTTTTGCTATCGATTAGGCGATTAGTAAATATATTATTCGATTAGAGGATTGATATTAAGAGTAATTAGAAGGGAGGGATATTAAGGAGCGTAACGGTAACGATATTATAACTACCTTATTAAGGAAGGGTAAAGGGAAGGCGAGGGCGAAGAAGAGGAGGGATTCAATAAAGGAATTAATAGGTTCTAATAACAAGGAAACACCTCCCTACGTACGGCCAATTATAAAGAAGAGATTAATTACCGTTAATAGTATAGCGAAGTTGGCTAATTCTATTTCTAATATTTAAAAATACTTATTTTAGGGTATTTTTTAATAGCTATTATCGTCCCTATTTATTACTATAGCCGGTCCTTCTACTACTATACCCCTTATTATTATATTAGCGAATCCAATTAGGTATAACTGCTATTTAGAAATATTAGTCCAAATATTAATAAATAATTCTCTTTATTATTATTTATAGAAGGGAAATAAGTATAACCTTATTAAGGGACTATAAAAGGATAAGGAAATAGCGCGCCTCTTTATTAACGTACTATTAAGGAGGCTCTTATTCGTAGAGATAATATTAAAGGACGAGCCGTTCTTTATTAAAAAGGATAAGGAGGAAGAGGAGGAGGAGGTACCTAATAATTTAAATTAGTATTATACCCTTTTAATTCCTTAAGAAAAGTCGTAATATTTTTATACTATTTAATAGCTCTCGTTAATCCGATTCTATTACTTTTATCGTCGTATTCGTACGTATTATAATTGAGAAATTATATTGTAACTTACAATTATATTATTATAATATAATATTATTATTATTAGGAGATATAGGGGTTTAATTATATTAAATACGAAATATTATAAAGTTCGAAATTTTTTTAAATTAAATTCTAAGCTTTAGCAGTTAGTAAATCTAGTAAAATTTAGGGCTTTAGCGGGCAACTATTAAATCTAGTAAAATTAAGGCTCTAGAAGGTAGTAAAATTGTAAATATAAGGCAAATATAGTAATATAGTTCCGCGACCATAGAATATAGACTTTAACCCTATATAGAGGGTCGATATTATAATATTAATAACTCTTTTAATTCAATTCTAAAATTTATATAACCGGTATTAATCGATTTAGTTTAATATAGCGAATAAAATATTACTATTATATTAAATTTTGGATAAAATATAAAATATATATAATAGTATAAATAATTATTGTGCGTACTTTTTTCTAAATTTTTCTAGGGCGGGGTTAGGCGTACGGTTAGTTCGTTGCTAAATTGCCCGGGTAAGCTATTAAGTACTATAATCTACCTATATTCTTTAAGTTAGAGCCCCTTTAAATTCTATTATACGCTTATTTTATTTAATTTTAATATTACTTCTTCTATCTTCCTCGCTTTTAGAATCGACGTCGGTAACGTTTATAATATCTTCCTTATTATTAGTAAAGGGTTTTAAATTATATAGATCCATCCTTTTAATTTAATTATATAGTATAGTAATTATATATATAATATTGCGCTAATTTTCGATAGGGTATTTTAATACCGACGACCTTACAATTTTAAACCGCCTCTTTATTATATTAATAGTAATTTTAATTTTAATACAATATTTCGAATACTTTAAGTTATATAATTCTTTTTTATTCTTCGATTAATTCCTTCGTCCTCCCTATTTAACTAAATAGTATTATACTATAAGATATAATATTAAGATCCTACGTATTAGGTAGAACCTTATATCGGTAAGGTAGAACTTTTTTAGTAGTATTATAAATCTAAATATAAATATTAATTTCAAAAATATAATATTATATATCGACCCTTCTCTTCCCGGAAGTATATATATAAATAGACTATCGAATCCAATTGCAACGAAGATATTTTATATAATATAGTTCTTTCGACCCCGCTATACCTACGTTTCTTCTATTAGTACCCGGGTATAAACGAGAGTTTTATTAATAGTACTAAGGTAGTACTTAAAGAACCGGCTTAATTTCTTATCCCTTAATACCGATTTATATATTATATTAGGTATTAAAAACGTAATAATATAGTTGTATAGAAGGATTATAGTACGAAGTACTTTGTTAAAGGTACGGTTAATAATCGTTATACTATAATTAAATTAGTAAATTATATTTCGATAGGTTTTATTATAGGTGTAGATATATAGGAAGATTATAAATTTCTATTCGATAGATATCCCTATTATATTATAGATACGGGTGTTTATAGATATTTAATCGACTAATTGTATAAAGGGATATCGCCTTATACGATATAAATTAAATAATTTTATATTTCGAAGGAGGGTATTTCGAATAACCGCTTCGCCTTTAAACCGATTTATATAGACTAATTCCTATATAGTATTATAATTACTACGGGCTTTCGTTGAAGTTACTGCTATAATAATAGTTATTAGTATATGTATTAAGAAGAGCCGTATTCGAATCTAGATTTGAAAGGGATTTATAGTATAAATAGTAGTATTTGGATTTATTAGGGATTATTATATAAAAGAGAGTAGAAGAGTTTGTATAAAGGTATAAGAATAACCGCTAGTATTATTAATACTACTAATAAGTATTTTTAGTACTTTATATAGCTAGCTAATACCCTAATAGGACCCCTATTACGCCGGATTAATTATTAAAAAGCAATTTTTTCTTAGGTTTTCCGATTAATAATTTTTAGCACTTTATAATACCCTTTTAGGAAGATAATAAGGCCTTATACAAGCGATAAGTCGATTATAAGGGGGTTATAGGGGTGTTATAGGGGTGTTATAGGGCCCCCTAGTCGAAATGGTACTTGTTGAAGTCCTCGACCTCTTCTCTAGCGTAATATGTAGTGTGATTAACTATATATCAACAATAGGGATCATTTTTGTATGGGAAACGGATTCGTGCGTCGAAAATTGGAACGCGCCCATGGGATGAACACTTTCCGTCTGGTTCCGTGATGATTTCCCCAGAACTTGGCAATTGCAATCCAACCTTCTCCTCCCGCCATTGCGACGGTACAAAGTGGAAGGAACGTAATGTTAAGAGCCTGGGGCTTCAAAGGAAGCGGGGCGCGCAATGGCTCGCAGCTCGCTCCTGCACCTCCAGGCGGCTTTGTGAGGACCTCTCTGGCCAGACAAGGTGTCATCACTCATCGTCCTTTCCTCCTCTCAACCATCAGGCATGTCATCGCGGGAGATGCCGTTCCGTCCCTGCCCTGGCTATCGCTACTGAAAATGCACCCACTGGCACAAGAATCGCTGGCGAGGCCAGTTCGGCGACTTTTCTATCCCGTCTTATCCAACCTCCCCGCATCTCGATAGGACCGCTTTGAATGGCAGTCACCTCCGACTCGCTTCCCTTCAGTCCACCGGCTCCGCCAACTTATCCAGCATGACTATCGACGGAACGAATGTTTGCCGTTCGTTTGAACTTTCACCAAACCAAGTGACGTCTTCTTCCAGGCACGCCAGGACATGTAGTGCAAGGAGAGGCTCCCAGAATGCGCTACGCCTTACTCGGCCAAAAGTCAACGAGAGTTCCCGCCAATCATCGAGGCCAATCCCTCAAGGACTTGAGCCAAGCAATGTCTGCATGGAAGCTCTCCCGAGCTCCTCTTTGTCAAGTCCTCTTTTCCTCCTCACGCCAGCCATGGATGAGTGGCACTACAGAACTTTGTACATGACCGGTTATGCCTGCTCGACTAGTACCTACCTCTACCCACTGTAGGCACCGACACTGTGAGTGTGCCGTCCCGATGGCGTATTTTACGTACATACTACCTACCTTCCGCTTGATGTAGCATCGCAGCATGGTACCCACGGTAGTTCATCACACACTCACTCACCCGTCAGTTCGCATGGAACTGAATCAAACCCACAAATGGTATTGCAGAGGACATCACGACCTACCTCGGCCATTGCTCCGGCGAAGGGATTACGATAGCCCAGTCTCTGCTCCATACCCCTTCGTGCCAGGGTACTTTTTGCGCAAGCTTGAAAGCCCAAATCACGAGTCTCACAGTAGCACCATCAGGCAATCCAACTGGCGGAGACCGGTCTCTCAGTGTCAGCATCTCGGCTTATGCTGGTCTCTCGAGAATGTGTGGACCACGCAAGTATCAAGGACGCCAAACGGGGCCTAACATGATCACGATAGCAGTCGGCACTTTGTCTCGTACCATGTTTGGACAACACTCGACGTTATACTCTAGTACCCCTTCCTAGCACCCCTTCATCAGTACTTTTTACGAAACTACGAGACCTACCAGCTTAGCCAGCCTCACGGAAGAAGCTGGAATCGGGTCTTCCGCTAATGATGCCTTGTTCAGGTCTATTGGTCTTAGCCGTTCAGTGTCCCCTGGCCCGGTCATGCGAACCACGCAACTGCCAGCCGAAACTATACCAAATAGTCCACCTGCATACCCCCAATCTTATGGCGCCTTCGTAATCATCGACCATTCGGGCAGCAGTCGTCATTTGCAGAACATGATAGGGCCATCATCAAGATCCCGGTGGTCAAGAGGTATTCCGAGAGCCTGGCAACGAGATTGTCCAGAGCAGGCCGAGTTTGTCAAGGGTATAAATGTCAAAGTATGTCTTCTTCACGAGGTTCAATCTACTAATCACCATACAGAATCGGTATTGCCAGCAGCGCGGCTTGGGGCCTCAAGCTTGTGTCTTCCTCCTGGCGGATCATGAAGTTTCTTCCCCAGTTCCATAGCTGGTCCATAGCTGGCGTAAGTTTGTTCCTTCTTCGCCTTGGCAAACACTGACCGTACCCAGTGGATGTGATAGTCGCCTGAGACATTGTGTCAGACCAAGACACGAGACCCAAACACCAGCGGATAGCGCCCCTAGAGCAGTTTCCTTCGCTCCATCTACTTACGGGAATGCCTGCTTCGGCTTGCTTGGTGTCTTTCCTACATGGCTTTGACGGCCCTTCTGCAGACGACAACAGTCACTGTCCGTTCGAGGACTCAGATCAGCCGTAGAGATACATACCGCTGCGCTACCGGTACCCAGACAGACGATCGGTACAGATTCCGACCTTTTCTGTCTGATCTCAGCTAGGCCCTGCCAAGCTTGTCCAATGTGGACGAGCAATGAGCATGATCGGCATAAGAATTGGGCGTCAATGCCACCAAACCCGGTGCTTTGGTTGCCTACATCACTTTTTCTTTCTTCCGAAGAGCTTTTGTCAGCTGCTTTGAAGCACTGTGGCGAGGTGTGAAGCAAAAGCCACAAAACACCTCGGAGATTATGCGCGCACCGTATCTGCAGAAACGGAGGTTGGGTTTTGCTGCAGTGTCCGAAGCCAGTCAGACGATCACTCGGCGAGTCGGAATGGGATGTGTTACAGTTGGCTTGGCGAGGTTGTTGATGAGCAGCCAAACAGGACAATATTTCGGGCTATGTACCTGGCACGCCTGGCTGCCTGGCCACTCACACCGGGGACTAGTGGTTCAACATCCCAGCCAAACACCCCTACCTCCAGTCGGAGTTCGGCTTCCTAGTGAACCCAAGGGGATGGATGCGAACTGCAAGAGTCCGCCATGGCTCCGATTCAGCCACTAATTGGCCGTTTCTCCAATGTACCAATGCACAAGTTGACGTGCTGCTCCCATTCTTCGGGCCGCAGTCGTTCTCAGCTCGTCTTTGTTGATGAGCAAGCACTGGGGATGTGTTTCTCTTTTCTTTTTCTTCTCTTTACGCCTGAGACCGGAATCAAATGGCGTAATACCCACCTCTAGGACTCATTCCTGTCGGAAACCGTTCCTGACATCGCCGTCTATGGTAACAATGGATGTAACGTCTACTTCTACGACTATCGAGGGAAGATGATGCCAGCAATTCGCGCTATCAAAGTCCCCAAACGCTAGCACGATTTCAACACAATCTATCATGCTAGTCTCGGCCTTCGGAAGCTGAGAATCAAGACAACAGGCATTTCTCTCTTTGGAAGCCGAGGACTGGGCATTGAAGGATGAATCAGATTCCCTGTTCGACCTCCTTCGGATAGCCTACTCCCTCAGAGCACGACGCGGGCCGGGGTCCCCTGGCCTGTCATCTCTTCTTGATCCGAACCCTATCATACGAAGGTCTTGTCCGCCTTCCGATATTACATTCTTCTAACAAAATTCCGAGGCTTCAATTCCGACGCTGGAAGAGATATACTTGCCCGTTTTCCTTAGTCCGGACAGACCTCATGCTACGATCCCCAGGATGGACAGCAATTCGCCTCAAGCACACCGCAATGCCACTACAATTTGCACCTCTATTCTCTCCTCCGTAATCGAGATTCTTCCGGTGCGAGTAAATATCTTGGGGGTCTCGTGACGCAGCAGTGTCGGTCGCCGTCTTACATGCCGCGTTATACGCGGGATGGATTTTCTGTCGCCTATCTACAGGACAACATCTGGAGATAGCCTTCATCTTACCCCAGCTTATTATCTTCTCGATGCATACTGGTATATCGTCAACTCATCCACCCATCCTCGGCTCCATTGCTATTGCGTATATGATCGAATCGAGATTCGGCAAACCTCCGAAGAGCTTCGGATAGCGGATGATGCCTCTAATTACATAGGCGAACTCCACCACCGACAGATTGGTTTTCCTCCACTACCAAGAATAGAAACAGGATTCATCATCAATCATTTCACCTATCGTCATGGTAAGTTTCGCATCTCGAACAACCCCGTAAGTGTTCTCCATTGCACCAGTGTCGTCACATGCTCCCGTCATTGCTGGTCCTGCCAAAAAGGGGGGCCAGAGGGTTAGGGGTTTTCCTTGAGAGTCTTTCCAAGCGTTCTCCTGAATCGAGTACCAACCCCTGTGAGACTGCCAAAAATGGTGACGGTGTGGCAAAAGGGCGTTCAAGGAGAAATCGACAATTTCAATTTCTCATTTTCCAGTCAGCGAAATCAAGCATACGTCAACGCCAATTTCCTCTTTTTTTGTCGCCTGGGCTGAAAGGAAAAGTGGAAGTGACTTGTACTTCCGGGAAAACCATTCGCCACTGACTTTTCCAAGCAATGGGCTTGCATGGAGAAAGGATTGTCCCAAGACGCTAACAACCCCCCCAAAACCACGTCTCATTCAGGGCTACGCAAGCCTGAAGGGCCGGGAATGGCATCAAGATTCTTGACATGATGGCATAAAATAACTTGCACACTCTCATCAGAAAGCGGCTTATCCTCCGTTCCAGAGTACCGGCGATGATGACATCTCGGGACGCTGTCACGTCCGTCCCCGCATACGGGACACGGGTAGATGACCTTCATCCCATTGACTTGCAAATGGCAGGCCGCGGTGCGCGGGGGGGTTATCTGATATCGATGATATCGATGCTATTGGTGATGGCTTCCATTCCGAGCTCATGCGCGCAGCAAACGCCCTGCCCAAAATCACACTGAAACCAGGAAAAACCTATACCACGTCAAATATATTGAAATCATTATCTACGAACCCCCAAAAAGGCCAAGTCGTCGTCATCCTGAAGTTTCGGGGTCCTAAATGCCGAGACCACCACCACCGACACCGGCCGGCATTTCCACCGCGGATTGCGGGGCGCGCGATGTGACGATGTCCCGCTTCCCCGCGTTTTTGGAGTTCACTCCGTCAAACAGACCCCGTCCCGTCGTCTTGGACTCTTGATGGGCGGCAGGATCAACTAGCTGTGAGGCTCCCAGCCTGTCTGTCACATGGCATGCCTTCGAGAAGAGAACTGAACGGCGGGCGGGTTTACTTTTTGGTTCCTGAAGCGTTGGGTTGCGGGTAGGTGATCCCGAAGCTGTTGGACTTGGGTGGGTGTGGTTTTTGTGGCGAGGTTGGAAGTACATAGCCTTGGTTTTTTCAAGTGAAGATCTTTGACTTCTTAATGTTGACTGGCGGAGTGTTTTGAAGCTTGATTCTTCTGTAAAGCTTTTACCCATCATCAACCTCTGTGTAAACTCCTCTGGAATTATCACAACCATTGCCTCTGCCAGTCACGCCACCTATCAGTTCTTACATCCTCTCCAGTCTCCTACCTATACCTACCTATCAATCACCGTCAAGTCGAAGGAAAACAACAAAGAAAGAAACAACACCAACAATGTCCTCCCCCTCCGGCCCCTACAAGCTCGTCACCGTCAACACGGCTCCCGACCGCGCCAAGCGTCTCATTGGCCGTGTTGTCGAAGACGTCAAGGACAAGTACACCATCATTCATGCCGGCAACGCTGCCTGTAAGTCTTCGCTCCTTTTATGTGTCCGAACGCCACCTCTTATATCTCCCCAGTCGTTGACTGACTGACTGACTGACACCAAACAGCAATCGAAGTAGTCAAGTCCGTAGTCGAAGAACACCAACCCAACGTTCTGGTTCGTCTTTCTTTCCTTCCTCCCAATTCTTCCACCAGTGTTCCCAACCAAGTGAAGATATAAAGGAAACTAATACAAAAAGCGCAGTTCACGGCATCAATGTGGACTCCCGAAGAGGCTCAGCAAATCATTGCCATTGCCAAGGGAGTGGTCGGCGAGGACCTCAAGACTTTCTCGCTGCCGCAGGGGTTGCAGGTGAATAAGGGACCGGATGCGGTGGTGGAGTATATTAAGGAGAATTTGCCGAGCTTGTTGGATTGAGCGGTGATGGGTGTTGCTGGGGAAGGGGTTATGGGGAGATGAGGGGGATGATGAGCGAAAGGAATGGGATGCTGTGTGTTGTTGGTTTGGGAATACCTCGGATGACAGGAACTGTTAAGAAATGATGGGATGGAATGAAGGGTTAGATGTCAAAACAAGATCAAAGTTAAAATATCAGACTGAATACGTCGTCAAAGTTTTGGTGGAAGGACAGGATTTCTTCGTCCGATGGACAGTTCTAAATCTCAGTTACTGATGGTTGATTGAAGAACAATAAATCTTGTAAACCCGCTCCTCTCCAAGTCTTCAAAGAGAGGGGGAAATGGAACTCAAGAAACGTGCCAACGTCCCATGTTAGAAAACAGAATTGCAACACCAAACAAGGGAACAAAATATCTTGTGCATCGTAATTGTTCGTGACATTCTTTAACACTCCATGTCTGCTGCCTACCTAACTGCTCATTCCCAACTGAAGTCATTGGATCAGACCTTTCAACATCCATCCATCGTACCTGACCCTCCTCTTACTGCTCGTTCTTCATGACATTATACAAGCTGCCAATATGCGGCAAGATCTCCACCACGAACTCATCGCCATCATGCAACAACTCCTTAGGATTCCTAGCAAAGCCCACACCAGCCGGAGTACCAGTAATAATAACAGTGCCCTTGGGCAACGTGGTGCCCTGCGACAAGAAGCTAACAATTTCTTGAACCGAAAAGATGAGGTCACTGCCATATTCACACCAACCCGTTAGCATCCCATCCCACCCAAAAAAAAAGCACGAAAACAGAACAGAAAAGAAAGACTCACGACAAAGGACTATCCTGCACCACCTTCCCATTCTTCAATCCCCTCAACTTCAGCCCGCCCACATCCCCAACAACCTCCTTGCTAACCAACACGGGACCGATCGGACAACTGCCATCAAACCCTTTGGAGTAGCACCACTGCGTCTGCGCAAACTGGGAAGCGCGGCTGCTGATGTCGTTGCTGGCGGTGTAGCCGAGGACGTAGTCGAGCGCCTGATCTTCGCTGACGTTCTTGCAGTCCTTGCCGATGACGATGGCCAGCTCGGACTCGTAGTCGGCCGAGTCCGAGTCGATGGTGTGCTTGGGGATGAGCGTGGGGGCTGGGTAGGGGTCGGCGAGGGCGGTGGCGGGCTTGAGGAAGAGGGTGGGGATCTCGGGGATGGACATCTTGGCTTCTTCGGCGTGTTTCTTGTACTGTTGTTTTTGGCGGGAACGGTTAGCTCAGCTGTGCAGCTAATTTGGGAAATTAAAGCACCTAAAGCAGGTGTAGAGGAGGTTGGGGGGCAGAAGCTCACGTTCAAGCCAATGCAGCGAATGGTGCCGGCCTCTTGGGCAGTGACT
Organism: Neurospora sp. CHS-2018a; assembly: GCA_009802275.1. Lineage (NCBI taxonomy): Eukaryota > Fungi > Ascomycota > Sordariomycetes > Sordariales > Sordariaceae > Neurospora > Neurospora sp. CHS-2018a. The sequence goes on from RAKG01000033.1 coordinate 486,981, forward strand.
GGGGAGAGAATCCGGCCGATGGTGGCCTTGTTTCCGGTGGGAGAACCGGCATCGAGGACGGAGGTGCCGGAATAGACATTCACTTCGACATTTTCGCCCTTGCGGACGGCGGCGCCGACGTCGACTTGGCTGTCGACGGGCTCGCCGATGAGGACCTTGGAATCATCACCCTTAGGGACAAATCTTACGAGACCTAGATGGTATTCGCGTGTTAGTTTGGTGCCGTCAGATGTTTTCGGCGTCCGTTTTGGACATCTTGTCCAGTCACGGAAAGGAGGAAGGACAGCTAGAGGAGGGGTTGAACTCACGGCTGAACGACATGTTTGCTGTGTTTCTTCTGAACTTCTGAAAAGCAATGGGTTTGAACAATGATTCAACACAAGAACAGTGATAATTCCAGGTAGGCCACTTATACTTCAATCTTCAGTCACCGCTTGTCAAGTCAAAACAATCCAAGGCCGCAATTCGGAGAAGGAGGAGATCAGCATCACGATGAGGGGCAGGCAGCCACACCCCAGAGCATGGGAATGGAGCTCATAAATATGGCCGAAGCTAGTAGTTACCTGCTAGCATAAAGCTTACTAACCACTTGTTCATCATGCCGACCACTGTCCGGCAGTACAGCATGTCATCGTAGGACAGTGTGTGCCATCCGCAGCTCAGCCTGATTTGCTGCTTGCGTTGAACTGTTGATGGAGATTGGAGAGGTTTCCCCGAACCCGCATGGTATCCATGGTATGCAGCTCTCCAGCGCTTGCAGGCTGTAACAAGTGCCGGTTGGTGGTACCAACAACGCAATGGGATGGTTCGAACCCCTGGTTAACAGAAAGACGCCATGAAAACACAGGAAAGACAATGATGATGAAGAGGATCCTGATAGGGTGAAGTTAGGTAGTTTTTCCCATTCCCCGGAGAGGAGGACTCCTCGAGGACCTAGAACCGGACAGAGCACCCCCACATTCCCCCGCACTGCGGGGACCCTACCCGGCTACCCCATCTCACCCGTACTTAGGGCGTGTCCGACGCACTAGTAAGTGGCTCAGTAAAGGGTGCCAGTAAATCCCTTTTACAGGGTACGCACAGGCCAACTCGTAATCACCCCAATAAATACAGTCGTCTTGGCCATAGCCCACTTTTATCGTTTACTAGAGGGTATTTCCAGAACGTAATCGAAATACTAGAAATCAAGAAATCGTCGTATTTGAATAGGTATATAAAATCCGGTATTATTAACCGCTATAACGCCTTCGTTGCTTACCTTTATTACCCCCTTCCCCTATTGTCTTTTGAAGAACTATAACTACCCGTTTTTACACCTAAATAAGTAATAACTAAATTTAATCTTTAATAGAAAGAGAATCCTAGATTATAAGGTTTCAATTACTATTATAAGCTAACTAATTCCCCCCTAGCTAGTTACCCTCTAATCAACTCTCCCTTTCTAATTAGATTTAGAAGAAGAAGAGGAACTATACCGCTACTAAGAATTGGATATAGGATAGCGAATAGAAGGTTTACTTATTTACCTTCTTAAAAGATATTGCTAGCGATAGTATAACCAATTAGAATAATTATAAAGATTAAATATATAATTCTCTCGTTAATAAAATAACTAAACGCTTTAATTCTAAGCTAAATAATAATTAAATATATAATAAGGTTAATTCGTTTTATTATAAATAATATATATAGATAATTTTAAAGAACGTTTCCTAATTAGGGTTTAGGTTTAATCTTAATACCGGCGCAATAACTATACTTAACGAAATATAAAATTTATTAATCGAAGTTAATATATTATACTAATTAATATATACCGGGTAAAAATTCGAACTTTATATATTAATTATAATTAATAGAAGAATAAAGAAGTTAGCTAATTTAAGAATAAGCCTCTCCTTTACTTTAAGAGAAACTCTATTCGCACGGGGACAAAACTCTATTCGCACGGGGATCCACTTTTTTCTTCACATCTAACCCTAACCCTCGCCGTCTCCAATTGACTAAAGGTACCTTTTGACCCTGACAGCGCATTCGCAGCCCGGGACAGCGCATTCGCAACCCGGGACAGCGTATTCGCTTCCCCGATAGCGCATTCGCATCGTTGGACGTAGCGATTCAATTGCGACAACGCATTTCTTCTGCAAAAGCGATTCAAATGATAAGATAAGTCAAGATATGATAGAGATTCAATTGCGACAGCGATTACAATTGAGTGCACGACAACAACTGCACTTAGTAGAATGAAAGTGCGATGCGAAAGTGTTGTTGGGGGAGCGAATGCGTTGTCGGGAGAGTGAATGCGCTATTGAAGGGAGCGAAAGGCGCTGTCGGGAGAGCGAATGCGCTATTGAAGGGAGCGAAAGGCGCTATCGGGAGAGCGAATGCGCTATTGAAGGGAGCGAAAGGCGCTATCGGGAATGACAATGCCCTGCAAATGCGCTGAGGTGCGCTGAGGTTCGATGAGATACATGGGGGAAAAGAGCACGGCTGCAGGGTTGGGGTTAGACGTGGAAGAAAAGGTAGATCCCCGTGCGAATAGAGTTTTATCCCCGTGCGAATAGAGTTTCTCTACTTTAAACTTATAGAGTAAACGTTTATAAACGATTAGGGTACTATTAAATAGTACGCGAAAATATTAGGGGCGTTACTTATTTCGAAGGAGACCCCTACTCCCCTCCCTCCTATCGAAAATATTTTTAATAATAATAAAGGTAACAATAATACCCCCCTTCCCATCCCTACCTATATTTATAATAGTAAAAGGAAGGTTATAATTTCTAATATAGACTTTAAAAAAAAAAAGAGGAGGAGTAACGCGACCGAAATTATTATTAAGAGTATTAAAGCGTTAATTAAAGTAATAAAAGAGACCCCGCCTCTCCCTATCCCTACTATTACTATTATTAACCCTATTATAGCCGCGGATCTTATATTTAAAGTATAGTTCAACCGGGCGCTTAATCTCTTTTATAATAAATAGGAAGATAAAGTTAATAATACTATTATTAAAGTTGCGTTTCGAAAGTAGGAGGAATCTAATAAAAAGGCGCGCCGTTTTATTAAAATATTTAATAGGAAGAAGGAGGTATACTTTTATAAATTGAAGAGGAGGATTAATAGGGGTATTAGAAGTAATATAGTAATTAAAGGGGGAAACTTTTACTTAAATTACTTAGATTTTATCGATTTTAAATTATAGTAAATTATAATACCCTAATAATACTATTAATAATATAATTTATAGGGTATAAGTAGGACGGGAGCGGGAAGTAAGTCAACCCTAGATTTTTATATCTTATCTTTTTAATATACTTTTTCTATACCGAAACAAAATTATTAGAAAAAATCGTATATATATAAAAAATACACCGTTTTAATTGCTAAATTGAACCGAGTCGATATATCTACTTTGTATCAATTTTAAGGCAGATTTGCAGGAGATACAAATATTACAAATAATATTATAATTCTAATCAGTAAGGATAGTAGAAAGCTAAAACAACGCTAATATTACTTAATATATTAAATATATTCATTTAAAATCTAAAATATTTTAATATCGAAGGTATTAAACTTCTTATATTTATACTCGATTTAAGAAGGCTATACTCTAGGGGGTAATCTAGCGATTTGAATTTATAGTTTAATAAATACAATTTTATTCGATTTAAACGGTTTGAAGGTAGTTTGGGCACTAGATTAAACTATTTGCTTAATAATTTCAAACTCGTAAATTAACTCCCCTCCTCTCCTTCCTCCTCCCTCTACTACCAAATTTAACCCCTTCTCTTATATATACTCTATTCTAAATTTCTCCCCTTCTCTTAAATTTATTATAGTAGTCGATCTATATCCTTCTAGTAATATAATTGTAATACTAAGTTATATATCCCTTTACACCCCTATTTATTTCGAAATTAGAGAAATCGGTTCGTACCCTATTACCCTCCCTACGTACGATCGGTTAAAGACGCGCCGCCTCGTCTCTTATTACTTTATTAAGAATTATTATACCCTACGTCGATAAATTATTATATTAATCAAAAATATTATTATATTTGAGAAGCTAATTCCATAACGCCGCTATAATAAAGATTATTGAAATGGAGCAAAACCACACTAACAAAGGAAGAGAGCCTACTATACAATTGTACAGGTGAGGTATAGATCCGGAGTTCGTAGGAATTGTTTACGGGAATTGAATAGAGCTATTAAACTATTACTATTAATTATTAGGAAGTAAGAAAAGGTGAAATAGAGCTTTACCTTTTAATTTACTTTCTAAATTAGTAAGGAGTAGATTTGGAGGTCAATTTCTTTAAGAGGGTTAAAATTACGGAGTATATTCAATGGTTTTAATTAGTAGGGGCGAAGTTTAGGTTGCTTTTTTATTATTTTTATATTTTATTAAAAGTTGCCTACTTTTTTTTCTCTCTCTTATAGAAGGTTATCTCCCCTTTTATCTCCTTAATAATACTAAAAAAGTTAAGGGGCTTTATAACCTTCTAAGGCTACTAATTGATTTATACCTCCTTACTTCTAATAACCCCTTTTTCCTAGATTATATTACTTTATAAGAAGTAAAAATGGTAAAAAACCTCCCAAATCAAATCTTTCCTTCGAGTATTTCGCAATTCTATACGGAATATTCGTAAAAACAAATATAAATTAATAAAGTAGCTTACGAATTTATTTATTAATTTTAATTTTCTATTTCTCTTAATAATAATAAATAAATATATTTAAGTAATAATAAACGTACGGATTAATACCCTACTAGCGGCGTTTTATTTTTTTACGTACAAGTTTCTACTATATACATTTTTATTTAGTACGCTCTTATTTTATAATTCTCTTAATTTAAATTTCTTCCTTTATAATAATCCTTATTTTATTGTGCGCGTTATTTAACATAGTTTGTAAATCTATTATATTAATTATTAATAGTATTAGTAATAGTTAGCGGATCCGCTCGCTAATATTCGGGGCGTAGTATTACTTTATAGTTGAAGTTTTTTTATTATTAGCTTTTTTAAATATAGGAAATTCTTTATTTATTGAGATTTTTTAAGGTAGTACGAAGTAGTTGATAATAAACCTATTTATAATTAAAAAGTCTATAATTATAGTTTGTTCCCTCTCCTTCTTCGTTATTTTATTTTTTTTAGGCGTTTTTAATAGTTTAAGTATTTGGATTATTTAATTAATCGGCTTTATTAAGGTTATTAAATTAACCGGGAGCGGATCTCTTCTAAAGGGGTCGTTACTAAGTTCGGCTTTTTCTAATTTATCTTTCTTAATAAATTTATTATAATTTGAAGGATCGATATAATTTTTATTATTTGTATTAAAAGTAATAATTTATACTTTACTTTCCTTATTAAAATTTGAACCGGGCTTATTACTTAAGTATTTAACTACTTTTAAATATTAAATTGGGCGTTCTTTACCTATCCCCTATATAAGTAAATCGTATAGAAGTTTTACGTTCTTCTAATTAGTAAATATATCGAAGAATTAATCCGTACTTAATTAACGTAATCCTTTAGAAAGTATATTATAAATATCCTCCAGTTTTTATAATTTACTATAGTAAATTTATAAGTAGCGGTATAAATTTATCCGGTACTTCTTCAAAATTAGTTTAATTATATTACGGATTTGTTCGGCTTTTAAATAATTATAAACTATCTTTATTTATTATTATATTATAATTTCTTTTAATTATTTAGTATTATTTAATTATACCTAAAGACGAAAATACTTTCCTTCTTCCTATTTGACTAGGAAAATAGTAGGAGGGTTAAATATATAAAGGTATTAATTCGCGCGTTATATTTTAATAAAGAATATACGGGCTACTTTGAATATTTATAAATTATAAATTTAAAATAATTGCTAAATTGGGAATAGGACGTTAAATTATTAGGTTTTATCGATTAAATTTATTTAGCGGCTTTTAACGTCCTAATATTTATACTAAATATTAGAGAACGCTATATAAACGGTACGGATTAATTCTATACGTTTTCTATTTAGTACTAAATTATAATAATATTAGATTTATTTAACTTAATTAAAAATTACTAACGAAAAGTAATCCTAATAGTAGATTAATATATACTACTATTTAATATAGGTAAAGAATTAGTAAAAATCGTTATTAGGGTTATTAAATTTTCTTTTTTTATTTATAATAAGTTTAGGAGCCGGCGGGATATAGATTTAGTTTCTAAGCTTTTATAGTATAAATATTAGGGTTGCCGTAATAGCAACCCCATTTTACTAATTTTTTATATTAGTATAATACTATAGGTTAATTATTCTTAACGTTATTATTTCCTATAATAGCCTATTTAATTGTATTAAATTATCGTCCTAATCCTTAAGTAGGTACAAATCTATACCGATTACTTCTTTATATATTTATATATCTATTTTTTACCCGAATAAGGTTTTATAGGGGGCTATCGTATTAATATCGAAATTTATACTATTAAAATAACGTAATATATACTAATTCTTTAAATATTTTATTTTCTTTAACTTTTTAGGTCGAGGAGGATAGACCTTACTAAGTTAGACGTCAATATCCTCCCAATCTTCTACTTTTAAATTCTATTATATAACGGCTAAAAATATAAAGGGGTATAAGTAAGGGTGTACATTTAGTGCTATATCTTCCTAGTGCGGATTTACTTCTTCTAAATTATTTAATCCTTATAAATTTAACGGTAAATTCGATATTATTACTACTATAATAGATTTAAGAAGAAGGAGGGGTATAAGAGGCGAATTAGGAGTTTATTAAGGAGTTTTTTTAGGAGAAGAAAGTAAGGTATTAATTTATCCGTTTATAGCGTAAAGGTTATAATATTTCGTTTAATAAGAGGTATTAATCTATTTATAGCTCACTCTTTAAAAGGTAGGAATTTATTTGGTAATAATTTATATTTATTATTTATAACCCAAATTCTTATAGTATAATGAAAAATTGTAAACGTATTATACTTTAAAGGTATTAAAAAGGCGATCCTGTACTATTTTATAATTATTATTAGAATTCTAAGTACCCTTTAGGTATAAATCCGTCGGTAAAATACTTTATAATCCGGTTATTTGCCTCTTAATAATACCTTTCCGCTTCCTAGCTCTACTTAAAAATTTTCCTGCCCTTATTATCTAAATAATACGTATTTACTAATTTTATTAATTGTATTTATAATTACTACCTTTTTTTTACTACTTTAAATCTCCACTTCGTTATTTTCTTATAACTTTCTCCTCCTTATCCTCGTATTTTATAATAATCCTTTTTCTCTTACTAATAAATTTACTTATTATAATTTCTCCTATTAATAACCCTATTTAAAAAGAGATTTAGAGGGGTAACGTCCCCGAGGGTTAATATAGTATTAATTTCTAGCCGGTATATCCTAACGTCCTTAAATTTAATATATTTATTAAGAAACGCCTTATAATTTTAAATCCTAACGGCCCGATCTCCGTTTATTCTTTGTAAATTAAAAATAATTTTCTATATATTAATAAGCGCCCCGACGGTAAAAAATAATTACTATCTAAAATTTATATTTATTAAAGTTCCGAATTTCCTTATAATAGTTTTTAAAGTATATTTAATAATAAAAGTATTAAAACCTTTACTTTTAAAGTACGGATCTACGCCGTTATTAAACCTATACTTACTAATAAAATATATATAGAGTAGATTCTTTCCTCCGATTGCGCTAAAATTTACAAATTTATAAACGATTTTTATCTCGTAAATTAATATAAATTTATTCTTCTTTTATATTTCGACTATAGGGATTTCGAAAAAGAGCCTACTTAATATATTTTTATTAAAAAAAAGGGTATTTAACCTCTTAGTTACTATATTATTTATATACGTATTAAAAAAGAATATATTCTTAGTTTATTTATTTAGGCCTTTAGTTTATTATATAGATCTATTCCTTTTCGTATTATTAATTTCTTTTACTAATTACTTTAATAGAAACCGGTATTATTATTCTTATTATATTTAGTAAGCTTAAAAGTCCTTTATTTCTATCTTTATAAACTATAATAAGTAGGAGGTTATTAATATATAAATTCCTTTTATTAATTATATTTCTATATTTAGAAATATTAAAGGGGGGATTTATAGTAATTATACGTAATATATTAAGAGGGTAGATTAATATATTTCGTTTACTAATTATCTTTTTAATTTCTAATATTTTATTAAGAGGAAGATATTAGAGAAAGTAAGTAGATTCTTTCGTACTATAAATTCTAATTATATTAGTAGTAGTAATTTTTTAGAAGTAGACGGGGTTTTTTAAAGCTCTTAATAGCGTATAAATCCGTACGTCCTTTATAATTTGAAGTTTTAAGTTAAATACGCTACTTATAAATATAACCGGTTTAGTTTAAAGGGCGAAGGTTTTAATATACGTAGAAGTCGTACGTTGGCAAAGATTGTTGTTAATAAAAAATCGTTTTAGGAAGGGGGTATAAATTAAATAGACGAAGATAGTAATATAAATATAAAAAGAGTGGATAATAAAGATAGTAATAATAAGGGAGAGGGTAATAAATAAGGTATTAATTTATAATTTAGTATAGTTTGTTTTCTAGTAGCGTTATATAAATAGAACTAAAAACTTTCCTTTAAGGAAATTATAAAAAATTTACGAAGAACGGGATAATTTAAATAATAAAAATAATAAAGAATAAAATAGTAAATAATTACTTCCCTTCTTCCCTTTATATAGATCCTTTCCTAATTACTATAGTATTTAGTCTTCCCTTCGAAAATAAGTAGGGTCTAGTCGACTATTTTCGTTAAATAAAATAATAAAATAAATAAAGGGGTAATAGTAAAATATTAATTAAAGGCGCTAATATTTTAATCTTATAGCCTAAATCCGCTCCTTACTTAAGAATATAATCCTTCGGGTCTAATTAAGTTAGGGCTAATTTAGATTGGGAAGTCTTTTATATTATAAAATTAGTAGGGACTTCCCTTAGTGAAAAAGAATAATAAATATAAAAATAGTAAGAATAAAATATTAAAAATATAAATAATAAGATAAAGAAATAGAAAAGGAATCGGTATATTATTGCGGTTTAATTATATTGTTAAGTACAAATTTAATTATTGGGGTCGAAGGGTTATTGTACCGGGGGCTATTACCGGTTACCGATCTTTTTTTACCCTCTTTATTAGTTTAGCCCTTCCTAATTAGGGTAATTAATTAAGTAAATACGGCCGGCCCTAAGTATAATAATATTTTAGAATAGCCTATCCGCCCGTTTTAAACTCCGAAAGAATTTTATATTCTATCCGTTAAATAGTAAATATTATTTATAAGATCCGTTCCTCCTTAGAGTTTCCTAAACGCTCTTAAAGCCTATTCTCCCTAAATTTACGCCCAATCCCCTAATAATTTACCCTTTAGTAACGCTACCTCTAATTTAATATTCCTAAGGTTTTTCCTTATTTAATCCTTAAAAGTATTAATTTTCATCTTCCTTTTTTCTATAGTAATACTTTTTCTATATAATTCAGATTTAGAGCGTAGTACCCTCCTTAGTAATTCCTTTATTAGTAATTTATTATTAATTAGTTTAAGGTCTTTTTTACCTCTTCTATCCTCGGGAGAGATCCGCTCCTACTTAAGAGTTACGCTTAGGTTCTTTATATCTAATATTATTCTATCTTTAATTATAAATTTCTTAATCTTCTTAATATTTATAGGTTTAATAAATAAAATATTATTAAAAGTATTAATATAGTATATATTTCCTAAGTTAGAAATCCGGTATATACGATAGGGGCCTTTCTAACGGTAAAATAGCTTCCTTATTAAATTTATATTAATCCGGCGCTTACTATTATATATTAAAATTAAATTATTAATTTCGATTTAGCCGTTTTCTAATCGTATCTTCCTTTAATCCTATTTATTATAATAATTAGCTACCGCTTCCTTTACTATAGCAACCTTTTTTATAGCCTAAATGAATTTATATTCTATATCTTCGTATATTTTAATAATTATATAAATTAGTTCCTCCCTAATTATTAGCCTATTGTTATTTTTCTAATTCGTAATTCGCTAAAATAGTAAATTAAATTTAATAGGGGAAATGGGATTGTAGCCGTACGTAAGTTAGAAAGGGGTATATTTATAATTTCCTCTAATAGTTATACGGTTTATAAAAAGGATGTAAGAGAAATGTTTCTTCTAATTAGTGCCCTTTCCATTAATTATTTTAATTAACGAAGAGGTGATTATTACGTACCTTTATTTATTAATATTATTTGCCCTAAAATTATAGGGTATAATATATTCTTTAAGGATTTTAAATAGGAGTAAATATTTTATAATAGCCTTTTAAAATTCCGCTCCTCTATTAATTAGAATTATAAGAAGGTATCCTTACTTTAAGAAAAGAAATTTAAAGAATTCTTTTATTTTTATAAACGTAGTATTAAAGAAAAGAATAGTTTTTATATAATTAATTAAGTCGTTATAGGCTTTTAAAAAGGGGATTCTCCTACTATTAATATTTAGGAAGTATTAGATATTTAGGGTCTATTTACTAAAGGGATATAAATTTAAATAAATTTATTAATAGCCGTCTTTAAAACGTTTTAGGTTAAATATTTAGTAATTAAAGTAAGAGTAGATTAATTTTTCAATTTAAATATATATACCCTTCTAATAATAATATTCTATAATATAGCGGTACGTCTTTTTTCGGTTTCGATATTTTACTTTATTATAGTAATAGGTTATAATTTATTGGCGTTCTTTCGGGCTATTTATAAGTTTTTTTAGGTTTTGAATAATAATTATAAGTTGTAGTTAGAGAATCCCGTTTTAAATTATAAATTTAATAGTATTAGTATAGAATTAACGCTTCGTAGCAGCCCCCTTAAAGCGAATTAATATTTTATAAATTAGTAAATACTTAATAATCTCTTCCGATTATTCTAATTATTCGCCTTTAAAAATTAATATAGGGGAATTTATTTAAATAACGAAGATAAAATAGATTTGCGCATTTATAAAATTATTAATATTTTATTTATACTCTTTCTTATAAAGGTTAGAAGGGTTTAAGGGTTTATAAAATAGGCCGTTAATTACTATATTTTTATTACTAAAGATATATTTGACGTCGAAATTAAAGATTTTTATTTAAATAATTTATTATATTAGAAGTACTCTAAGGATATTATTCGTAGTTCTATTTAGTTAATAAATTAAAATTATAGTATCGGTCTTAATAACGAAGTAGGTACTAAATAGGTGCCTTCTTAAATATTTTAGGGTATAGAATAGTTTACGAAACTCCTTTTTTATAGCGTTATAGCGTTTTTCGGCGCCGGTCTAAATCCTACTTTTAAAATAGTATAAGTATTTTTTACTATCGGGGCCGATCTATTCTAGGATTATTCCCTATTTTTTTAATAATACGTTAATTATAAAGTAGATTATTTTATAACGTTCGTTATTATATATTAGGGTAGCGAGGATTAGTATTATTATAATTATATATTAAAGGTATTCTATTATAAATTATTCGTTTTTAATTTATTAGAATTTAACGTTTTTTTTAATTAAATCGTAGAGGGGGATTATAATAATGCCGAAACCTTTTATTTAAATTCGGTAGTACTTTATAATTTTTAGGAAGGCGTAGATTTATTTTAATTCTTTCCCTTTCTTATTAGGTTATTTTATATAGTAAATTTATTCGTTAATTTTAATAATTTTATTTATAGTAGGCGCTCTACCTTTAAGCGTATATAAGTATTTTATTAATATTATTTCCTTTTAATACTATTAAAATTTAGCGATAGCGATTATTCTTTTAATTAATTTAATATTGAAAAGTACTTTATCGATATTTATAAAGTATTTTAATATATATTTCTTAATCCCTTTAATATTAATTTACTCTTTATTATAATTATTTTAAGGTCTTTTAATATAAATATTATTAAAGTATAGTTAATAAACGTTAAAGATTAGGTTATAGAATATTCGGATTATAATTCTTATAAATTAGGCGATAGAATTCGTTCCTTTTTATAATAAAGTAATTATTTAGAAGTAGCCGATTAATATTAAGAAGGTAATTAGGTTTCGACTAGCTTCGTCGAAGGGGATCTAATTATACTTAGAGAAGAGGTTTAGTAGGGATATTATTTTATAGCTTTTAAAAACTTTATTAAATTCTTTATACTTTAGTAGTAAGTTAGTATCCTTTAGTATTACCCTATTAATCCGTTAAACGTTATTAATAAGGCGTAGATTTCTATCTTTCTTTATAATTAAAAATTAATTATTTCGATAAATTATATAGCTTTCTTCTAAAATCCCCTTTTTAATCCGATCTTTTAGTAGATTATATACTTTATTATAGAAAGCTTTTAATATTAAAATAGATTTTATTTATTAGGTGGAATAAGGGATAGTATAAATCTTTTAAGGGGGGATAATAGTAGCGTCGAATTTCCTATACTCTTTAAAATCCTATACTAGAGTTTTTTCCCGATTATAAAGAATATAAGTAAATAATTTAATTTCTCCTTTATTTAAAGTATTTTAAACTATTTTTAATAGGGTTTAAAATTGTTCTTTAATTAATTGTAACCCCTTAATTAATTCTATAAATTTTAGTATAATATAGTAATTTTATTCGGAGCCGAAATTTTTTAATAAGGAAGTAATCCGCTCCTTTATTATTTCTAATTTTTTTACCTTCTAATTAGGATTTCCTCCTAATTTAGAACCGTTAGAAATAATATTATCGATTAAATTAACTTTTTGGGCTACCCTCTTATATATAATATACATTTATATAGTAATTATTAATCTTCCCTTTATATTATCCTCTACCTTTATTTATTATTTTTATATTTTAATTATATATTAATTATCCAATTACTTAAGTCTATTATTTTTCAGGTTAGCCTCCTATATTAATTTTAAGAAAGTCCTCCGTAAATGACGGCGGATTTGGCGGGAAATAATCCTTATTTATTATTATACGAATTCGCCCTCCTTAAAAATCTCTTCCTAATTTTTAATTATAATAATATTAAAAGATTAGATCCTATTTATTTTAATACGTAAATTCCTATATTTGTTCTTCGTATCCCTTTCTACAATTTATTTTTAAACCTCCTTTAATTCTCCGAAACCGCTTTAATTATTTTATAAAAAAATTAATAATTAATCCGCTATTTTATTAACTAAGGGGGTAATTTATTCGTTATCCTTTTTAAATTCTATTTACGGTGGCGGTTAATTAGGATACTATAATACTTCTTTAAGAAAATAAATTTTAATTAAAGCTTAATTATTTTCCCCTAATTAATACCTCCCTAATACCTTTATATATTTATAAATACCTAGGCCTATAGTTGCTACTACAATAAGGGAATTAAACCCGCTATCCGCTCCTTTATTTATTTTTAAGGGTATTTAGGTTAATAATTAATATAGCGCGGATTATTACCCTATTAAAAGTTATAATAACGTAGTTCCTTCTACCCTCTTCGTACTTTATATAGATATTAGTATTTTAGAAGAATAGTAACCCTAAAATAATCTTATAGTTAGGAAGGGCTTACTTAATAACAAAGAAATAGATTTTTTTGCCCTTATCGAATAGTTAAACCTTTTTATAGGTTTTATTAAGGAATCCCTTCTTCCTTCTATTATTATCGATATTAGAAATTTCGGTAGTAATACTTTAAAGACTTAATTTATTAGTTAGCGCTTTATAGATAGTATTATATTCTATTCCCGTATTTAGTAAAGTAGCTACTTTTTTTCTTCCTTTAAATTTAATAGAAATATAGAGGGTAAGTAGAGGAATAAAGTAAATAATATCTCTTCTAATTAATAGCGATTTATTAACGAATTTTATTTAGTTTATTATTAGTATTAAAATATTGTAAAGTAAGATAATCCGGGTAGGAATAGATTTACCTTTCTTTTAATTATTAAAATTCCGCTATTTAAATAAAGAGAAGATATTATTATTAAAGCTCGGCCGTCTAAATATCGGATCTCCCCCTCCGGAGGCAACTTCTATTAAATTTATTAAGGAGTTTTTTATAAGGATTTATTTATTAATTAATATATTATAAGTTTATATTTTAATCGGTATAATAGGAACGAATTTATTAATTTTAGAATTATTATCGGGGGTAATATTACTATAATATTCGAATTAGGTTATAGGGATCCTATCCTTATTACGGGGGACGTTAGAGAATTATTCAATTTAATTATAGATAATTAAAATATTAGTAGGGTTATTTCGAATAATATTTTTAATAGTAATTATAATTTTAGTATTTATAAACTTAATTACTATAAAATATATTTCCTTTATTTCAATAAAATTATTACGAATTTTAATATCCTTAGCGGGGGGCTAATTTATATTACTTTCCTTTATTATAAATAAAATTCTTTTAAACTATATTACTATTATTAAGTTTATTATTATAAGGGTTAGGGCGGATACGTTCGTACGGGCTTCGTTGTTTAGGGTAGTACCGGGCTATTTAGGGGCGTTCTTAAGGATTTTAATAGCGTCTTTATAAGGAATTAAGGCGAAAGGAGGGGTAGTTGTAGATTTTAGGATTATTTCTTCCGTCCGGGGCTTTTTTAGTTCTTTTATAACGATTATAGCAATTTATTAAAAAATATTAATCGGTTCTTTATTAATATCCGAATTAAAGATTTTTTTTATTTGAGTAGAAATAGGGGATTGAGTTTAAATAGTATAAATACTAGTTACTCGGTTGTAAGCGAGGGAGGAAAGCTTATAAAATTTATTAAATACTCCTATCTAAATATAATTAACGCTAAGGCTAGGGGGCTTCTTCTAGGCTTAAATTTAATTCCAACGCTTTTTAAAACCTTCCGAATCTTAGAATAATTTAAAATAAGGGATAAAAGGGGGATTTTTAGGGTTATCCTACTAATAGATATTAAATTCCTATTTCTTAAAGTCTCTATAATTAAAATAATTTAAATCTAAAACTATATTAAAGCGGATTATTTTACTAAGAATACTATTTTAAGTAATTACTATATATATATAATTAGAAATAAAGTTATTAAAATTTATTATAATTCCTTTATAAATAACGGCGCTTATAGACCTCTCTTTATTAGTAGGTTTCTAAATAGTAATATTATAATAAGTATCGGCCTCCTTCTTATTATAATTATAGACGTAGTATTTTAAAGTATTATATTAATAATATTACTATTAATATACTCCTCCTTAATTTTTACGGCCACTTCTTCCTATATTATTACCGCCGTAGAAGGTATAAACCTAAAGGGAATTAATATAAGTATTTAAGATTTAAATAAATTAATAAGGAGTAGGTTATTAAAGGAGAATAGGAAGTTAATAAATAGGGGGGACGTAAATAGCGTTCCGAATAATTATTAATTAATTTATATAGGCGGCCAAATTGTTTATAGCCTTATTATTTAAGACGATAGTTGGTTCGGAGGGGATTGCTACCTTAGTAACGGCTTTCTTAATAGAGATTTTAACAGGGGTCTTTTTATTCGAATAATTAGAAGAGGAATCTAATTTAATAACCTATTTATTCTTATACTTACACTTTTTAGTAGAAATCTCTTCCTCGTTACTATTAGTATTAAAAGAGTCGGTAGAATCGATATTATTAAATTATTCAATTATAATTTTAGTTAGCTCCTTAGAAAATTCACTCTAATCTATAATATATAAATCCTCTTTTAACTTCTTTAAATAATTAATTAATATATATTTAGTATCGATATATAATTTCCTATAGAAATTCTTAACGGCGTTACAGTTAGCGCTAGAGCAATTAATTAAAAATTAGCGAACGAATAGTACCGAATAAGTAATAATAATATTTATAATTTTTATTTTTTAGTTAGGGAGTTTTTTGGTATAGAATTTTTTTAAAGTAACAAATATATTATTAATCTATTCGGGGTCTTTAGCCTTATAAGTAGTTTTGAACTTCTTAGCGAATTTTTCCTAAGTATAAATCTCTTTAAATTTGAGTTCGCTAAGGAAGCCTTTACCGACGTCCTTGGGCTCCTTTTTATATTATTAGAATTAAGTAGTAATTTTAAACTTATTATTAAATTTATAGATGCCGACTTTTTCTTCGAATAATTTAAAATATTTAGAGACTTTTTTACCGTTAAACTTCTTCTTAAGGACGATATTACGAATAAAGGTAACGCTATTAGCGAAGAGGGTAGTAGCGGTATTAAAAGTTATTTTAATAGTAGAGGTAGGAGGAATAGTAACGGTAGGAATATTGGCGGAAGGAGTAGTAATAGAGGGGGTATTATTATTAAGTATATTAATTGGCGTAGATTTATTAGTAGTAAGGAAGTAGTAAAATTATAGTTTATAATATTAATATTTAGAATTATTATTAGTATTAGAATAATAATTTAGCGAAGTACTAATTTACTACCTTTTATTAAAATTTTCTTCTTCGTATAAATACTTTAATACCTATAATAATAGTATTTGAGAGTCGGAATTTTATAGGAGTATTAATAGTTAAGGGTCGTTAAATAGGCGAGCTATAATAACGTTAATTATTTCTTCGCTAATTTTATTAACTTTAATAATTAATATTTAAATAGCGTTTAAAATACTAAATAAGGTGCGGATTATTATAATAAATAGTTTTATAATAATCCGGAAGAGCCGGAATATAAATTTAATATATAGTACGCGAATATTTAATTATTAGATACTATCGGGTAAAGAGCGGATTAGCTCCTTTCGGTTTACTCTTAATCTTTTTTGTTTTAGTTTATTATTTTAGGCTCTTTTCTAAGTCTTTTTAATTTAGTCTTAATTTAATTTTTCGTTATAATTAATCCTTATTTTATAGTGCGAGCGGGTATTAAACTAATTTAATAGAAATAAAAGTTTAAAGTATTTATTAACTATCGTCGGTAAATTATAAATTGGTTAAGGAAGCAGAGATCTATATATATCCGGAATTAAAGTCTTTATTAAATCGAATAAAAGACTCCTTTACCGAAGGAATTAATTAGCTCCTCGCTATTCGGTTTTCGGTTCTTAAATTAATATCCCGAAGCTTATAAGGATAACCTTTACATTTATAGGAAGTCCCGGCCGGAAATTTCCTAAATTCGTATTAACTAATTTAGTTGGGAATTTAAAACTTATTTCGTCTTTATTACTATTTAAAATAGAATAAAACTATACTAATAAAGGAAGAGAACCTACTATATAATTATATAAATAAGGTATAAATCTAGAGTTCGTAGGAATTGTTTATAGGAATTAAGTAGAGTTATTAAATTATTATTATTAATTATTAGGAAGTAAAAAAAGGTAAAGTAGAATTTTATTTTTTAATTTACTCTCTAAATTAGTAAGGAGTAGATCTAGAGGTCAATTTCTTTAAGAGGGTCAAAATTATAGAATATATTTAGCGGTTCTAATTAGTAGGGGCAAAGTTTAAGTTACTTTCTTATTACTTTTATATCTTATTAAGAGTTGCTTACTTTTCTTTCTCTCTCTTATAGAGGGTTATCTCCCCTTTTATTTCCCTAATAATATTAAAAAAGCTAGGGGGCTTTACAACCTTCCAAGGCTACTAATTAATTTATACCTCCTTACTTCTAATAACCCCTTTTTCCTAGACTATACTACTCTATAAGAAGCAAAAATAGTAAAAAACCCCCCAAATCATTACCTTCACTTATATATCGATATTAAAATTAAGCGAGTAGTAATAGATTCGGAACGTCCCCTTTAATTTACTAATTACTTTTTCAACGATAATACAAGTTTAATTATAACGAAGGTTAAAGAACTCTTCTTTATTAACTAATTTAAACCCTACCTTCGCCGTCTCCTAGAAATAATACCGAATACTATAATAGGGTACGAACAATTAATAACTATAATTATACCCGGTGTCAGCAAAGTAATACTACTTTTAAAGGATAATAAACCTATAGGCACCCTATTGTATAAAAGTACTATTTAATACTTTTTAATTATTAGCCGACCCCTCCTAACCTAATAAATAATATAAAATATAATTATTAAAATTATATATAATTAGTACGTTAATTAAATAACCCCCCTTATAGTTACGCTATAGTTTTATTATATTAGTAATTAATTATACTTCGAAATATAATTTATCGAATACTCCTAGTACTTTACGAAAGTAAAGAAAGGTCTTCGGGTTACCCTCTATAATATTAGAGGTCTAGGGAGGGGGTAATCTAATCTTCTAATTCTTAAATATAATATAAATATTAAGTATTTTGTAGAAAGTTCTATTTTATAGTAAATATATATATCTACTATTATTTAATACCCTTATTAACTAACTTTCTAATAGAATTAAAACTATAATTAAGTAAGTAGCCCGCTATCCGGAAAATAAGGCTTTAATTAATTACGAAAAGGAAAATTAATACCTTTTTATAGGCAGATAAATATTTAGCCGACGACAATCCAATATAATAACGTAATTATTCGACTAATATATAAAACGTCCGGGGACTTATATAGATTAGGTACTTAAAATGCCTAATATAGCTATCGAGCAACTCCTTCGTAATATAGAGATTTCGCTAACTATATAAATTAATTGGTTTAAAGGGTTATTATAGTACGAGGGTACTTAAGAGACTAACGAGAAATATAATTAAAACCTTCTTACGAGGTTGCAATTGACGGTAACGAGCTTGGAGAGCGGTAGAGGGTATAGTAGTAGATGGAGGTTAACGTTGAAGGTTATTATATAATAGAAAAAGATGGATTTCTAGGGGTTTTTAATTTATTTCCGGACCTTTTAACGACAGAAAATAAATTAGGGTATTTATAGCCGATTATACAAGTTTTATTGGCTATTGGGGTAATGTAGGTCAAACAATTTACTAGAATAGATTTTACAGTAATTTACTGGCAAATCGGTTACTGGTCGTTTCGTACACGACTTGGAAAAAACGACCAGTAACGTTTACTGGGAGCATTTACTGGTGCGTCGGACACGCCCTTAGCGGGAAACACATGGCGTCGACTTTCAGGAACGGGAGGGGACGCCAGGAGACGCCAGGGAAATACCAAGAAATACATAAGCTTCTGCCAGCTTTGAAGGCTCCTCATTGCCTATAGTGACCGGCCAATTTGTAGGTTTTTTCTGCCGAGTCCGGACGCTTTAAATCGTGGTCGGACATGACAAAGATGACTAAGTCAACAACGCTGGGCAAGAACCAGGAGGGCCTGGGAAACGTCAAGAAAGCGCATTGGGATAGCCCCGTGGAATGAAAAGAGAAAAAAAACCAGGTTTGATATTGATAGGAAAGGCAAAAAGGGAGCTCAAAAAGCATAAAAAACATACAGCACCTGGGATTCGCTGGTCGTCACCGACCCAACTACTAGTCAGGCGATTAGTGGCTTATCTATGGGAGAGCGGACGGGATCCCGAGTTTTCCACTATCTATGGCCGTATGTACTATTGTCACATACAGATGATCTTATATAGCTCATTCCACGCTAACATAGCTAAAGGTCACGACGACGACGAAGCCATCAACCACGCAGCACAAGTTCTTAGACAGCACAAGTTCTTAGAATGCTTCACAATACTATGTGATTCATTTCTATGAGAAACCATTTCATTTTAATCCTCATATACTCATTTCTCCCCCCTCTTCCTCTTCTTCCCCCTCTTCCTCCTCTTCCCCCTCTCCTCCATCCTCCTCTCCTCCATCCTCCTCTCCCTCTTCCCTCTTCTCCCTAACCCACGCCTTCCAATCCACCCTCTCCCTCCCTCCCTCCCCTCCTCCTTCCCACTCATCCCACCCCCTCTCCTTCTTCTCACCACTCCCATTCCCAAACGCCGCCCCCAGCCCACAAAGATGTCTCATAGTCGGCCTCCCATGTGGACAATTCCACGGCTTCTCCATCTCGCCCATATGCCTAACCACCCTCTCCATCTGCCCCTTACTCAGCGCCCGTCCAATCATGATGCTGCTCCTGCACGCTCTCATAGCAAACATCTTTCTCACTTTGGACGGCCTCGGTATTGCGGTCGTGGCGCTGGAGGTGGGGTTATCACCCAGCAGGAAGATTAGTTCCTCCAGGTCTGCTACGCCGAAAGTCGTTTCTCGTGACAAGGGAAGAGATAAAAGCTGGCAGCGGGAACCGACGGCGGACTCGCCTGAGGTGTCGATGCGCACTTGGAACCCGTTGGCCGCGAGCGCGGGAAGGTGTTCGAGGATGATTTCTTCTTCGACGGCGGTGAGGGTGAGCGGTTTGGGTTGGACGAGACGCTGGGATTGCACGGTGGTGGTGGATTGGAGGCGCTCGAAGTTGTACTTTTCGTCGGAGGCGTGTTGGTCGATGATGAAGAGTTCGTCGTCTTCGCGGGGGGTCGTGGCGGGGGTTTGTTGGGTTGAGGAAGGTTCTGATGAATGAGAGGAGGAGGCTTCCCTGACGGCAATGATGAAGCCGAGATTGAATTGGCCGACGATTTTCATCTTGGCAAAGTCGGATTTGGATATTTTGAGGGAGAGTTTCTCTTCGGCGTCGGCGGCGTCGAGACCTATTGCTGGTTCCCCATTGCTGCTCTCTTGTGTAGACGAGGCAGCTGTGCTGGCTCTTGGTAGGTATTTTGCCCAGGCTTCCATACGAGAACGGATGTCGTCTTCGTTTGTTTTTAGACGCTGGATAAGGTTGAACGTCAAGTCTTTCTTTTTCAGTCGTCCCTTCACGAAACTCTGGGAACGCTTTTCGCCCTCTTCGGTGGGCTCATTTGCCTTCGTCTCAGCTGCTTTGATCATCTCTTGAACCTTTTTCTCTTCTCTAGCCTTCTTCTCGTCCTCGTCAATGTATTCCTCGTCATCACCGTCATGATGGCAACACTCAGAAGGTGCATCTTCTGCAGGTTCAACTTCGCCATCCTCTTCGTCTTCCACCACGCGTTGAATGTTCTGGCCACTTATGGGATCATTGCTCTCCTCATCAGTTGGGCTGATTTCACGAGCTGAGTTTTCAGCTTCTTCGTCAACATCATCATCTTCCACTGTGGCTACATCCTTCGTTTGGCTCACGAAAAGTGCTTCCTCGTCGGAATCTTCTTCTTTCTCCGTTTCGTTGCCCTCTTCGTTTTCGTCTTCCCTCTCTTCATCATCGACCATCTCCACATCCTCAGTCGTCATTTCGAGGCCCTGTGATGCCCCTTGAGATACAGCAGCCGAAGCAGCAAACAGCTGAGTCAAACGGCCACCGAAAGAAGGCACGGGCACGGTCCTAACCCCTTTCTTTGGGGAATTCTCAAGACTGACTGACCTCATGCCCTCCGACAGTCGGGACCTTTTATTGGACGAACCGATGACGCTGGTGATCGAATGATCGCCAATAGTGATCGTTGCCACCTCCTCTTGTGCTGACCGTTTCGGTGGACGTGATATCGATAAGAGGCTCCCTTTCGGAATAGGTGGCTGAGATGGTGGGGGAATGGATGACATTGGCGGTTCATCTCTATCCATTTCCATCTCATCGACCGCGTCCTGAGTCATTAAATCGTCCTCCACGTGTTCCTTGTCTTCTGCGGTATCCTGTTCGGCGTCCGACTCGGCGTCCTTTGTGTCATCCTCACTGGCCCTATTCGGAGATTGTGGCTCCTTTTCGGCAGGGGATCTCTCCCTGCTGCTGTCTTTCGCATTGACAGCAGCTGAAACTGATTGTTTTCGGGCCTCAGACTTTCGCTCAAGCCACCGGGCAAGTAGGTTCGACGCCTGTGTGTTAGCAGGTGTTGATCTGGACGGCCCAGCCTTCGTTTTTGAACCAGTAGACCGAGTACTCGGCGCATCATCTTCATCGCTCACGGCCTCATCCGAGTCCTCATTGATGGCACTCCTGGTTGTCCTATTGCCTTCTGGTCCGTTTTCAGGCTTATCTGAAGGCAGAGAACTGTCCGGTTCTTCCGATGCATCCCTGTTGTCTGTCCCTCGAGCCTGGGTCAAGGACCCCGAAGGGGCTGTTGATGGCCCCCTGAAGGTTGAGCTCTTGAGTGGTTGAGTGTGTGACACGGGAATAGTGACATCTTGCAACTCAAAAAGCTCTATCAAGGACTCCCTCAGGTTATCCAGCATTTGTCCTTGATCGTGAAGCAAGATAGTGCGCTTGTCTGGACTGACATTGACATCATAAAGATGCGTGTCCAGCTGGATATCAGCAAATATAAAAGGCGATTGAGTCGAGTTATAGGACCGATAGACCTCATTGAAGACCTTGGCGAACTGAGGCAACCCACACGGTCTTCCATTGACGTAAAACATTTGCCGATCTGGCGTCTGGCGGCCTTCGCCATGAGCTGGGCGAGAGATATGTCCACAAATGCGAACTTCTGTCGTCGTGTCTTCGTCCGCGGCAGGCGCCTTGTTCAAGAGTCCAGTAGTAGTGGTAGGTTTTAGTTGCAGCCTGAGGTCCATAGCAATCAGGGCAGTCATTGTCTTTACGCCAAAGACGTTGATGATGTTTTCTCGGGTGGTAGGGTTTCCCTTTGTTGAAAACAAGACCATCCGTTTTCCCTTGGTAGGCTGTTGCGACACTGTGAACTTGACGCCGGTTTGAATGCAGGCATACTGGTTGAGCAGGTTGACCACCTTGCCCCACTCTCGCTTGATGTTTCTTTCGAGCTCTCGGCGGCGAACAGGCAGAGTTTTGAACAGGTTTTCGACTGAGACCGTGGTACCTCGTTGGCCCGAAACAACACTGGTGCTCTTAAGCTTCCCGGATGTCTCGAACTCGAGTTTGGTAGCCTTTGGTGCCTCTTCCTGGGTGCACGTCACGATGGTAAAGTGTGACAAGGCGCAGAGGGAGGACAAGGCCTCACCTCGGAAGCCGAAGGTTTGCAGATTTGATAGATCATCGTATGTGGCTAGTTTGGAAGTGTAATGTTTTAGCGCGATGGATTCATAATTGCTGGGCGAAATGCCACTGCCATTATCCTGGACTTCGATCGAATCGAGACCTTGATTCTTAAATCGGACATCTAGTTATTCGTTAGCGTTTGCGCATCTTCCATGAGCAGCTACCTCGTGACATACCGACTGTCGTTGCTCCAGCATCTAGGGCGTTTTCTACGAGTTCCTTGGCTACAGAGCAAAGGTCGACTATGACTTGACCGGATTGGATCTGGTGGATCTGAATGACGCAAAACAGGATCAGTCAACATTCTTTTGTTCGGACTATCATCAGAAAGTGGACGAACCGTGCTCGGGTCAATGGCCTTGATGGCGCCATCTGAGGCCATTCTATCGCCGAATTCGATGCTTATGCTATGCTAGGTTCATTGATATTTGTCGGTGGATAATTGATACTTCAATATCCAGGTCTGGTACGGGTCTAGGTTGGAGTCACAGCCGTCATCATTGGGTATGTTGGAGATACCGCGATGGAGGTTTGGTTGGGAGACGTGACTGCCTGCGCACACGCGTAAAGTGGTTGCGGCTTGGCGCGTTTTGATGGTGAATCCACAGCGTAATATACGCCAAAGTTACGCCATGTGAGTGTATGCACGCTGTACGGTGTTACACGCATCAACCCCACCATGTAGAACTTCCCCTTTGGTTTTACTCAAACCAATCCTATCACTGGATCGTTCCCGAGAAACCTTGTGACCCACATCAGCTCACTAGCACATTGGTCGAAAGCTAGTTATACCCGGCGCTATACCTGTTGAGCAAAACCAAATCGAGTGAGTGGAAGCGGTAGAAAGGGAGGCCTCTCAGCTCCGCACATCCTCACCTTGCGGTTTTCCAATCGAGCAAAATTGGCTGTCAATCTTGGCCGGCTAGGAGGATGATACGCTTCATGATCGTCAGGGTCATCGCAAACCTCCACGCATGCCAGCCACCCATGCCAGTTAGATGCCGCGAAACAGCAGCAGCTTTTTCAGGAAGTTTATTTGTGTCTTGGCAAAGAGCCCCTGAAACTGTGGGTTATCACTACGACGCCGAAGTTGTGGAGCGCGTCCCTGGCCCCGCACTGCACTGCACCTCCCCCAACCTCGAACTCACTCTCGGTTCACCATTTTTTGAGTGCCCCAAGTGTTGTTGACCGGAACTGATCAGGAATAGCTTGACAAAAGATTTGGTTGTGATTTTGCCTTGTACACGTGTCCGCCGTTTGCTAGACCCTCCGGTTGCCCTCTTGCCTACCACCGGGCGGAAGTGGGGCAGAGGATGGGTGTGAACTTGAGCGTTTTCACTAACGTAACATGGTGCGTGATTCACCATAATCTGTTAGAGGCAATCACAAACCCTTCACTCGCTGACCCGCCATCCTCAAAGTGAATGCTGGGCGCTGGACATCTCCACCAGTCCTGTGCAGAACGACATGACTTTCGTTTGAGGTTCGCGTTTCTACCGCGTAACGGTGGCGTGTCGACTGCAGGTCAGTATTCTACCGTCAGTTCAACAAAAAGAGCAGAGTGGGAACGAGACTTAAAGAGGTCTTCTTTGGCATCTTCAGTCCTGACGAGAATGGTTCTGGAGGTTTGATTCCCCCGTAGCCCAACTCTTATCTCAAAACTCGCATATTACTTTGTATTCCGACTTCCGCCATACCATGGACAACGATAACGCACAAAAAGCCGCAAAGGCCAGAGAGCAAGGCAATGCGCTCTACAAGCAGGGGAAACTTACCCAAGGTCTGTCAGCCATATCCAGCGAACACAAGGACCGTAAGCAGAATACCTAACGTGATATAAAACAAAAACAGCCGAATCCGCCTACAACGTAGCTGCCAAACTGGCCCCCAGTGATGCGGCGCCCTTCTCCAACCTCTCGGCCGTCAAGTACGAAAAGGGCGAGTATGCGGATGCCGCCAAGTTTGCGGCCAAGGCATTATCTCTCTATCCCGAAGCCGAAGCGGCAAAGAGAGAGAAGGTCTATGTGCGGCTTGCCAAATCCTACCTCCACGAGCTCAAGCTGGACGAGGCCACAGCGGCTGCCGAAAAAGTCGCGACAGACCATGTGCGAGCTTCCTTGCTGGCCGACATTGGCCAGCTGAGAGACGTGGCAGACTCGACCTCGGCTTCCGACAAGACATCGATGAGAAAGCACATCTTGGACCGCCTGCCACTATTCAGACCTGGCCTGTCAAAGAGCCTGGAATACTACGCCGTTGGTCACGATGACGCGGAGCCGATCTGGGACCACAGCTTCTTCCAGTTGACGGGCAACGTCAAAATACCCAAGAACAAGAAGCTGTCTGTCCTATACTGCGGCATTGGTGATGCGCGCAATTTCTTCGCCAGCATCATGCACTCCTTCCTCCTCACTCGCATCGGACCCTTCCCAGAGGTCCACTACACGCTGCTCGACATCAAGGCAGCCTCCTTGGCCCGGCTTATGTTGTTGCTCGAGTTGGCAGAGGAGGCTGGAAAGGAACCGCCAAAGAACGACGGTAAGCGGTCACTGACAGCGAAGGTGATCTCGACGACAATGGCATACGTGTACAGCGGGCACATATATCCTGCCTTTGTGCATGATCGCGTTCAGCACGCCTTGGGGAAGGTGATTGCGAAAATGGAGAAGAACGACAAGCCCATCTTCAAGTGGCTGCACGTCCCCAAGTCCACTCGTGGGCCGATTCTCGACTGCCTGAGGAACTGGAAGGGCCCAGCAAAAGACTTCCACAAAACGGCAGCGATAAGAAAAGCAGCTGTTCGCAACATACAGCGCGCCAAGATGCAGAAGATGATGGGGATGGGATTCCCCCCGGGGATGGAAGGATTTGTCAACGATATGACTCCAGAGAATTGCGAACTTGATCGAGACTACTTTGACAACCTTGGATTTCTGCCGCCGCCTGATAGCATTGCGCCATCCGTTGACCCCGCGTTTGTATCGCTTTTGAACGCGTATGACGACGGTGAACCGGGTGCTGGAAAGGCGTTAAAAGCGTATGTGGACGAAAATTGGAAGGTCAATGTGACGCTCATCGACATGGAGTGGGAAAAGGACTGGAGATCTTTTTCGGATGACAACGGTCAGGAAGAAGTTACTCCATTCATCAACTTCGACCCTCTCGAAATACTGTACCACCTTACTTGTTCTCTTCCTTTGGACAAGGCTGATGTGGAAGAAGAGGAAAACGCGATGGGCCTTACTGGCATGTTCTTTGATCTCCTGGCAGACACATTCTGGCACCCTTCGAGTGGACCCAGGATGACTGTCGAGATCGTTCTTGGAGAAATGACAGATTTCATGGAGAGGCTGAGATATAACTGCCTCGAGTTCCGGTCAGAAGCTGCAGAGGATGGGTTTGACCCAAGGAAGTTCCCCAGAGCCTATGACAGGATTCATCTCAGTAACGTAACGTAAGTCCACTTTATGTTCCCCGGGGAAGTCTGCTAGGGATGGCCACTTACTTACAAGAATCGCATGGCAGGGATTATGTCGGAGGCTTGATGAACCCGCTCCTTTTTGCGACACCGTTGTTGAAGGAGCCAGGGTACTCTGATGTCCGCTTCACCGTTCTGTTGAATCCTCCCAAGTTCAAATCGCATGAACAATTCCAGGCCGAGTATGTCTTGATGCCATCAGAGGCCAAGATCATCAACCACTTCCATCTCAAGCGTTTGCCGCCCCACCGCCCGCCAAGCTCAGTCCCTTATCCTTCACACCCCCTTGGGCCTATGTTCGAGGAAAATTACTTCGTCTGGCAACTGCAGCCTGGTGAGAAATTGCCTTGGGAGAAGCTCATGGGACGACCCCAATTTGAAAGGTGGCTGTATGGATTCTTCCTTAAGATATGTCTTCCGTACCCTCGGTTTGTGCTCAACCAAGATGGTTCTCCGGTCCACGCTCCGCTTAATTTGACGGTCTTCTTCAGGTTGATCTCTCACATGCATGAAGTTGGATATCCGGCTCACTGGATCTCCGGCATTCTCAACACCATTTGCGAGGGCACCATCACCACCACAGCGCGTGCGCCAACGGCCGAAGTCATGACGCCGCAAGAAGTAAACAAGTTATATCCGGCGAGAAAGATCAACGTGGTACCTTGGAAGGCAGAGTTTACCACTTTATTGAGCCTGTGGCGTCATCTTTTCCCGTTCGGGATTTCCCTTACTTCCGGAAAAGAAGCGGTGGTTGCTGCTGCAGATGGGATTTGCAACTATCGCATCAAGATGCCTCGCTTTTGGGGTGACCAATTGCGCGAGCCTCGGTTCCAGCTTGTCTTTTGGGATGTGAGGAGCCAGGGAAAGCCGCCGCGGAAGCTGCGCACGCTCTTGTCAGACGACGAAGTAGGCGACGGGTCGGCGGCAGCCCAGGCTATCCGCAGTAAAGGCATCCACGTCGTTTCGGCATTCCGTTATACGGTTGGCACAGAGTCTGTGAACTTCTGGCTCCGGAAGGATGTCGTGGACAGCCTGATCAGTGGACCGGGTGAGTGGATGGCTTATATATGGAGAACGGACAATTGGGAGAAGCTTACCGAGGGAGTCCCGATTGCAACCAATCTGGAGATGGAGGGAAGCTGGACTGGCACCGTTTGAGTTGACATCAAATCCCTTGGTCCTTAGAGACTAAGTTCTGCTAGTCACAAGGCGGTAGCTCGGTAGCCTGAGCTATTGCCTGTAGTACCAGAAATGCTCGTTAGGTTGCCTCAGCGGTTGTTGACGCTTTGATGCGGGCCTGGCATTCAGTGGTGTCCCAACGCATAGCGACAGAAAGAGGAAGTAAAATACTAGAAGGCGACTCAAGAATGGGAATGATTGATAAATTGGTGCTTGTCCGGGAGAAGAATCCCGGGAAGAGAGTGGCCCACAGGATCTGAAATACATAAAGGATTCAGAAGTATGGTCGGTTACGACTGCCACAGGAACGAAGTTGTCTCAACCGTTTGGGTAGTTGCCGCCTGGTTTGCCAAAGGCAGAGATGCGCTGATACGCTTTACAATAGGTAGCTTTAGGCACCTGCTATTCGTACGTTACACACGAACCCAACTCGTACAACGGATCCTTCCCTGTCTTCTTGGTGACTGCTTTGTGTTGCGATCAACAAACTGCTAGCTAGCAGGTAAGACTAGAAACTAAGTGTGAGTTTCGATGTTGACGAGCTGTAGAAAAGATTACTGATACTCGAATTCTCCTAACACACGGGACGGATCATCTTCCCTGGCGATAAATTCGGATAGGGACATTTTTATCGTACAATCAGCAAGAACTGTGCCGCAATGGCTCGCCGAGCAGCAGTTAAAGACTGAAACGTGCGGAAGTGGTTGGATGACGTTGTGTTCAGTTCTTGGCATGAATGACGACCGACTCCGGTTCAGCTCCAGCTTCAGCGCACCCCGGCACTCCCGACCTTGCAAAGACACAGGCATCACCACCGTCTTGAACTTGAAAAGCCGTCGGAGCTGAGCTCAGAGTGAGAAAAGAGGAGATAAGGACCCGTCACTTTTGACGGTCAGCCGCCCAAAGGACCCAAGCAGGCGACCAGTTCACAAGGACCGAGTGGCCGCGTGCCAAGTTGTCAAGATGTCAAAAGCGCCCTACAAGGTTGGAATTTAAAGCTCAATAGAAAGCATTCGGCCGACTCAACCAACAGCCAACGCATATCCGGGACGATAACCGCTTTAAATGCGCCTCTATTGTTGCTTTTGGCAACCCGGCGTTGGCAACCGGCGAATAGGTCGATGGCTGCTTCGTATTCAGCCGATCGAGACCGGCCAACAAAGCACGAGACGATGGACGGGCCTTGCCGTGCGGTACTGGCCGTGGAATCAAAACCCAATTCTTGGAAGTCTATGAGGACATGATTCCGGATTACGATCACGGACGGTGAGAACTACAACGCTGACGGGACACATTATAGCATGGTTGATCAAGGCAAGGCAGCTTGATATTAATCCAAGGTCAGCAGTGACAGTTTTGATGAGGCGAGATGGATGATGCGGGGGACATGCCAGGTTTACCGGGCTATAGGACCAACCCGCCAGTTGAATTGCAATCACCAGAGAGTGATATGCAATTCCACATACGAGCTGCGAGATAGAGGAGGGGGTTCATTATCATGTTGCAGTTTCGGTCATCCAACCCCCCAATCCTCCCAGTCGGAAACCGGGCTGACGACAACGACGTGTGAAGAGGCGGCTACCTTACATATACGACCCGCGTAGCTGTTCTGGCCAGGCTCACCTTTGGTGTCCGTTGGCCATGACGAAAGATGTCTCAGCAGGTCCTTCGAATGCCGCTGTTTCTCTTTGAAGCAGCTTGCCGCTTGTCTTGCTGAGATCAACATGATGATACGATGTCACAGTCAAGCACAAAGCAAAGAGAGAAAGCAGAAAAAGAACGCATCCGGCCCTATCCGCTGCAACAAGAATCGAAACTCGCAATGGCACTGTGATTGCCTTGTCTTTTCATCGTGAAGATCACATCACTCCTAACCCAATCTGCCTCAGGCGTATGGAGACGTGCTGTTTTTGTCCGTTTCAAAGTGCCGGGCATTGGTCTTGCCAACTTATGGGGATCAGAGGTCCACCTTACGCCCCTCTCATTCATACCTTGAGGCCTGATGGACGTGATATGTTTCGATGTTTCTACGTTTCGATAACATCACATTGCTTTGGAACTACCAAGTTCTATCATGCCGTGATCCCGGACGATAGTTTCTCTCTGCAGTACAGTCTATCGGGAACATTGATGCATCACGCAAGAGCAATCCGCTGCAACCCACTACACAGTGCACACATCCACTGCACATCCACTGTGCTGCTACCCACAGTAAAAAAAAATACAGACAGGCAACTCCCTGAATCCAGTCTGCCGAATGAGAAGACACTGTCGAATCACGTCAAAACATTTCGGCCCGCAGCGAGGCTAGATTGTCGTGGGCTCGCGGTGGACGCGGAGGGCTGGGGCGGGCTGGCGGGCTGGCGGGCTGGCGGGCGGGCGAGCACCGACCAGGCGACCACAGCGCAACCGTCTTTGAACAGTCTTGAATCTCTGGATGCAGTTACGAGACTGCTGATTGGTTGGTTGGTGAGGATTGGAAACCCCCAAATCTCAAGTTCTGATGGGGGTGTCCTGACGAGTCGAGCGGGTGTCCAAGGATTTTGCTGCGAAATCCCACGGGAGCCCACTGTGAGCCCACTGAGCCCGCAACCCCAAAATGCTTGATTTTCCTTAGCTTCGGCTTTTCCTTTCAGTCGCGTTCCAGCTCGCATCCATCCGATTTCTAATACATCTTCCTCTTCTTTTTCTCCTACTCCCCCTTCCCGTCTGTTCTCCTTTTCTTCCTTTTAGTATAGTCGCTTCTGGTCCCGCGCCTTTGGAAAATGAGATTGGGGTAATGTGCTACCTAAACCTTGTCCTTGTCCTCAAGCGCGGAGAAGAATAGACGACAGAGACCCGACAGATTGTCACTCAGAGCATTGACATTGACACCTGCAGACTGCAGAGAGGTACCTCGACACAGGTAGAGCCTGCCCACTGGGGAGCACTCTCACAAGCACGGGCAGCTGACAGCGACTGGATCACTGGGGACCACCAGTCTTATTTTACCCCAACGCCATTTTCCCTTCGTGCTTCGCAATCGGAAGCAGCGCCCGCCTCACTCGCCATCCATTGACGAGTAGGGAACTTCGGCTGTCGGCCCCGTACTTGGCAACACCCTTCCTTTCAACTTTACTCCAACTTTCACCTTTGCAGATTCGAGGTTCGAGATTCCAGAGATTCGCGACTCTTGGAGGCTCTGCTTGTTTGTGAGCCCATCGATACCTCTTATCTCCCTCAACCCCCAAACGATATCCACACAAGGGCCACTGTCAAACATCCGACCTCCCGACTTGGCTAAGCTTGCAGTAGCATTTTGTCTTGCATACGCCTCACCTGCTGGAACCAACCGCATGCCACGACTTGGAGAAAAAGGCGACATCACACGAAATAAACTACCCGAAGATCAGAGAGCAAAAAAAAAGCAGACCGTAAGAGCCACCCAGTCGCGACACTGGCTGCGCTCTGTGTTTCCGACCAACCTACCCTGACCCGTCGTTACCTGTTGTGGCACACCAAGACCGCCCGCCACTGGCACCAACCCTGGAATGAGGACTCGGCTACCTGGAACCTCAGAAGACGGCGATCTATGTCCTGTCGAGGCTCCTATTCCTAATAATGTCGACTTTCTACTACACCAACAACTCCAACAGGAGCACGACGTGTACTCAAACTCGACAACAAACGCGACAACATCCCCGTCGATAGCGCCCATAACAGCCCTCCCTCGACCCTCGCGACCCTCGCAGTCCTCGGCCGCCGAACGAACCAGTCCCGAGTCGCCCTCTGTGCGCCAGTCCCCTACCAAGCGCGATCGTAACCCCGGCCCTTCCTCTAGCCCCGGCGCCGGCCCATTGAATCTCGAGCACCAGCCTCCTTCTCAACAATCGCAAAACCAACAACAACAGCAGTCTTTCTACGCACGAAGTAGGCGGTCCGGCAACTTCAATTGGAAACTGTCACACTCTCGGAATGGATCAATAGAAAAGCCTCCGCCTTCCTTCTTCTCTTCCTCCTTTTCCCACTCGCCCTCCACTCCACCGCTCTCCCTCGGAGCCCCTGCGAACGGGGCCGTCCATTCGAAAGAGATGGAAAAAGAACAGGAGCAAAAATTTGTTGGCAAGCGACCGAGGATACGAAGTCCATGGGCCATCACATTCGTGACCCTGCTCACCTCGATTCTGGGCATTGGCTTTCTGGCTCTCGTCCTGAATTCATCCTTCACGCGACACATCGATCCCAAGGGTTGTCGCATGTCGTACATGCGCCCTGGCTACGCCAAATTTGACGATTTCGACACGGAGCATACTCGTTTCGCAAGCAAGTACTCGCTATACCTTTATCGCGAACTGGGTATCGAGAATGATGCAAAGGTATGGGATCAAAGACCTTTAGTGCACCATTTCCTCCCCCCTTTTGCTTACTTTGCCTTTGTAGGTCAAGGGTGTTCCCGTTCTCTTCATACCCGGAAACGCCGGTAGCTACAAGCAAGTTCGACCCATCGCCGCCGAAGCCGCTAATTACTTTCACGATGTGTTACAACAAGACGAATCTGCTGTCAAGGCTGGCGCTCGAAGCCTCGACTTCTTTACCGTCGACTTCAACGAGGACATTACTGCCTTCCATGGCCAGACCCTGCTCGACCAAGCCGAGTACCTGAACGAAGCGATACGATACATCCTTTCGCTTTACCTCGATCGGACCCGCTCAGACCGAGATCCCAATCTGCCAGATCCGACATCAGTTATAGTCCTGGGTCACTCGATGGGAGGTGTTGTTGCCAGGACCATGCTCATCATGCCCAATTACCAGGCCAATTCCATCAACACCATCATTACCATGTCCGCCCCGCATGCTCGGCCCCCGGTTTCTTTCGACAGCGAGATCGTCAAGACTTACAAGGATATCAATGACTACTGGAGGCACGCATACTCCCAACAATGGGCCAACAACAACCCTTTGTGGCACGTCACTTTGGTTTCCATTGCGGGCGGTGGTTTGGATACCGTTGTGCCATCGGATTACGCCAGTGTCGAATCTCTTGTCCCCGATACGCATGGCTTTACCGTGTTCACTACGAGCATCCCGAACGTATGGACGAGCATGGATCATGCGGCAATCTTATGGTGCGATCAGTTCCGCAAGGCTTTGGTAAAGGCAATTTTCGATGTCGTGGACGTCAACAGAGCTGCCCAGACGAAGCCAAGGGCCGACAGGATGAGGGTGTTCAAGAAGTGGTTTCTTACAGGGATGGAAGAGGTGGCGGAGAAAACCGTGCCGTCCAAGGATCCTTCGACGCTGCTTACTCTCGAGGACAACCTGAATTCGGTAATTGCGCAAGGGGAGCGCTTGGTGTTGAGGAGTCTGGGCGCGAGCGGCGCAGTGCGCGCTCATCTTCTGCCCATCCCTCCGTCAGGATCGCCTGAAGCAAAGCGCTTCACCCTCTTGACGGACCAGAAACTGGATGTCTCTAGCGAAAACGGGAGGCTGGAGGTTTTGTTCTGCAGTGTATTCCCAATGCAGCCTGGCCAGGCTGTAGCAGGCTTTGCGGCTCAGATCAACCTTGCTGGAGAAAGTAGCGCTTCCACACGGTTGGCGTGTAACAATGCGGCCTCGGATGTTGTCACTCTCCCAGCATCCGTTCGATCATCGCAGTATCCCTTCTCTAAAGATGGGGAGCCCCTGAGGACGCCTTTCTCATATCTTCAGTATGACGTTGAGGATATCGCTGAGCATCAGTACGTTGCCGTAATCGAGAAGGCCAACACTCCGACCCCAGGTTTCGTGATCGCCGAGTTTAGCGATGTTTCTCAGTCACATCGTACAAGGCACATCAGTCTTCGTCGGCTCCTCGCTTTCGGCATGAAATTCCGCCTCCCCTCCTCGCGACCGATGGTTTCCGAACTCAAGGTTCCCACTATGCAGTCAAGTCTGTTGGCATACAATCTGGAAATCAGCGAGCAAAACTGTGGTGAACAACAGGAGCTCTTCGCCCCGTTGGTTCGACAGTATCTGACGGAGCCGTACGAGTCCAAGTTCTTCGTTAACGCAAGGGAAGCTGCAGTGAGCATTCATGGTGTTGCGCCGTACGTGCCTCCGCCACTGAAGAGCAGATCGACGGAGGATGGTCTCAATTTCCAGTTTTGGACCGATCCGACCTGCGCCTCCAACATCAATATCAAGATGAGCATTGATGTCATGGGCAGTCTGGGCAAACTGTATATGCGATACCGTACGGTATTTGCTGCGTTCCCATTGCTGGTGGTTACTCTTGTCCTGCGCAAGCAGTTCCGCATCTATGACACTACTGGCGTATTTGTCTCTTTCTCTGAAAGTTTGGATCTGTGCTTGAGGCAGTCGATTCCATTGGTTCTTGCCTTTCTCACGTTTCTATCCCTGTTTATCTGGAACTCGTCGTCTTCGACAACAGCAAACATTTGGAATTGGGCTAATGTCACGTCCGGCGCGATTGACTTCCATCAGAACGACCTCCTCATCGGAACACAGGATCCTTTCTTCTGGTTCTTGATACCGGTGATTGGACTCATCTGTGTTGGAATCTGCACCGTGTTCAATTACATGACTCTCACCCTTGTACACGTTCTGAGCACAGCTGTTAGCCTCTTGAGCTTCCGGCCTGGGTGGATTCGCAACGACGAAAGACGCAAAGCCTTGCCGCTCCCTGCGTTCTATCCCACCTCACCAAGGCGGCGAATGGTCACCACCACCATCTTGCTAGTCCTTGTTTCGACTCTGATCCCTTATCAGTTTGCGTACTTGGTGTGTTGCTTGGTACAGCTGACCACCACGGTCCGGGCACAGAGAATCGCCTCAGACCTGAAATCAGCCGCCAACTCCAACTTTTACAACTACGTCCACTCCATTCTCCTGCTTATGCTCTGGATCCTTCCCATCAACCTCCCCATCTTGGTGGTCTGGGTTCATAACTTGGCGGTACACTGGCTCACCCCCTTCTCATCCCACCATAATGTCCTTTCCATCATGCCCTTCATCATTCTCGTGGAGACATTGACCACGGGCAAGATGGTCCCCAGAGTTAATAGCCGGTTCAAGCACTTCACCAGTGTCCTGCTGTTCGGTATCGCCCTCTACGCCGCCATCTACGGCGTTTCATACGCATACATGCTGCACTATCTGGTCAACCTGGTAGCCGCCTGGCTGGCCATCGTTCACTCGACATCGGACCCTTGGTCGGTTCTTTCTGGCATAAAACACATCAGCTGCACCCTGTTCGATGCAGGAAACACCAGCAATGTCGGCGGCGTTAACGGAACTACC
The DNA here is from genome assembly GCA_009802275.1 of Neurospora sp. CHS-2018a. Classification (NCBI taxonomy): domain Eukaryota; kingdom Fungi; phylum Ascomycota; class Sordariomycetes; order Sordariales; family Sordariaceae; genus Neurospora; species Neurospora sp. CHS-2018a. The sequence goes on from RAKG01000033.1 coordinate 521,932, forward strand.
AACACAGTGCTGGCCGAGGACCGTAAAATGAGGAAGGAACCATGATAGAGAGAGAGAGAGAGAGAAAGAGAGGAAACGTGGGAAAAGAAAAAAACGAAAGACCGTGGCTTTAATATCACATACATCACATCCCATCCCCATCGCCGATGACGGATTAAGGTCTCCCTACCGTCTACCGTTCTCCTGTCCAGCCACGCGTCAAACAACAAACAAGCAGAGAATTCCACACGCAAAGACCGTTATAGACTTATATACTACAACTCCCATACATACATACATACATACATACATACATACATACATACATACATACATACATACATACATACCCCATTGATACCCCCCCAAAACGACGGGCCGTGGCTGATTTTGTTTCAGCACGCGCTTCATCTCTGTCTCGACCGACTTGTTTATCAACTTAGCTTTGCGCGCGTCTTTCGGTTGTCTTCCCCTTCATTTCTCAGGGGAGATTAACTACGACTTGTACATATATATATCATTGTTCGAGTTGGATAAATTCCATTCCGAAGAGAACAATATGAATGATGTTAATTGCTATCTTCTTTCTACGTATCTTGCTGTGCTTCCATCTTATCATTCAACCTTTCTGGAGTACCAATGTCCCAAGTTAGACTAGACGGGCATCAAGCGGCATATACCTTAAACCTCTGACTGACCGAACGCCGTCTTCTACCTTCCTCCAATCCTCATTTCTCCCCCATCACCTTTCTAAAACTCACCACAGCCTCCTTGGTTGATGGTTTTTGTATAATAACGCGGGTTTCCGGGCCCCTTGATAAGACCTGAGCAGCCAGCCCCACTTCAACAAATACGGTCCGATGGTGTAGTTGGTTATCACGTCAGTCTAACACACTGAAGGTCCCCAGATCGAGCCTGGGTCGGATCAATGATTAATTATCTTTTTTCCTATTTTTCTCGAGTTGATGTCCCATTTTCTTTCTTGCATACCTATGGTATTATTATTTTCTTGTTAGCCACAACTTCTCGGTCAATTAGTCCCCAGATTTTCCTTGTTTCCTAGTTGGTACCCATTCCTTTTTCCTGCTCTAGTTTATATAACTGAAGGCTATATTCACTAGAAGGCAGCTGCGATAATACACGGATGTCAACTTAGAATGATGCCTTTCCACACTCGTAGTGGCTGGTAGTGCGATGCAGAAGATATGGTAGGTAACCTAATCTACAATTCATGACACATATTCAGAAGATCACATCTTGCAGTCATGCTTCGTTGATAATTTTATTTTGTGGTATTGTGTTTGCAACCTCTAGCAGCTACGTCAAGTGGTACTTTATCCCGTACTCAACCATCTCTGCAAACATACTTCTAACCATTTCCCTCACCAGCAGCAGCCACCTCCCGAGCTACACCCAGTCTTCCTTCGAACAACCTCATTTAATCCCCAGCTCCTCCTTCCTCTTCCTAACCTCCTCCACCGCCCCCTCCGGATCACCAACCGTCGGATTCCTCAACTGCCACGCCATCACCACCTCCAACGCCTGACCCATCCACTTCCCCGGCTTCACCCCCAACGCTGCCGCCAGCTGCTTGCCATCAATAATCCGCTTCACGCTCGGCGCATCCATCAGGTCCATCTCAACCAGATGATCCAAAAAGGCCTGCCACTCCTTCAGCACGTCCTCCACCGTCTCTTTACCTTCACCAGTAGTCCGCTCAGCAACATCCACAAGAACAGCATAAAGCACTTGCAACCGCCAGTTCGCGCCCACGCCCGGCCTGGAATCCCACTCCCGAATCGCCATCCCCAACCTGTCCCTCTCCATCTTCTTGTCCTCATCGCCGGCAGCAGGACGAACGACCAAGTCGCGCATAGCCAGGATCGCCTGGCGGTGTCTATGCGACGCGGTGATTACGTCCGTGAGCTTGTTGGGCGCGCGGTAGCCTTCACGAGCAGCCTGGGTGGCGAGCGGCGGGGCCGGTTTTCCTCCCTTCAGGGGAGGGTCGTCGGGCAGAGGGGCGAAGGGGACGAGGGCGGCTAGGTTCCAGGCGAAGTAGGCGGATTCCGGAGAGGTGACGAGGAGGGAGTAGATGGAGCCTGGGGTGGCGAGGGTGGTTGAGAGGGAGTAAAGGGTTTGGTAGGCGATGGGCCAGGAGGTGAGCGGAGGGCGTGGGAAGTCGGGCCGCGAGGAGTCGGTGAAGAGGGTGTGGTAGAGGGAGAGGTCGTTGATGTAGGTTAGGGCGGAGAGGGGGTCGGGGCCTGGGAGGGGGATTAGTATTTTGGAGGGAGGTTGTAGGGGAGAAAACGAGACGTACCCTTGAGCATCTTCTCCAGCTCGACACCGATTCGCTCTCTGCTGATCTTCAGCTTGAGAGCTTCCAACACCCTCTCGTCACCCATGACCGCCTTTGCCTCCTCGTCGATCATGAAGCCGAGCCTGCTCGCAAACCTGACGAGCCTCAATACTCTGAGCGGGTCATCCGTGAACGTCTGAAGCGGCTCCAGCGGCGTCCTGATCAGCTTCCTATCCATATCCTTCATACCACCCGTGAAATCCTCCACCTTGCCGGTGTGCAGGTTATAAAACAGCGCATTGACCGTCGCGTCTCTCCTCAGAGCGTCCTCCTCGGCCGTACCGAATTCGACTTGCGGATTCCTGCTATCCTCGGTATACGTCTCCTTGCGCAGGTTGACAAAGTCGACGTCCAGGCCAAAAAGCTTGATGGTGGTCGTCTCCAGGTGCTTGCTCTTGTCCGGGTTGCGCGCGATCTTGTGCAGGTTGCCCACGTCAGCGGGACCGATGGAGTGGCGCTCCCGATGGGCCGGGTCGGCGTCGCAGTAGTCGCGCAGGCGCAGGGCGAAGGCCTCGCCCGTCATGTTGTTGATGGCCACGTCGATGTCGTGGCTTTCGGCCCCGAGGAGCTTGTCGCGGACCCAGCCGCCCGCCCAGCGCAGGATGACCGGCTCGTTGACGTTCTTGCCCTCCTTCTCTGCTTCGGCGGCTTCTTGGGACTTGTTGATATACTCGGCGACGTCGACGAGGAGACCCTTGAGCTGGGCCTCGACCGCGTTGAGCGGGATGCTCTGGTCCGTGAAAACTGCGCTGTCGGCCATGACTGCTTGACGTCTGGTTCTAGCAGCAGCGATAACGGGAGGGGTGGTGGCTCTTATGGCCTGCCTCTTTGCTGAGTCGCTCGCTTGAGCTTCAAGGTGAGCGGGAGCTTGGTGTTCGGGCTTGTTGCCGGATGGTGGGGGTGGTGAGGAGAAGTCGCCAAACTTGCGCTTCATGAGGAAGGTGGGAGAATTGTGAAGTCGTCTCAGCGGTAAGCGGCAGAGACGAGAAAGCATCGACTGTGTGGTTGATTTATTGAGAGAGGGTTGTCACTTCCCGTTTACAAGGCTGTCTTGTCGTCAAGGTGAGATGTAAACTGAAAATGTGGAGTGCAGGCTTTGAATTGCTGTGAGAGGCCGACCGTTTGATTGACGGGACAGCTCGATTGTTCCTTCCCAACACGCCGGTGACTCCCTAGGTAACCTTGTAAATTCCAAGCTGGTTCAGTTTTGAATATTACGGATCGATAGCAGTGAGAAAGAATATGGAAAACTGGAGAGTTCTAGGATTGATACTTTGGTTGCACGATTATCGATGTTCAGTTACGTCGAAGGACAGTATTCACACAGTGTAGAATACGGTGCAAGTGAAATAAACAACCCCTTTTGGAGTTCAACTTCAGCTGATGTCAACACCGTTCTTGACAAAAACCTCTAGGTGACTTCTAGATAACAATAAACCCATCCAGAAATGACCTGTCTTGGCCTCGCCTTCTATAGTAATGAAAATGAGCATACGTAAACTCCCAGATTACCCACATTAAGCTTCTCCATCTCTCTCTATCCACCTCAAGCCGTGGCCTCTTCCTTCTTTTCCTCCTCCGCCGGCACCTCAGCAGCCGTTTCTGCCGGGGCCGTAGATTTCCTGGGTTCCACCTCAGTGACAGGCTCCGGTACAGGCTCAGGCTCAGGCTCATCCAAGGCCAGGTCCTTCCTCAACTCGGGCAAGAACCGATCGATCCTCTTCCACGTCTCGTCCCACAGCTCCTTGCGATCCGGGTTCTTGCTTGGTGGTACAAGATAGCCGTTGCTCGACATGATCAACAGCACGTTTTTCAAGTTCTCCGGTACAGCCTCCTCCTACAACGCGCAAGACCGTTAGCTTTCTGATATTTGTCATAGCGATCAAAGGCGCATGTTGGGTACTTACCAAGCTATCTCCCTGTCCACTGTTCATCAACCGATCCATGATCTCAATAATCTTCAGCCACAGATCCAACATGCCATCCCACTGGGACAGCATGACGAGGTACTGCAAGAAGACCTTGGACAATAGCGACGCCGCCTGCACGCGCGTCTCGCTCATGCCGTCGCGGTCGGACGAGAACACCTCTGGCTTCAACAATACCAGAATCAGGGGGAACAGAACTTCGCCAAAGATAGCTGTCCACTCCGAGTGGTCCTCAGAGGTGAGCTCCGGCGAAAGGAGGGACCTCTGCATGGAAGCAAAGGCCAGGTGCCGTACTTCACGGCAGGGGTTGGTGCACTGCGTGGTGAGCGACTTGAAGATGGGTAACCAGTATGCGGACCATGCTGTTATTGCGTTAGCACTCCATCCTTGTGGATTCTCGTTCGGACTACCACCTCCGAAAACTTACCCTCGTTGCTCTCCAGATGTGACTGCTTCATCAAATGCGGAATACGCTCCGTCATCTGCGAAATGATGTGGATGGCCTTGATTCCCCGCGCCACCACTGCGTTCTCGCTAGGCTTCTTGTCCTGCTTGACCGGTCGGACAGGCACCTTCCTGCCGCTCTTCTTTGCGGTGCTATCCGCCCTCTGTTCCTCGATCGCACCGATGCTAGCCATGGAGGCGAACTCGTTGAGCAGCCCAATCGCCGCCTCATAGTTGTCTGCTATGATTGCCGATGGTGTACCCGACACTCCGCTCTCAAGGATTTCGAATACCGCAGGCGCCGAGTCGGGGTTGGTGGCCAAAGTCCGCAAAATCACCCAGAAGTCGGGTGAAGTCATCATCTCGCTCTTCAGAGGGCACGGCTTTTCTGTGCATTCCTTTAGGCCGCGAAGAACAAGAGACGAGGTCTTGAGCAGGATCTCCTTGGAAAAGAGGGATACAGTATGAAGTAGAATAGGGACTCGAATGAGGTCAAAGTCCTGGTACGTCGTTAGTCTCTCACTTTTGCAACAAAAAGTGAGCATTCAGGCGAGTACTTACATAGCTGGCTTGAAGCAAGGCAAACAGATAGTAGGTTGCCCGCTCAATAACGATGGGATGGTAGTTGTTGAAGTCGCGCACAATGGTGTGGATAGCTCCAATGACCCGCTTGCCCAGCAGCTCGATGGTTTCGCGGTCACGAAGAGCCAACACTGTGCAGTACTCAATGACATAGACAAGGGTAGGATCATAGACGGCCGTGTTCTGGCGCGCCTTCTGGCCGTTTGTCGGAGAAGAGGGAGGGATGTTCTCTGCCTTCACAGTCATAACAGCACCTTCAGGTCCGTTATCGTCGGGGATCTGAGCCAAGAGCGCATCCACAAGCGCCTCAAGGTCCTGCGGTGGGAGTGTCCTAAGAAATAACCTGTTAGCTGGGATCTTGCCGCTACAAATTCTGGTGCACTAACGCGATGTTGGCAAAAACATCGCCAATGTGGCACTGGTTGACGCAGTCAACAGTGCAAAGGGTGCTCTCCAACTCCTCATCCGATGGCTCAGGCGGGTCGTCTGCCGCATAGCTGGAGATGTACGATGTGAAGGCGGAGAAAAAGCTGGTTTCGTTCTGTTTCTGCCGGTCGATTACGTTGGAGGGGCTCTGCAGCGGTATCGCTGGTAAAGCGAGGCGGTCTGGTTCCGTCGAGAAGAAGGGCGGTATTAGTGAATTAACAAATAGGTTGAGCCATATCCGGACGATCTGGTTACGGTTAGCCTCAACATACTTCTCTCACTAAACCAAGGGGTACTCACATATTTCCAACTGTTCCGAATGATATGCTCCGAACCCGTCACCACGCGGAACAGGACAAGCGTAGCCAGCTGCGGCCGAACGTCTCTACCGAACTTGACCGCCAGCTCGCTCACCATGACGCTGTTCTCGCCGACCTGGACTTCGGTGTTGAGTTGCGTGTTGGACAGCGACTCGCTGCTCAGCGTCGAGATCAAGCTCAGGCGGTAGACGAGCTCGTCCAACGCCTCTGAATTGCCGTACTTGGTAGCAATCCGCGCGCACTCATCGAAGCCGGTAATAACTCTGGCATACACTGTGTCGTCGGTTGCCGACATGAACACAAAGAACAGGCAAGAAATGATGGCGTTCCACGTCGTGTTGAAGATATCGGCATCGTAAATATTCGTGTCGCAGAGGACCAGCGGGCCAGCCGACTCCGTCTTGAGAAGGAGCTCCTTCCACGCGTAGTCAAACCCATGTTGATTATCGTGCTCTTCAGGCAAGATGATCTCGTTGGACTTGATGGCATCATATATATCTTGCAAGTATTCGGGTGCGAAATCCTTGCCGCCGTTCTGCCCGCGCAGGTTGCGGGCAAAGTCTGTGTAAGTCATGCGAGCATGGCCCCTGAAGTTGGGGTTGTGCTGATCCGTATTGAGCATGATGATCGCGTACGTGAGAATGTAGACGGCGTCCTTATCTGCCACGCCTTCAGGAGTACTACTGGCGCAGTACTTCTCCGCGAAGGAGGTCACAATGCGCTCGATCAGCTGCGCCTCACCAGGCAAACGGAAGGTCTCCAAAAGAATTCTCAGCGCCTCATCGACACGCTTGCCGGTGAAATCCATCATGCCGATGAAGTGGTCAAGAATCGCCTCATTTCCTCTTTTTGAGATGAACTCGCCAAGCATCTTCTTATTGATCCTGGAAGTCCCCTTCAGAAACGTCGCAACGCACACAGGGTCAGTATCGCTGGCGATGATCCCTTTATCTTTCAGGTAGGCCAGGCCTCCTTTGGGATTCTCATTGAACTTGTTCGTCCCCTTGATGATCACCTTCTTCCTCGCCCGCCTTTCCCTCAGTTCATCTGGGTCAGGAAGACCCTCCGTCTCCGGAGCCTGATCCAGTCTCTCGGCAATGTACTGTATAAAGCGAAGGAGCGCATCCAGACACAGCGGTGGAACACTGGTGGTGCTCCACGTTGCCGAGTCCGGGAGGGCATTTCTTGCCAGCAGTCCGATCAGGTCCTCACAGAGGTCCACCCGATCTTCGTCACAGTCATAGTTGACAAACAGCTCGACCATGAAGCTTGGCATCCGCACAAGAACACCTATGTTTTCCACCATAGCCTGTCTAGCATCTGGTTTTCGCGCGCCTCCTTCGAGACCCAGTTTCTGGCGGTCCTTGACCGGAACAGGCGTCGACCGGCCACTACCGGCCTGCGATGGTGGCGGCTTGACAAGCTTGGGTGCCTGAGGAATACCCGAATAAAGACTTGGGTCAATGCCAGGTTCTCGGGGGATTTCAACGGCTGGATGTAGGCAAGCGACCAAGTATGACAGATACAGCTCCTGTTGGAGCTTGAGAACCCCCCTGCAGGTTGAAAGCAGCGTACCAGCAACAACCAGCGCCTCTTGCAAGACAGCCATGTTATCCGACCGTACGAGCTGGAAAAGGTAGGAGCACAGCTGGTCCTCTGCAATAGTAGCGAGCGCAGGATGTCTGGCAATGGATGGACCAGCAACTTCAAGAGCGACATGGATGATGCGGAGCGCCATGACCCGCATCTGGTCAGGATGTTTGCGGTCATGGGGGTTTAGGAAGCTCACAAGAACGCGGAACAGTTCCCTAACAGATGGTAGTGAGTAGGGGCGGAGATCCATGGACGCAGTGCTTCCAGTTCCCGAGCTGGTGCTGCTGCGACGAGCCTCTGCCGCACTTCCAATACTGCTGCGATCCCCATTTTCCGTCTCAACAGCTGTAGAAGGCCGTGGTTCAGCAGAAGACGTAGCCGTTCCCGGCCTTTCGTTCCCCTGCGCCGCCAGCAATTCAGCAACCACTGGAGTTACCGGGACGTCCGTTCCATTGGCGACAGGGTCCAGCTTGACACTATCCATGTCGCCGCTAGTCTGCCGGTCTAGTGCCTCGCTCTCCTCGCCAGCTTCCACCTCCAAGTGCTTGAGGTCCTCGAAGATGATCTGACACATGCGAACCATAGACGCTTCCGCCGTCTGCCTCAACACCGCAGAGAATCTCGACCGCGAGCAGATGGTCAGACCCCGGCCCATCATGTCACAGACGCTCTCGTCGCTCAGGATGTCGCCGCCAGGCCCAGCCAGCATGTTCTCCATTAAGTGTAGTATCATGAGCAAGACAACCTCCTCTTGCGCCGAATCGCTAATGTCGAACTGGCAGTGGGTGATGGCTGCAGACAGGGACTGCATGGCCAGGGCGAACCGAGGAGACTGGGGCGCGATGAAGCCATAGGACAGAAACTTTTGGATAGCACGGAGCGCAAGAATCGTGATCGGAGCGGCGGTGCCCTTGGCTTGGATAATCTGGAGGAACGGGTAGAGTAGGACCAGGGCATCAAACTGGTGAATATCTGCGATTATGCGGTCAGCCCAAATATTTATCCTTGGAGGCGTTTCTGCCTTCCAATTGACAAGACGCGTCGGCCAGAGCAACAGCGCCGTCCGTATAGCTACCTTTAACGCCCGTCAACTCCTGTCGAAGCCTTCCGAAGCCTGATATCAGCGGGTTGTCCAATATGCTCTTCCCTTTCTTCCCCCTTAAGCCCCATCGGTTGGTAGCCAAGTCACTGGAGCCATCAGCGGCCGCGGACCCGGCCAAGTTCTTCTGATCGCGACGCAAGGCCGAGCCCGAAGGGGGCACGAGCTGGATCAAGTTCGGGCTGCCGCCCAAGATGGCTGACACGGACGAGTGCGGCGAGCGGGCATGTTTCTGAATAGCGGACGTGATCGCAATACATTCGGATATGACGAGGGAGACGGGGTCGACTGCCACGGAGACAGGGCGGCTGCGGTATTGCATGCGCGACGACGAGAACATGGGGCTTTTGCGGGAGACGGAGATCGGCGTGCCGGGTGCTTGTGCTGCTAAGACAGCCGAGTCCGCGAGGGCAGCTGGGTGGTCACCGGCATCTCGACTCATGCTGCGACTGCCGGTCTTTCTTTTGGCGTATTACTTGGAAGGGTCGTGGAGGTTCGGGCGGCCGTCGTCCTCGGTGAGCCTTCAAAAAGAGAGTAACGGCGTCGAGTGTTGCAGGTATTCGGAGTTGTAGAATGCCGTGGTTAAGTTAACAACCTGGAAAGTGGGAAGGGGGGTACTCTTTGGGTGACAGGTGGACGGTGGACAAGTAAGAACTAAGGTACCTCTAGCGCGGGTAGTAACAAATGTCCTTTAGAGATCCGGTACACCTATCAGTGGCCGCGGCTGGCAACTAATACCACGCCAAATTAGAGAAGGGATGTACCTCGACAACGGCAATGCTGTCCAACAACACGGAGGGTTTTAACACTCTTGAACCTTTTAGGACAGATGTCGACGATGACGAACTTGTAAGCAAGTGCCTATGCAGACTTTAGGCAGAGGGCATATGTCACGTATGTACAGTCAACGCACCAGGCAGCGCCGGCCCACTGTCTCCATTCGCGGCCCGGGCCCGAAGCCAAATCAACTATGTACCACCGGGTGACCACCATTCGGGAACCGCCCGGGCATCTTCAATCCGGATATGCTCAGAACAACAGCACTGAAGCAACAAAAGAGACACAATTCGGCATTTACCTCGTTTGTGGTCGCTTCAGCAGACTGTAAAGCAAAAAGACACTTCCCTGAACGCCTCTGCCATGACTTTCCGAACTTCTTGGCCGCGAGACGCATCTATTATACATGATCTTACTTGTAGATTTCCCCCAAAAAGCATTTTGTCTTTCCGGTCCGGTCCGTTCTTGACACAGATGTGGCATGAACCTTCGCCAATTACATAATACCTGGTATCTGACCCTCATTCTCCAACTGCCCATTGTACACAAGAGTTAGATATATATATGGGCGGCCTTTGCAAGTGCCTACCACCCATTTTCTTGCTTGCGTCCACTTGGCGAAACACGGCGTTAGACCGGATGAGGATGCAGCATTATAACGAGAAAGCAACATTAGAAAGATAAAAAACTGGGTGGACGCTCGAGCACAGCTCACTGAGTGCCCTCCTTCTTCTCCTCCTTGGGAGCAGCATTGGCTGGTCCGTCTGCCGGTCCGCCTTGTTGTCCGGCTGCTGGTTGCTCTTCTGCCTTCTTGTTCTCCTGCATGGCGAGGTTCTGTATTTCGTTCTTGTCCTTCTCCCATTGGCCAGTGGCGTCGCCAAAAGACTCCTTCATCTTCTGCTCCTTCATCGCTTTCTCCTTTTCCTCTTTCTCGCGAGCGATTCTCTCCTGCTCCATTTTCTGCCGACTGTTAGTGTCCTATCAAACTTGTATATCCAGATGCTTGACTGCTTACCTCCATGTGCTTGATATCATCTACACTAGGCTCGTACAAATGCCAGATGGTATAGTGAGGGAGGCCAACAACTGAGAAGCCCATCCTCCTTGACATCTGTGATCATAGTGGTTAGACCAGTTCAAAGTTGAGGGAAGGTCTGGCGAGCTTACCTTTCCAAAAGCTTCTGTCTCGGCATGCTTCTCGAAGCTGAACGCCGGGAAGTGGACGCCGTAACGGAAAACCTTGGCCTTTGCCAGAATACTCACTCCACCGACGCCGTCGATCTCCATTTCCATGTCGGGATCGCCATAGGGGTCTCGGAGATATGCGAGATGGGGACGCCAGGTGGCATACTCTGCGTATCCCTCCACGATAACCGCATCTTCGTCGAGAGTATCTGCGAGTGCGAGGGCGGTTTCGGACTCGGCCCAGGAGTTGAGATCGTAGGGCTGTTCTCCGCCCAGCCAGTCAGGTAGCGGGCGCCAAACATCTAAAGTCCTGTTAGCGTTTCAGGCCCTCTCTCGAATACCCAGATAAGGAATGTATAGGCTTACTTGGCACGATCACATCCTTGTTGTGGCGCATCAGATCCTCCAAGATCGTGGTGGGCGCAGTCTCCACGTCGACATCACGCCAGTATACCCACGAATGGTACGGGCGGAGGGCAGCGCTGAGAAGCCAGTTTCTGGCTTGGGCCATGAGCTTTCTTCTGCTCGCCTGCGCGGCGAAACCGTGACGGCTTTCCACATCCTGATTAACCTTCTGTCCAAAATCTTTCTCAATGATGGAGATTTCGCCGAAGTGCTTAGACGGGTCCGCGCTGGCCTGAATAGCGTTGAGCTCCCGTTCGAGAACCGCCAAGGTGTTGTCTTTCGAGTCCGAAACGAGGAAAGCGAGGTCGATCAGATGGTGAGGATACGTAAGATTGACGAGATGGCCGAAGAACATGGGCATATGCGCTTCGGCATCGCGCAGAGGCACGCAGATAAGAATTCGCTCCTCTCTCTCCCATCCTTTCGCGGTGCCCTGGACGTTAGACAGGTCGTAGTATCGCACCGTCTCGAGTTGGAAGTCTTCGGAACCGGAGCCGAGCCAGGAGAACGACCCCGAATCGCCGGGCCAAACGAACAGCCCAAAGAGGAGCAATGATACTAGTGCTATCGCCAATCGCACGAATAGCCCCTTCCGTCGTCGAAATGGTGGTGCCGCGCCTCGTGGTTGGAACCTGTGGAATGATGGCAAACCGCTCCCGTCAGCCTCCATTGTTCGTTCGTTCGCTTGCTGATTCAGGGGCTCGGGGAGCCGCGAACACGCCAAGGCACTTTACCTGTGAGGAGAGATCTCGAATGTGTTTCCTCGCGGATACCCATTGGAATATCCGCTCGCATGGTGTCGAGGGACCGCCTTGGACCCGGAGGTAGATGCGTATGGCAGCATTTGGCTGTTTGGTGACAGATGGTCGCTGCAGGGGCGGCCAAATTATCGAACACCTCAACCCCCCTTTGCGCGCGCAGGGTACCTGAGTCCTGTAAACCGGAAAAGCTAACGGATGCTGCAGACTGGGCGGTCGCGTCGCTGGATATTGTCGACGCACGCGCTGTCGAAACTCTGTCGAAATGGATGGAGAGTGGACCAGGCCGATTCGGGATCAATGCATCGTGGTCAGAGAGAAGTTTGGGCGGAAGATCAAGACGATCGCGTTCCCGTAGCACCGAGACGTTTGATAAAAGCTGAGGTGTTCGCACCGGGCTGTGGGCAGCTTGACGGATACACGTACTAAGTACCAGTCCAGGTAAGATTGGCGGGTGGGATTTCTTTACCAATGGCGTCGCAAAATGGCCCGGCCGTTCGACGGGGTCCGGCCAATTGTACCGCAATTGCACCAACCCCAAAATGACCCCAGACTTGACGCCTTGGTTTCAGGAGTTCTACAAGATTTAAGAGTCGCCAAGACTCTAGAATTGCTGGCAAAGTCAACCTGAAACAGTGGCAACCGTTGAGTCTGTACCGCAGTCGTCATTTCTGTACAATACAAATACCTCAGGGTGCGTCTTCCAGTGTTATTTTCAACCTCAAAACACAGATGATTTGAAGGGAATCGGGCTTTCATCGCGGCAACTGAACATTCATTCTGCTGGTTCTGGACTTCACTGCACAACATCATGGGCAATCTCTTGGTCTGACTTGGAATAATCAAATATTTTGCAACTCTTGTTTTCATTTGTTCTATCTTGCTTCCGACTTCCCAATGCCTTGGTGTAAATGTCAAGGACAGGCACGCCGGCGATCCTCCACTACATCCATTTTTACTGGGGTCATAAAGAGATGTCGAGTCATGAACACAAATCTTACCTTGTCAAAGATGCGTTGCAACTGAACGGTTGAAACGTTCGCGCCATCAACTACTGACCGGTCAGTTCATGGTCATACGCGAATCGGCATCAAGCAGAAGGCGAAGACGACACAGATCAGACAAGCCGTTTTAACTCAGCCCTACAAAGCCGGCCCAAGCCTCCCACGCCCCAAAACGGTGCGCAGGAGACTCGGACAACGGAAGCCAAATGACACCCCGAAGGGAAACACCACAACTAGTCCTCACGCCCCGAAGGACGCTCCAGTGCGGATGGATGGCTCGGCCCGTACATATCGTTGAATGGATAGACTGTTGTCATCATTGTGCATGGGACAGAAGAAAAAGACAAAGCACCTACCAGATGGGCATGTCGGCTCTCCCACTAGACGCAAGGCCATTTTCAGATCCTAAACGACTTGAAGCTTGTTAGCCAACTTGCTCGCAACGAGTGCAAAAGAGTTGTGGTTGCAAGAGAAGGTTGGGGTGATTGTCATGTCAGAAGTTTTTGGTATAATTGGTTATCGCTCATTATTGTTCAGAAGCAGAACTGAAAATATTTTGTTTCATCATGGACAATCGGGTGGGTGATGGTTAAGGTAAAAAGCAATGTGATGCTTACCTAGTGGGTAGAGACCGAGAAAACGAGGTGGAACAGCGACGGTGACATGACAACTTTGTCTGTACTATTGATTGTTAGTCAACGATTCCTCCAAATGTGTTGCAAGCGAAGAATGTGTTGAGTAAGTAGTCAGATGGTAGTGCATGTTGTTCGATCGCTCATAGAATATCGCGAGAACTGTGGTTATGGGATCATCATGAGATGTGAAAGGCAAGAGGGGATAAACTTACTCTATCCGTGCGAACCAACGCGGCCATATCAGACAGCCAGGACATCCTCTCAAGCAATGGGGTTCGCCATCGCACAATAACCAAGAGGACGCCTGAGCAGCTGACATGACCATGCCATTGCTGCACCATCGCAGAAGGCAGCCCAACCAAAGCGACCATGAGCATCGCAAGAAGATGGTATCATGGTTGCTTCCCAAAGACAGTGGCCATATGAAGTGAAGGCATTGATCCAATGCCAACAATCGCAAGCCGTTCCTGTCGTTGTGGATGGTGGGGGTTGGTGGAAGAGTTCAAGATGAGGTTAGAAAACTAAATTCGGCAGAGTTTTGTAGCTGCGCAAAAAATTCATGCATTGGTGGCTTTGACGTGGGTTTTGGGTGGGGCCTGTGGCTGAGTGGTCAAGAGCGACAGTGAATGTGAGGTTGCGCCACAATATCTTGAATTTGAGAGTGGACCCACTGTAGACGGCGACTCTCGGGTCTCATTTTCAACAGAGGAACCAGCAGAAGTCATCAACCGTGAAACAAGGAAAGCCATATACAGACGAGATCCCTTTTTCTTCACCTATCTCAGGAGTTTTCGACCAGAGAAGAGCATCAGAAACAACACAGCAACCACCAAGTTCACCATATTTCCGACCCTCAAATCTTGGCTTCAAAATGGCCGACAGAAGACGTATTAACGGACCGGTTGGAACCACCATCCCTCCCATCTATGACGATGCCTCCGAGAAGCAATCCGAAGTTGTCAAGGCCACAAGGTCACGCCCGGCGAACGTAATTCGCAAAATGTGTAAGCACATTAGGACATGCTCTTTCTCTCTCAGAAACACAATCTAACCCCACCTTTTAGATCTCAAGACGGGAGTGACACCTTCGGCCTCTGGCTCTGCTTACCTAGAGATTGAATCGTCTGGAAATGGCGGCTCCGGCCTGAAGCTCAGTTGCAGTGTCCATGGACCTAGAGCCTTGCCCAGGTCAACACCTTTTTCTCCTCACATCATCTTGTCCACCCATGTCAAGTTCGCGCCCTTTGCGACCAAGCAAAGGCGTGGTTACATTCGTGACCCGATCGAGAGAGATCTCGGCACCCACCTTGAGGCGGCTCTTCGGGGATCTATCATTGCTGACCGTTGGCCAAAGAGTGGTGTGGATATCATCATCTCCATTGTCGAAGGAGAGCAAGATCGGGAGACGTCCAAGGCCCAGGGCATTGAGGCATGGGACACCATGAATGCCTTGAGTGGCTGCATTACCGTTGCCTCGGCTGCACTTGCTGATGCTGGTATTGATTGCGTCGATACTGTTGCCGGAGGTGTCGCCGCCTTGGTACAGGATGCAGGTGACGATGCTGCTCCCAGCATAGTTGTTGACCCGATTCCCTCTGAGCATGAGAAGGTCCTCGCAGCGTGCTGCATCGCATATCTCCCCACACGGCAAGAGGTCACGAACCTTTGGTTCAAGGGTGACCTACCTGCGTCTGATATGGACGTCTATACGCAGCTGGTTGAAAAGGGCATTCAGGCTTCCAAGAGCGCCAACCGAGTGCTAGTGGACTGTCTGAACGAGACCGTTGGGTGATCATGAGCTCGACGTGGCAATGTATTTTTAGCTATACGCGAATGGGAAATGCTCGTATTCAAAGCTGTAAGTCCATCAACAACACAGACGTATGGGAGAAGCTCGTGGAGTTTTGTGGTCTGACGGTTCATGATCTTAGAGTACCTCTACGATTCTGTACGGTTTGTCGACGAGAAGACCGGCTTCTGATGCTAGAGGTCGAGCTACCAGCCACCTCGTTCTTCCCAACAGCCCATACGTAGGGTAGGAGTGATGGAGGACGCCAATCGATAGCCGGGCTTTTTAGCATCAACAGAACTGCGTTTAGAGGGTCGGCGGCTGGCTGCGACAATCCACAATGGAATGAATGGTCATGTTCCGGCGGGGAGCAGTTTCGAGATGCCTGTCACGGTTTGACAGGTTGAGCGAGCGCTCCTTTGCTGAAACTCAGCTGGAAGGTCGCGGTGTAATGGACGAATGGCGTCCAAAGAGAGTTGTGATTGATAGGCAGAGCTACTCTCTGAAGTTGACTGCCGAAACACCACAAACCGCGGGGTATGAGAACCTTCCACGTTCTTCGCCTCAATGATCGTCTGTTTCTGAAAATGGAAACAGGATGCGGGGAGATTACGCGTATCGTTTCTTTCATGGCAGCATGACATGCTCAAAGCAGGGCAGACATGGCCAAAGGTGTGGCTGATCATGAACCGCAGTTCCAACTATTGAGGTACACTTACACCTGAACGCACCATTGAATCTGTTTTCTTTTTGTGTCCGGTGAAATCTTATGACATTGTCTGAAGGGAACTGTTGTGGGAATAGCTCGTGGATTTACCTAACAGTACTAACATAACATGACCGATTAGTCTGCAGAAACGTATAGTAACGTTGTGTTATTACCGGCGTCCCGGTCCGTAACTTTCAGCATTACGAACGCCACCAAGGAAAGTCGTCCGGTGCGTGGTACCACCACGATACGACTGCACAGTGCCGCGTTCAGCGACGCCCCCCGGCGTGGTCCCCTCTTTCCCCTGAACTTCTCCTTATCAGACCCCCACGGTCCCTCCAAAAACACTCCAAACATTCCAGTCTGGCCCACATTGGCCACCCAGGAATTGGACCACGACAATCTTTCCCGTCATCCATCCAGAATCTCACCTCACTCAGCTTTCGGGCTAGTTTTCTCTCGCTTCGCACCTGGTCATTTCACGTTTCCCAAAACCACCTTACTCTCGCTTTTTCCGACGGTCCCGGCTGCCTGCCTACCATATTGTACTTTTAATTCCTCCATAGTGCCTGTCCATTCGTTCTGCGGCCGGTAATTCCTCCTTCCAGCCTTCCTATCGTCGATCAATTCGTCCCGTCTCCACTGCGATTCTGCAACAGTTCCAGGTTGTTGATGCGATAATCCCGATGCGGTCGTCCTCCATACAACACTAATTCCCCTATTACGCCATTGTCGACGATAACTTGAACAAGCCCCGCCGAACCGAAACAGCTGTGCCTTGTCCGACTTGATTCGCATCAGTTACTACCAGCTCTATCGCCTACTTCTAACCTCTTGCCGATGGGGAAAGACAAGAACTGTACGTCCACTCGCAACCCCTCAGGTCTCCAAGATCGCGACACTGAACAATGACAGGGCGATGGGGTGTTATCTTGGACGCCGGGTCCTCGGGGACGCGACTACACATATATCGTTGGAAGGATCCCGAGAAGGCGCTTGAGGATGCGTCGCCCGAGGAGTTGCGCAGTCTGCCCAAGATCACGACGAAAAAGAAGTGGACGAAGAAGATCAGACCTGGAATATCGACATTCGGCGAGAAGGCTGGGGTAGTCGGCGAAGATTATCTGAAGGAACTCATCGACCATGCGCTCGACATTATACCCGCGGACAAGATCCACGACACCCCGATATTTTTAATGGCCACGGCTGGCATGCGCCTTCTTCCCCAGGTCCAACAAAATGCCATAACCGGCGCTGTCTGCTCATACCTGCGCAAGAATACCAAATTCTCACTTCCGGATTGCGACCTTCATATTCAGGTTATCCCGGGCGAAACTGAGGGATTGTACGGGTGGATTGCGTCCAACTATCTCCTGGGGGGGTTCGATCATCCGGAGCAGCATGCGCATGGCAAAGGTCATCACACATATGGGTTTTTGGACATGGGAGGCGCATCGGCGCAAATCGCATTTGCACCTAATTCAACAGAAGCCGAGAAGCACGCGAACGATTTGAAGCTCTTACGACTACGCACACTCGATGGATCGCCAGCCGAATACAAACTGTTTACGACGACATGGCTTGGGTTCGGCGTCAACCGGGCGCGAGAGGCCTATGTTCAAAGCCTCAAAGAATTATATACGACTTCCGACGCCGGCGAACTCCCCGACCCGTGTCTACCAAAAGGGCTAAGGATGTCACTGGATGGGACTCCAGTTTCAAAACCGAAGAAGGGCGAGACCAGTCTAGTTGGCACAGGCGCTTTCGACGAATGCCTTAGAAAGACCTATCCCCTGCTCGGCAAGGACAAACCATGTGCAGATGACCCTTGTTTGATCAATGGTCAGCATGTCCCGGCAATTGACTTTGATGTCAATCACTTTGTTGGAGTTTCCGAATATTGGCACACCACACACGGTGTGTTTGGTGGTAAGGACGATGAGGCATACGACTTCACCACTTACCAAAAGCGGGTCGAGGACTTCTGCGGCCGAGATTGGAACAGCATCGAACCAGGCCTGGATACCCACAAGAAGTTTGCAGTCAAGGATGCGCAAGAAGCCTGTTTCAAAGCTTCCTGGCTTATAAACATCCTACATGAGGGTATTGGTGTTCCTCGTATTGGTGTCGAAGAGCTACCTGAGCCGGGCCTCAATGCCTCGAAGGGCGCCATCGAGAAGGCCAAGCAAAAGGGTTTCTTAGACCCATTCCATCCAGTGGACAAGATCGATGGCATTGAAGTCAGCTGGACACTTGGCAAGATGGTTCTCTACGCAGCAGGGCAAATACCTCCCAAGACCGGTGATGACAGGTATCCTGTCGGTTTCGGTACCAATATTCCTTCTGCCGGGGCAACGGCGCTGCCACCTGATTTCCAGTACGCAGGCTCAACATGGACACCACTCAGCGGCGGGGCCAGCCACAACGACTCCCCTTATCACCCCGTCGTCAACGGGACTGCAGATGATAGCAGTGACTGGGATCTAGAAGCCGAGAATCTCCTTGGCAAGACCAAAGCCAAGACTACTCACAGTCTTCTCATCATTTTCCTCATCTTCCTCGCCCTTCTGTTCTTCTTCCGCAAGAAGGACAGGCGCATGCGCTTCTATGGCCGTGTTAACAACCTCTTCCATAAGCCCCGCCGTTCCGGCCGTTTCGGCAAGGTGTCCTCGTCCGGCCACAGCAGCGGTCCCCTCTCCAGCCTGAAAAACAAGCTTTTCGGCCGCCGGTCCCTTTCTTCGGGCTCCTATGAGCGCGTTCTGGAGGAAGGCGGAGCCGATGAGTTTGAGCTCAACGATTCCCACTTCCGTAACTCCTCGTCGTCTTCCTACTTTGACCACAACAACGATCTCAACGGCTTCTACTCCGACTCCAGCGACAGTAGCTCCAGCGGAGGTGGGCGGTCTAAGCTCGGGATTACGTCGGGGTTGGCGACGCCAAAGCTTAACCTGGACAGTCGGTTTGCTGATCTCGGCGGCGGCAATGGGGTAATGACGCCTGGCGGTTCGGCGCTCGATAGGGCGGGCTTGGTGGTCAGGACGGATAGTCGAGAGCGGCTGGGGTTGACGCCCACAACAACGACTATGAGTCTCCAGGGGAGGAGGAGCCGGGCTGGTAGTCCCACGAGGCTGAAAAGTCCTTTGATGTCGCCTTTGCAGGGTTAAGGTGTCGGGACCCATGTGTCCCAAGTTCTGCTGTAAAAAGAAAACCAGTCGCTTTGTGCTTGGTTGAACGATTTGTCATGGGAAACGGCGTTGGCGGATGTGTTATGGGTTTTGCATTTCAAGCTTTTTACCTCTGTATATGGTACTTTCTTGGTGATGGATAATTGTTCTTCTAGGAGGTTTACGGCCATGTCGTCCAACGATTTTTGTAATGACGACGATACGGGTGGTCTTCAAGTCCATCTGAGCGATGGGCTTTCTCAGTACATTTTTATTCTTCATTTTCTTTCCGCGCCAACAGCTAGCTAGTACGGCTTTATTACAAACTTTTGGAACAAGATACCTCATTCTCATTCGCGAAACATTCCAACATCTTTCTGTGTTATGGTTTGCTTGTCCATTGCTCTCACCCCTGGGTATATTTCCGTCCTTGAGCATCTTAAATCATACTGCCCTAACTTCGTTGATTTCACAATCCAGTGGCCTTACCCAACTTCAATGCGATCCAACCCTAGAAACCCCTTACTCTTGCCCACAAGCTCAAGGCTACCCGTCAGCCAGGAACAACCGTCCTTCTGTCCCCATAGTATGCTCATTGATCATCATCCCTCTCCAAAAACCCCGGATCCGTCCTCACCTTACTCTCAAACTTCTTCCACCACTCCTCAAACGCCTTAAGCGGCACCACCTCCATCTGCCCCGGCGTTGACCCGGTATAGCTCGACAAGAAGTTAAACGCATTCTTGATGATCCTCTGCGCCAGCACCAGCGTGCTCGGTTGCTGCCGCGTTGCCGAAACTGGTACCAACGTCCCTTCTGTTCCATTACCACTTGTTGCTGCTGTTGTTGTTCCCAACGAAGCCATCCTACTAGCCACACTCTCCGCATCCTCAACCGAAACCCCAATCACCACATTCTCGTTCCCCCCCGCCCCTGAACCAGGTCCAACCTTAAAAATAGCACTCTCCTTCCCCGGCCCAATCCCTCCCAAAAACTTGAAATTCGGTGCCGTCTGCCCCAGAGCCGGTGAGGGCGGGGTGACGAGGTAAATGGCTGCTGCGGTCCCGGGAGGGAGGACTACACCAGGCAAAAGAAAGACGACGACGTGCCCGAAGGGCTTGGAGATGGCGGAGCCGGGGGGAGAGTTGGGGTTGGTCGGTGGGATGGCGTACAGGAAGGAGGTGGGACTGGGAGCTTCGGTGGGGGTGATTATTACGGGTTGGCCGGCGGGGACGAGGCCGAAGAGGGGTTGGGACATTTTTGTTGGGCTTGGTGATGGGTGGTGGTGGTGTGATCAGAGAATGGGTTTGGCGGTGATGTTGATCGCCTGTTGCTATTGGGCACCCTCGGGTGTGGTTGATGATGAAAGCTTGGTGGTGACAGACCTCACGGCTGTCGTTATGGGGATTTGTTCGGTATCTCTCTCGGGTTGGTGATTTTGCTGGTTGTTGCCTCCGATATATCGGATGAAATAGGATACCTATCGCTGAGGTCCTTCAAGGTACTGTTATTCGTATGGCCGTAGGGTGAGCTTCGGTAGTGGAAGACGAAAGACCACAAATCTCAACTTGCGGTCGTAGCGTGTGAAGCTGTTAGTGTCAATTTTTCCAGACAAAGACCTGACTCGAGGTAAATGACCGATTCCGTTTGTTGTTTCCTCGAAGATCCCGCTTTGTCCTCGAATTTCAGTTGTTTTCCGGACGTGGAGCGGCCGAAGCGTTTATAATGCCGTAATATGTGGGGTCAAACAATGAGCTGGCAGCAAGGTGTTCTTTGCGCACAAAACATCACTGGCCTTAGAGAGGAAAAAGGGATAGTTTCACGATTGTTCCTATTGGCAAGACTAGCAGTTAACTTATACTTGGGATTTCTCCCCGATAGTTGTCTAATATTTGTTTCTGCACTCTCATCGAAGCTGGTGATGTGATGATGAGATATCAAGCTGGTGTGGGTCTCCCGCCTCGGATGCTTCCTTGTGACGAGCTTGGGCAGCGGGCAGTTCAGGAAATCATTGGGTCGTGGAACCACCATGGAGATGATTCTAGAGCCCTCGACATGAAAAGTTGAACCTTCAACAGATGGACCCTGGATTTCCACCACGCCATCTCCCTCTTGCAAGATCGCCGAGTCTTTGACGCGTGAATTTCATTGAGGATTGTTCGTTGCCCGCTGTGACTGCCCTTTCCCCGCTAAAAAGCACCTGAACGACAGGCCGGGGTCTTTTTGTACCTCGACCCTTCCACCGGTCCCCAAGCTCTGCCGTCTGAGCTGTCTGAAGAAAAGACGATGTGGAATCAATCCGAGAGGATTCTTGTAAACAGAAGATCAATTTCTGTTTGAACCAGGTTCGTTGAGACAGCTTCTTGGAAAGGATTGCCTAATTAATTGAAGCTGTTTCTGCTCGAGATGTTCATTGTCATCCCCTCCCTGAAGTCCTTCAATTGGGCTCGAGAATAACACGGGATTAGCGCACACCATTTTCTGCTGCCCCCGGGCTCTCTTTCCCTTGACAACAACGGCCCAGTTGTGCCTCTCAAGACGCAATTCAACTTTCAGGACCGTAAAACACCTTACCGCGATAACATCATTTCACATCAATTAAACTTGTGCACTACGCCATATTTTCCAAGGTCTTCCGAACGTTTCATCTCAGTCATGGCTCCCCGGTTGTCCACCCTCGACTTGGTGGCTAAAGTCGATGCGTACGTATTTGGCACTTGTTCTTTATCTCACAGGTCGAATTCTCTGTGTTCACAGTCAGAAACGTAGCTGTAATTCAGTGAACCTGAATTTGGGGCTTACCGGAAGATTAAACATGACGAGAACAAGCGCTTACATATTCTCTATAAATCAAGCTTCCCCTACGCGGACAGGGATCCCGAGGCCTATGCCCAGATCATGAAATCTTTCTACACGTTCGTCTGGGAAGACAAACAGGGCCAGGTACCCATAGGCTACATGAAGTTGGACGTTGTCGATGCACTCAACAAAGCCCCAGCAAATCTCAAAGGGCAGTTAGGGTTGCACATCGATGTCTTTAATAGGACTGTGGTGCTCTTCCGTGACGCCCTGGACAAAACCTATGAGGAACGTACCCGGCTTGTTGGGGAGCTTACGGCGCTTTGGCGTGAACAGAAGGCTTTCCCCATCCTTAAGAGCTGGCGGAACGAGTTATGGCCAGTTTATGGCCGCAACAAGGAGCTCGTGTTCAGCATGGAGCGGGCAGCTATGGGCCTCTTTGGAACAACACGCTACGGCGTGCACATGAACGCCTTCATCAGACGCCAGGACGACAGCAGCAAGTATGACTTGAGAATCTGGGTTCCCAGGCGGTCCGCGACCAAGTCGACCTATCCAAGCATGCTGGACAACGCGGTAGCGGGCGGCTTGATGACCAACGAAGACCCCTTCGAGTGCGTGATCCGCGAGGCGGACGAAGAGGCTTCACTGCCAGAGCATGTCGTGAGGAAGAACGCCAAAGAGGTGTGCACCATCACTTACATTTACATCACGGACGAGCGCGCGGGAGGCGAAGCTGGGTTGATCTACCCGGAATGCCAGTGGGTTTATGATCTAGAGCTACCTGCGGATGGAAGTGTCGTGCCCGAGCCAAAGGACGGCGAGGTCGAGAGCTTCAGCTTGCGCACGGTGGAGGAGATCCAGGAACAGCTCGCCCAGGGACTGTGGAAGCCGAACTGTGCAGTCGTCATGCTCGATTTCTTCCTTCGGCACGGCATTTACACGCCTGAAAACGAGCCGCACTACGACGCATTTCGCGACCGGGCTCATCGACATATCGCCTTTCCCGGTCCTCATCAGGCCTGAATCCATCCAGCGCCTTCCGCAGAGCACTAGCTCTCTCAAAGGAAGAAGGACAACCCTTGGCTCGGTAGCGGCATAAATACAGGTACTTGCTTCCGGGTATCGTTTGATTCATTATACTCTCCAAAGACCCCTAGTCCCCAGGAGATGCTTTTTTTGGTCCACGCATAACCTTAAACGCCCGCCCTCCAAAGGTCCACTGAAAATTGCTCGCGCCCTAGACTCTTGATCGGTCTAATGCTGTTCTGCCGCTGAAAACATTTGCTTTTTTTTATCTCCGGAAAAAGAAAGGAATTCGGCTCTCAAGCGTTCCTGTTGGCGAGGAGGTAGATGTAGTCGACACGTAGGGGCGTGAGCTTCTTGTAGGGGCCGTCGAGCGCCATCAAAAGACCACCGTAGGACATATACGCCTTGCTAGATTTCGCAACCGAACCAGTTAGCCATCCGTTTATCCTGCATTCCAAGATCGAAATATTCCCTTCCCAATTCCAAGGCAACAACTTACATGGTCTGACCATCCTTTCCGTCCTCAAACTTGTAGACCTTGCCGTGGCAGACATACTCATAGCTGTCGGCCAGGGTCTGCTCAACGCTGCCGAGCTTGGCAGCATCGCGCCAGCCTCTCTCATCCTCCTTGCTTCCGTCAAGGGACAAGGAAGTCGCCAGCGCGATTCTGAGGTACTCGCCGACCTTGACGGGGAAGAGTTCCTTGTTGACGTCAAGCTGCATGCTGGTCTGGCCATCGACGGAGGTGCAGTAGAGACGGTCGACGCGGTCGTACTTGGGATCGCTGATCCTTTCGACCTTGAACTCGTCCTCGAAGAGTTGGGCGTCGGATGTGAGGGCGGACATTGTGGATGCTGGTGTTGATTTGACGATGAACAGAAGTTGGATATTAAATGCTGGGTTGAAGTTGAACTTCTGTCGAGAATCTAGCTCGTTTCAATCGGTCGGAAACGGGTTGTCGCGGATGGTAATGAAGGTGTTTGGGAAACTTTCAGATGGAGATGCGACTGCGCGATGGAGATGCCGCCATGCAGTTGCCGTCCCAAAAAATTCCAGCCTCGCGGCAATTGGACCAGGATGCCGGGGCAAGTAGTGGGGCAACCACTATCGAGAATCCCTGTCGCGTCCGGTGTGTGACAAAAGTACAGCGGGGCTCTCAGGCACTCCAGTGACGTCCAAGCTTCCAATTTCTTCGGGGACGAAATCGACAGTGTCCGAACTTGAAGAACACCTCAACATCAGGTTCTGCATTTGATACGAAGGATTCGATACCGAACTGAGGACTGCAACTTGCCGGATCAACCATGTCCTTTGTCAAAAGGAACACCGTTCTATCCTCACCGAGAGCCGGACTTACGCCGTCCACTCCCCAACAACAACAGCCGAAACAGGAAAAGCAGCTTGCGCCGGGACTTCGACCATCACCAACAGATGGCAGGTTGACCACTTCAACTGGCACTGCCTCTCTTGATCAACTCTTAGCGGGACACGGCGGACTTCCTTTGGGCACATGCTTACTGGTTGAGGAGCAAGGAACCACCGATTTCTCTGGCATTCTTCTACGGTACTATGCCGCTGAGGGACTCGTCCAAGGGCACCAGGTCCACGCAGTGGCCTTCCCGCCAGAATGGAGGCACCAGCTCCCAGGGTTGGCCTCCCCTGACAAGAAGTCAAAGAGTGCATCACCGGCGCCGGCACCCGAAGAAAAGATGAAGATCGCGTGGAG
Source organism: Neurospora sp. CHS-2018a (assembly GCA_009802275.1). NCBI lineage: Eukaryota > Fungi > Ascomycota > Sordariomycetes > Sordariales > Sordariaceae > Neurospora > Neurospora sp. CHS-2018a. The sequence goes on from RAKG01000033.1 coordinate 546,639, forward strand.
ATATGAGTCTTTGGGCAACAATGCCAATGCAGGAGCTTCTACTCGTGGGGATTCAGGAACTCCGTTCTGTCACTCCTTCGATCTGAGCAAGAGGCTTGCAAGCTCCGAGTCCAAGGGTACACTGAACCCGATTCCGGTTGGCGGTGCACCAAGTCTAGACCGGAGGAGTGTGGGGACAGCTTCACCTCTCAAGACGATTCTCAAGCAACTGAGGGTTAAGCTGGAGGGCTCCGGGCCAAATGCCATCCACAGATTGGTCGTACCCAGTCTTCTCTCACCAACCCTCTATCCTCCTGGATGCGCCCAGCCGTCAGAGGTTCTACAGTTCTTACATGGGCTCCGGGCTCTCCTCCGGCAGTACAGCACACAGCTCACAGCAATCATTACCTTCCCGACGTCCTTGTTTCCTCGCAGTTCGGGCCTGGTCCGGTGGATAGAGATTCTTTGTGATGGCGTCGTCGAGCTCATCCCCCTACCTGCCACCCTAGGTGCCGCGCCACCACCGCCTTCAGGATCGGATCCCAAGGCAAACGAGCAACCTCAGGGTCTGTTTAGAGTATACACACTGCCTGTGTACCATGAGAAGGGTGGTGGAGGAGCAGAGTCGGGCCATTTCCGTGAGAACCTGTCATTCAGCTTGAGCGCATCCAGGGGCTTGGTGATCAAGCCGTACAGTCTCCCGCCTATGCTCGAGGATGAGCAGGAGAAGCCTTCGGCCGCTCCTAAGAAGGATGGACTTGAGTTCTGAAGTCACCTTCCGCTTGGCAGCTTAACGGCTTGTTTTTGAAAATAACCGAGTTTGTTTAGCCCCCATTACAGTCTCATCACATGTCCAGGTGAGCTTCTTGATCCTCACATTGAAACTTTGTCTCTTCAGCAGCTCAGGTGTTGTGTACGCTGAAGTCCACTGAAACCATTGGTGGAGGCCCCGCCAGAGGCTCCGGGCTACAGCGACGTCTTGGGTGGAGCTCAACGAAAATGTGTGGGGTCGCTGACTCACCGCCTAAACTTCCGCTGTTTTCTGCCACGGCGCGATAAAAGCCCACGCATCTCAGCCCAGAACTTTTCCACTTTCTTTCCTCGTGTCGTCGTGTCCAACAACAGCATTTTTGGTAAGTCAAAACAGCTTTTCTTGCACACTTCCCAGTTGGTCTTTTATGATGAAACAACAAACGTATCAATCTGTCAATCCCCTGATTCATAGTGATGATAAATACGGCTGTCCAAGGCTTCTGATCCTTTGCCCAATTCATTTCTCCTGTTTACACACGCAAGCTTTCTTTCACGAACTGCTTCTAACCAAGAGAAAAAATAGGCACTCCATCGTTTTCACACACTCACAATGGCATCAACCGAGGACGACAGACAAGTTCGGATCTCCAAGATCGCTGGCCGGTATCTCGTCTTTGATATTGACGACGTTGCGTATATCCGCCGCCAGCATGGCATCTGTGCCGTTTTCACGGGCACTATGCCGCAGAATCCCACTCAGAATGTCTTCCTAGGATTGCCGCTCGAGCTGTATGCCGAGGATGCCAAGATGCTTTTGGACAGGAAGGTTGCCTACATTGCCGATGACCCTTTGGAACACTTGACCCGGTTGAAGTCGATGGATGACGAGACGCGCAAGTCGTACCTGCAATCCATCAAGACGCAGCGGAGAACTGCCCAGCTTGTGTTCGATGAGGCCAAGGCACAGTCCCAGGCTAAGCACAAGGACAAGCGCAAGCCTAAACAGCCACAGCCCCCTGTTGTCGTCCCCACTGAACTGCCGCCTGCATCTGTCGACGACGTCGCCGCCGTAGAGCAGGAAGAAGAAGGAGGAGAGGAGTCCCTCTTCGAGTCATCATCCAAGCCAGTCAAGACGGCGCCGGCGACGCCTCAGAAGCCGCCTCAGAAGGAGAAACTGCCTGCAATCACCCCAACCACCAGCAATGCCATGATTTCTAACGGGACAAGTAATCCTGATGTAGAAAACCACACTGCGCTGCCATTGTATTCGTACTTGAACGAGAGGGGATACTTCATCACTCCAGGTCTGCGCTTCGGTGGTGACTTTAGCGTCTACCCTGGCGACCCTTTCCGGTATCATGCTCATTATATGGCGAACAGCTATGGGTGGGACGAAAAGATTCCCATGTTGGATCTCGTCACCAGTGGTCGTTTGGGGACGGCTGTCAAGAAGAGTTTCCTTATGGGAGGGCAGAAACCGGCGACAGATGATAGTGAAGCTGGCGAGTTGAGGGCGTTCTGCATTGAATGGGCGGGCATGTAGTTTCAGGCAGCTTGAGCATTTGACCGAAGAGATGATACCCATTACGACAATGTTTTACTTTCTACATCGTGTGAAATCGCATCTGATGTGAGCCTGTTGAACGACGAGTACCGTATTTTGTCTGTATCATACCTAGTCCGGTCGAGATCTCGTCAGAAACTCGTAGGAACATATCGCCCAAAGACAACCAACATCAAATCAAGAACCATCAAAACGCCCATTCAATCGCTTCCCAATTGCCCCTGTGCATGCTTCACAACGTGACTAACCTCCAATGACCAACCATCATGTTGTGTGTTTGATACTCAACTCCCGTCTCTCTAACGCTCCAAAAGACTTCTCTCACCTCCTTCTTCATTATCAAGTACCGCACGTAACGTAAAACCAGAATATGCTATAAAAAAGCTTCCCCATGAAGTTCCATAAGTCGAATAACATACCAACCCCATCAAATCAAGGCACATAAATCCTACTAAAACTAATAACCTCCCTCCGACAACACACGCACTTATCAAAATTATTCATCGCCAAACTAACCCTGCACTCGTCGCAAAGACTCAGACACCGACACGGCCAAACGATAATCGTCCTCGGCGCGCACTGACAAACCACGCACTGCGGTCCTTCACTACCCAACCCGTCCGCACCCGTTGCCCAGTCATTACTTCCACCACTTTGTGCAGTGGTACTCCCACCACCAGTAGTACCCCCTCCCTCCTCTGGGTTAGGAGCCTTAGCAGCCCGTCTAGACAATAAAATCTGTTCCAACCGCCTCGCCTCTTCCTCAGGCGTCATCATCTGCATCTGCGTGCTCGATCCCTTTGCGCCATATCCGTACAAACGACGGTGTTGGGCGCCAGACAACAGGACTTTGACGCGCTGTCGCGCTTGGTGCTGGCGGAAGCGGGAGCGGGTCATGATCCCTTCTTCGAAAGACAAGTGGGCGGCGAGGGTGATGGCTTCGTCGCGCTCTTCCGGGCTCTGCGGGTTGAGGAGACGGGCGAGGTCGGAGGCTGCTAGGGGGAGGTCTGCTACTTGCGAGGGGGTGGATTCCCGGGAGAAGGCCCAGGATTGTTGGAGGGGGTTTTGGTTGTTGTTGTTGTTGTTGTTGTTGTTTGGATAAGGAGAGGATTGAGTAGGTGTGCGTTGGCCGTCTTCGAGGTGGTTGTTGTCGCTGTCGGACTCCCAGGCGTTGTCTAGGTCTGATGTGGTGGTCTCGGTGGTGGAGATGATGCTTGTGGTGTCGAAGTCGGGGTCGTCTAGGTCCGTACCGCCGTCGGGGGGGACGTAGTCACCGCTTGTATCGGTGTTTCCCCACCAGCCACCGTTGAGGAACCAGCTGTATAGCTTGGAGTCGATGTCGGCTTCGCTGGCGTCGGGCTGATCACTGCCAAGGGGTTGTTGTTGGAGCCGCCGGCGGAACTCGGCTTCCACGTCTACACGCTCGCTGCGTGGGACGGGGAAAGAGTTGGGATCTGATGCGTCTACCCAGATGGCTGTTGCGCCGCGATCACCTCTCCGCCCTGACTTCCTGCCGTTGGTGGTAGTCTCCGGCTTTGGTGGCTGAAGGGCCAACGCCCGTAGCCAACGAGGGGGGTTCCGAATCCCAAAGTAAGAGAGTAACTTGATGACGACGAGCATCCAAGTGGTGATGATCAGGCGGCTGATGTGCATGACATACTCGATCGCCAATAGCCACCTGCCACTGCGCTCTGTGGCGCCCACCCCGTCTCTCAACCGCCTGGCAGAAACGCTGTTCCGGGGGATTTTCTGAGCTGCCCTTTCCCTAGCGTAACCGCTTGTAGCGTTCGCTTGATCTTCCTTGACAGGTACGAGACCGATAACACCGACGGAGTCGAAACGGGAGCCTGATACTCCGCCTCCAAGCCATTGCATCCTCAGCTCCTCAATCTCGCGGAACCGCTCGTCCTCCAACCAGGTATAGCGCTTTACATTCACCCGATGGTCTTCGTTCAGGTAGACAGCCTCACTAGCCATGGTAATGGCTCCAAAGCCAGCTCGAAGGAGGGCAGTATAGAAGTCCATATCCCACCGGATACGGATATCGGAAAGAGATCCATTGGCTTGCATGTTCGCGTGGGCTCGAGCAAGGCGGTCTCTGAGGGCTGGGCGTTGTTGTCCTGTCTCAAGAGGGCTTTCAGGGGCAGCGAACGCTGAGAGGGCCATGGTTAGTGCGTAGATCCCTAAACAAATAAAGATGCCGCATATGATGAGAACATGCGGTACAAATCCAATAATGCAGACCGTAGGGAACCTCAAGAGTGCTTGAGCTGAGCTATCCTCAATGGAGAAAGTAACGGCGCCCCAGACAATGCTGCCCATAAAGCAAAGTCCCCAGAAACCAGTGTTGATCAAACGGAATTTGGACTGTAGGTTGAAGACACCAAGTATTTGGCTAGTGAGATGGCTCATGGCAGAGAGAAACGCAACCAGCAAGACTTCTGGAGACGTGTTGACTCTCCTTAGAATCATGCTGCGCGTGACAGCAACGGCGGATCCTGCCAATGCCTGGGAAGAATTCCCCTTGCCCGTAAAGAGGCTCCAACCTAGCTGGTTGCTGATGGCAGCATCGGCTTCGGCAAAGGCCAATGAGTGCTCGAAAAGCGTCATCCCCGTCTCCGCGGCTACTGGACGGCCTTGCACCGTCGCAGAGAGAACCTCGATGAACTGGCTCACACAGAAAGTCATGAACAGTGGCCAGAGCCGGGACAAGGATCCTACGAGCTCCGGCTGCTCGTTCGAATTGTTGTCCCATGGCACCATCCTTATAGCCTGGCATGATTGTTTATCGGTTGCGCCGAAGAGCAGGGTCGAGCTCAAGCCGTGGAGAAAGTTATTCTTTTCGGAAAACATGAGGTCGGAGCTCTTGCTGGCATTGCCCCAGCGTAAATCGGCAAATTCGGGGGATGTTTGACACTGTATCGATTCGAGGATCCGTTCGACCTGCCAAGCGAGGAGTAAGATAACAGGCAACCGGAGCGCAAGCCGGACAGTCCATCGTAGTGTAAGACGTCGGCGAGTGGCGGCGAAGATGTGTGTTCGGTTGAAGACAACAGCCATGACGATGCATGCCAGAGCCCACTTGCTTGTCGCGTAGCTGAAGACGCTACCCAGACCTCTGGCGCCCTCCATTGTAAATCGTGATGCGAAGGCGGCTGACTCTTGGCCCGTAGCGGTGGCCGCAGCGGAAGACGATGCGGATTCGAGTATGGCTCGGGCGGCGTCGGCGGCAGTGGTGCTGTCGGGAGCAGTCGTGACAAAGAATGCGGCTGGATCGGTCGACTCGGGTATGACGCGCTGGCCGAAGCCGTCAATGGCATCGGGGTAAAAGATATAGGAGCCGCCCAGCTTCCCCAGCTTCTTCACCATCCGGGGTCCTGCCCAGACTAAATCCTCGAGCGAAGGCGCCAATTTCGTCACGTTGAACGCATAACCCAGGCGCTGGGCGGTCCAGAGCGTGAAGTTGTGCCATGCGCTGGCATTGTTTAGCACCGGGACGGGTACTGCTGTCGGGGCCAAGGCTGCCGCCGTTGCAGCATCCGGCAGAAAAACACTATCGTCCATATCGGATCCTATGGGATGGAAAGTGAAGGTATCACGGTGAGGTTCGGGCTCGTAAGTATCGGAGCTGAGTCGCGACCGCCGGCTGCGTCGGCAACTGGCTAACCGCCTATCTTCACTTTTGTCTCTTCCTTGTTGCGTGAGTCCTTGTCTCTCATCTGGTGGTTTCGCTCAGGAAAATGTCCAGCATCTTCGCATGACAGAAAGGGGCGGCAAACCGAGACGGGTGTTGCGCGTATAGTGAGCCGTTGGATTCCAAAGTTGTTTGATAGGTAAGGAAGCTGGATTCCAGGTTCGGGATGCTGACACACGGGCGTAGACGGGGGAACCAAACAACAAGAGGAGATGGACCGCTGTTGCCGCGGGACGAGACACACTGCGACAGCGGGCAGAGCGGAGAGAACGAACTGACCGACACTGGATCGGAGCAATCAACAGCGAGCAACAGGCGGGCCTTGCGAGTTGCAGTAAAGCGGGATGAGGTAACTGGTGGGGCTCCACGCCCCGGACGGGACTGTTAGCGTCGCGCCGCGCAGCTGAGCCCAGGTGGCGCCTCCTGAACGCTCGAGTCCCTTGCTACTGTAGTGAGCTCTCCACCAGAAAAAGCGTCTCCACTAACAACTTACACTTGGACATTGCACTTCAAGATTGCTCGGTGATAACCGACGACAACCACCTACCTATCCTACCCTTGCGCAACAGCATATTGCGATCCTCACGACCACGCGGATAGATCCTTCGTACCACTCAACCCGCTATTTTTAAACGTCGACGATAACCAACAATGGCTTCAGCAGGACAGGCCCCCATCGCTACGTATGTGTCATTGCACTCCGACACATACAAAGCACTGGCTGGTGTCGGGTGTTTTTTTCTCTAGTCTACCTAGTCAAGAGGTAATCCCAGAAGACGATCAAGCTAACCAACCCATGTTCGCGTTTTGTGTAGAGTCTATGTACGCAATCTCGAGGAGCGCGTCAAGCCAGAGCCCCTCAAGGAGGCCCTGCGCACCATCTTCTCCGAGTACGGAAATGTGATTGACGTCGTCGCCAAGACCAACCTCAAGGCCAAGGGCCAGGCCTTTGTGGTCTTTGACAAGCCCGAGTCGGCTCAGGCTGCCATCGACGAACTCCAGGGCTTCGAGCTGTTTGAGAAGCCCATGGTGGTGGCCCTGGCGCGGACGAGGAGCGACGCCACGGTTATTCAGACTGGCAATGAGGAAGAGTTTGACCAGCACAAGCGCAGGCGCATTGCTGAGAAGGGTATGTTTCTTCATCCCCATCCTGACTTGTCAATAAGTGTACTTGATCTAACATTCGACCCTTGCAGATAAGAAGAGAGCTCTCGAAGTCGCCGAACAGCAAAATCGCCTCAAGCGCCCTCTCCAGGGTGCCGCCCCCGATGCGCGCCCTGCCAAGAACCAACGCGGCGCTGGCCTCAAGGCTACGGGCCAGGGACCTGCTGCTGTCGTCCCAGACGAGTACTTGCCTCCCAACCGTATTCTCTTCGTTCAGAACCTACCCGACGACTTCACCAAGGACGATCTCACTGCCATCTTTTCCCGCTTCGATGGCTTCCGCGAAGTCCGTACTGTGCCTGGTCGCAGTGGTATCGCTTTCGTCGAGTACGATGCCGAGGCTGGTGCTATTACCGCCAAGGAGAACACGGCCGGCATGGCTCTGAAGAACGGCGAGAAGATCATGAAGGTCACCTACCAGAGACAGTAGAGCATGCCTGGAAGCATGCCTGGGGAAGGTCAACAAAAGGAGGTACTATTGTGCGATACAGTTGTTACGCACAGTATAGGTGAGTGTGGTAAAAGGTTTCCGTTTCATAGTGGGCACCACTTGGGCAGTTCGCAAAGCGCCTTCTTTAGATACCCACTGCTACAAACAAGAATAAAAACAAGACAAACTCCTTGATTGCGCCCATGCCCTTTGCCTCAACAATTTCATGCAAACAAAACATTCTTGATCATCATCGACAGTCCGTCCAGCCATCACACGTTCCCAGTACGTTAACAAGTTGACATCAAACTAAAAGATGATGTCTTCGTCCTCCTCAGCAGCCAAGATATCGGCAGGGGTATCTTCTGGCAGGTCGGTAGCTTCTGGTGCTGCGGGTGCTTCGGTCGCTTGTTTACCTTCAGCATTCTCAGCCTCCGCAAGGGCTAACCGCTGCTGCTCTGCCTTCTTTGCTTTCATCTGAGCGTCGGTTTCCGCATTGTCTCGTTGCTTCTTGGCAGCAACCTTCTTGAGTCTGTAGAACTCCTCTCTGTCAAGCTCGTCGAGTTCCGAGTTGATATCTATCAAAGCTGTCAGTAATTTGCCCTTGAGCTAGAGCCTCGGGACATATCACAACCACTTACACTTGATGGTGTTCTCAGTCCGAGGAATAATAACGTGCTCACTAGAAACTCTGTTAGTGTCCCCATTCTACCTTTCAGGGAAGTCGGAGGGTTCGCCTTACATCGCATTAACTCTTCGGTTAACGACCTTGATGACCTCATCAAGGATAACGAACGCCGTCTGCAGACTAGCCAGCTCAACAAGGGCCTCCACCGCTCTGGCGTACGTCTCGCGACACCGCTGTACCTGCTGACCACCTTTGCCCAGACCCGTCATGGCGAAGTCGTTGTTGCCCTCGGTCTGGTAGGCTTCGAAGGCGGGAAGCAGCACACCCGAGACGTTCTCCTGCTTGGCGCGGATGCGGAATCGCGCCGACTTGGCCGACTCTTGGATCTGGTATCCGATGTTGCCGCCGACGGCGTAGGTGACTTCGGCGAGGGAGAGCGAGGCGATTTGCATGACGCGGCCCATCTTGCGCTTGGCTTCGTCGATTCGGCGGGTGATTTCTGTGAGGAGAGATAGGCGTGTTAGAGTGTCTATGTTTTAAAGGTACCTGAGCGGTCGCGAGTGGTTATGTACCTCTGAAACGTCTATTAAGTGATTTGTGTTAGTATCAAGTCCCGTGTAAGTGGGCGGGCATAGACCAGAGGAGTGGGAGCAACGAACTTGGTGAGAGCTTCACTCTTTCTCTTGAGCAAGCTGTGACCTGTCTCGGCGCCCTTGAGCTTGGCCTTCATGATCCCCAAGGACTGCCGTGTAGGGAAGACGGCCTCGCGATCCTAATACCACCACCCATTGTTAGTCAACGCCATGGACCCAGTTGTTGTTGATTGCGGGGGAGTAGCTAGGATGAATGTCATACCGCAGCTCCAGACATGTTTGCGATCCGGCAATGGCCAACGTATACTCGAGGTGGGGTAGGATGCTATAGCGACGACAGGTCCAGGGGGGCAGTATATGATGATTCTAGGAATCGTGATGCTATCGCGACAACGACAGATAGGTTCGATATCGACTTGGAGGAGGGACGGGCCGTGGTTGGTGGAGCTCGATGTTTGGAGCTTTGGATGAGGTCGAGACGGCCCCGGGGGTCGTTGCAGGCGATGGCGTCGTGGATTGGCCGCCCACTGCAAGTCCGCCCTACGTAACAACTGGATCCAGGCCTCCCGGGGATGCGGCTGGCACCTGCTGCGGGTCCTGCTGCCAAGGTCTGGGAGGTTATCAGCAATTAACCCCACTGAAATTGGCTCTTGTTTAGCGTAGACATCTGCCAAATGATCGCTCTAACTCCGTAAATGGGAGGCTGGTCTGAGCTTTCGCGAACTTCTGAACAAGGTTGAACTTGTTCTGGACGTGCCGGGCTCCCAAGAAAAAAGAATCACGGACAAAACACAGCGACAACAAGCCAGCGAAAACGAAACCCCGTCGCCGTCCGCCCATTCTCCGAATCCTGTCGAGAGGCTGGCCCAAAATCGTGGGAAAACGGCAGGAATGCCTCTAGGGACCTTTGATCCTTGAACATCGATTTTATTCCTTCCTCCAGCGACGCCACTCCCGGTCTTCTTCTGCAGTCCAACGCGGACCACCCTTCGCCATGTCTATCCTTTCACGCGCCTCCGACCGTCGCCCAGACCTCTCCTTGGTCGTATGTCTTTTCCCTCCTCTTGTCCAAGGTCTCTGCTACAAGAAGACAAACTGACGATCTGATTTGTGTACCGGTAGAGCGAGGAGGACTTTCCCTACGAACAAGATATCGTCCGTAACCCCGGCAGCACGAAGCCATGGCTTGCATATATCGAGTACAAGCTTCAGCATGGGACGGTCCAGGAGCAGGCATATATCATGGAGCGCGCCTGTGTGCAGCTTCCTCGATCCTATAAGCTTTGGAAGATGGTGAGTACCGGAACTTTCCCCATGGCCCAACATGCCAACTGACTTGGTCGCCAGTACCTCCGGTTTAGGACGAAGCACGTTTCGAAGCTCAATGCCGCTATCTTCGCCTCCGAGTACCAAAAGGTCAACAGCCTCTTCGAGAGAGCGCTCATTCTCCTCAACAAGATGCCTAGGATATGGGAGATGTATCTCAAGTTTCTGATGCAGCAGCCGCTTGTGACACACACACGACGCACCTTCGATCGTGCCCTCCGTGCTCTCCCTATTACGCAACACAACAGGATATGGGCTCTGTACCGACCCTTCGCCAACTCGGCCGAAGGCGAGACGGCCGTCAAGATCTGGCGCAGGTACATGCAGGTTCACCCAGAGGATGCCGAGGACTTCATCGAGTTGTTGGTAACGGTGGGGCTATATACGGAAGCCGTCCACAAGTACATCGAGATCCTCAACAACCCGCGATTCACGAGCAAGAACAGCAAGGGACACTACGAACTGTGGAGCGAGATGGTAGATTTGCTGGTCGAGCATGCGACGGAGGTGGAGACGGGACATGAGACGGGAATCGACGTCGAACGGATCATTCGCAGTGGTATCGAACGATTTGCCGACCAGAGGGGTAAGCTGTGGTGCGGCTTGGCGACCTATTGGATCCGGCGAGGCAGCTTTGAGCGCGCACGAGACGTTTTTGAGGAAGGCATTACGACCGTCATGACCGTTCGAGACTTCACCCTCGTTTTCGATTCGTACACGGAGTTTGAGGAGTCCATCATTAGCGCTCTGATGGAGATGGCATCGACACGGGCCGAGAAGGGAGAGGTGGACGAGGTGGCTGATTTCGATTTGGATATCCGAATGATGCGGTTCGAACATCTGATGGACCGCCGACCCTTCCTCTTGAACGATGTTCTCCTGAGGCAGAACCCTAACAATGTCACGGAATGGGAGAAGCGCGTGGCTCTGTGGGGCGACAATAAGGAGGAAGTTGTCAAGACTTACCTTGATGCTATTGAAGCCATCCAACCAAGGAAGGCAGTGGGTGCGCTTCACCAGTTATGGACCAATTACGCCAAATTCTACGAGGCTGGAGGGGACCTTTCAAGTGCCAGGAGAATCATGGAGAAGGCCGTTAAGGTCCCTTATAAGTCCGTGGCAGAGTTGGCAGACATGTGGATCGAGTGGGCAGAGATGGAACTTCGGAACGAGTGCTTCGACGAGGCCATGAGGGTCATGGCAAAGGCCGTACAGGCTCCCAAGAGGTCTACAGTGGACTACTTTGACGAAACACTATCACCCCAACAAAGAGTTCACAAGAGCTGGAAGTTGTGGAGTTTCTACGTCGACCTTGTGGAAAGCGTCAGCTCCCTGGAGGAGACCCGCAAGGTGTACGAGAGGATATTCGAGCTTCGCATCGCCACTCCCCAGACAGTGGTCAACTACGCCAACCTGCTGGAGGAGCACAAGTACTTCGAAGAATCATTCAAGATCTACGAGCGTGGTCTCGATCTCTTCAGCTACCCCGTGGCCTTCGAGCTCTGGAACCTGTACCTCACCAAGGCCGTCGACCGCAAGATCAGCATCGAGCGCCTCCGCGATCTCTTCGAGCAAGCCGTCGAGGACTGCCCACCCAAATTCGCCAAGGTCATCTACCTCATGTACGGCAACCTCGAGGAGGAGCGCGGCCTCGCCCGCCACGCCATGCGCATCTACGAGCGGGCCACGCGCGCCGTCGCCGATGAGGACCGCGCCGACATGTTCAACTTCTACATCACCAAGTCGGCGTCCAACTTCGGCCTGCCCTCGACGCGCCCCATCTACGAGCGCGCCATCGCCGCCCTGCCCGACGCCGAGGCCCGCGACATGTGCCTCAAGTTCGCCGACATGGAGAAGCGGCTGGGCGAGATCGACCGCGCCCGCGCCATCTACGGCCACGCCTCGCAGTTCTGCGACCCGCGCACCAACCCCGGGTTTTGGGCCAAGTGGGATCAGTTCGAGGTGCAGCACGGCAACGAGGATACCTACAAGGAGATGCTCCGCATCAAGAGAAGCGTGCAGGCGCAGTACAACACGGATGTCAACTTCATTGCCTCGCAAGCGCTGGCGAGGAGTCAGCAGAAGCGGATGGAGGAGGAGGCAGCAAACGGTGGAGGAGGAGGAGAGATGGACGCCGAGATTGCGGACGCGATGGCGCAGCTGGAGAGACAGGCGCGTGCGCCCGTGGGCTTCGTGGCGGCTTCGGAAGGACCGAAGGGCGGTAGCATGCCGGTTCAGCCTGTTCAGGTTCATAACCCGGATGCTATCGATCTTGATGAAATGGATGAATGATCAATACTTTTTTTTCTTTGTTGTTTCTTGAAAGCTTCTCATTTGTCGTTTTTTCTTGGGTTCGGGCTGTTGCGCGTGGTTTTTCTGGTTTTTACACGGCGAGGGTTGCGGCTGTATTGTACATAGACTGGAACACTGGGAAGGGGGCCGGCTACTTAAACATTTATCATCACATAAACACGACTCACTACGAACCCTTCCATCCATTGAACGGGGTTGAAGAACAAGGGGCTGGGGAAATTACTCTTTTGTTGTTTTTCCACATGAACTAGGGATTGGTGGTTCGTGGACCGTGCCAAATACTTAGATTCTACACAGGCATACAAGGGAAAGGGGAATAAAGGCTGGGGCTTGGGCGGGCATAAGAACAAACCTCTCTCCAATTGACCATCAAAACCAATGTTCTTTGATCAGCTCAACACAGCCGCCCTGGATGATCAACTTTATATGTTTCGAACTAACAAGATATCGATGGTAATAAGCATCCACGCTACTCCTTTCGCGTGGAGAGAGATCTTGTTCATATCTCATGAAGAGGAATTTCCTAATCCAAAACAGAAGAAAACGAATACCGTCAATCGGAAATAGTGATAATACAGCCCATCAGAAAGATAACCACCAACCATCATGTCATACATAACGCATCCCTCATCCATCAATCAAGCCAAGCCATCACGCACACAATCGACGAATGCCAACCCAACCCATGGACAACTGGATATCATCTCAACATATCCTTCCCCCTCATATCAATGGCTTTTCCTTCCATGCCATCTTGTTTTTTCCATCCCATTCCACTCGCTCGCTTACTTCACATTCTGATATCCCTTCTCCATATGTTTCTGATGGAAGGCAGCGGCGTAGTTATTGTCAACGTGGCCGTCCCGCGTCTTGGGCACGGCGTAGATGGATCCCTTGCGCTTTTGGAAGCGGCTTGGTGGTACTTTTGAGGCGTCTGCAACGACGAAAAAAGAATCAGGTTAGTTTTCTTGGGCTGGACATGATATAGTAACAGAAGGGGAAAAAAAGAAAAAGGCCGAGACGACAGGGGAACGGAGCGGGGAAATGATTGAGTGAAACATACCCCATTCGGCACTCATCCGACGGTCTGCCGGAGACGTGGGAGAGGAACCAGCCGAGACGGGACTGAAGTTGGTGAATGTGGGAGTTACTGTTTCCGAGTTGCGATGTCGTACCGGTTGTTGTTCGCTGTGGGTGGTGGTGGTTTCGTGCGTCATGGTGTTGGGGTCCCAGGAGGTGGTCGTTGTCCTGGTGGTGTCAATGGTGATGGTGGCTTTGTGTTGCTGTTGTTCTGTGGGGTGTCGAGGCCGGGTTAATGTATGGTCTTCTCTGCATCTCCAGAGGGGATTACCTACCAGACATGATGTCGGAGTCTCCGGTGAGGATCTCTGATGGGCTCAAAGTTCGATAAGTGTTGTCAACTGGTGTGGTAGATAGATTATGGGTCCGTGAGATGGGATGTGGAGATTTGTATTCGCGAGATGGATGATGGCAGAGAGATAGAGATGAAGAGTAAGTAGTTGATAAGCGAGTCGGAGTGGTCTTTAGGTTATAAGTAGAGGTGTAGTGCTGATAAGATGACTACTAGGTATCTCGGAGCGAAGTGTGTTTAGGATGTTTGACGGAGAAGATGATGGTGATGATGGAACTAAGGTAGGTAAGGATTGACATTAAAAAGAAAAGATAATCGGAGGAACCAGTACGTAGTCCCTTCGCTCTAAGGACTCGACTCGGGTGGCACCTGACCTTTTCGATGTGATTGATGTGCAGTAGTTCTCAAGTGGAAGGGAAGGCACAAGGTCGGGGCCGTGCTGTGTTCTGACTGGAACTTGAAGTGCAGTGTGGAAAGATAGGTAATTCCCAATGTCATTGTCTGTTGCTCTTTCCTCCTTCTGCACCCGTTCGTGTCCGTTGATATCAGTACCTCTAGGTATCCCAGTCTCTGATCCGGGCGATGTGATTGGCCAGGTGCCGTGTAAGTGACGGAGAGCGTCTATCATTCCCAATCCTCGGACCAGTGATTTCCTCCCCTCTTCTCTCCCTCGACAAACGAACCCTTGACAACCCTGACGATCCTTGACCGGCACTTTCAATCTTTGACGCATCCATCTTGCAGTTCGCCCGTCCGAGTAGCACTCACCTCGATGCTTTGGACTGCCAATCATCCATCGAGAGCCGACTCTGTGTGGCCAGCAACACAGCCCCAATATTCAATATCGCCCAGTCGCGCCAGTCCAATCTCGATCGTTGCCTTCGGAATAAAGGTGGTTAGAATTAAGCTCAAAGCAGCCCAAAAGCGGCAGTCCGATCGCCACTCATCCATTATACGCGAGGACCCAACGCTACCTGCTTGACGTCATGCGGGGAAGGAGAAAGAGGAGTATATACACACCCAGCAAACAAACGTCCCGAATCGTGTGGACTCCTCAAGCTCGTCCATGCAGAGGAAGTTCTTTGTGCTAAGATAGCGGGGGGCCTCCTGGTCTTCTGACAGACGCCCCAACGGCTCGAGCGCGGTTGGAGTAGAGAAAGAGGCCCAGGCGCAGCGTCGATATTCTCTCAACCTATCACTCTGTCAGTGTTTGAGCACGCGAGCCGTTTCTCCTCGGTGACAAAGGTTTAAGGTGAAGATATCTTGGCGGTTCACTTTTTGACAAGCACAACAGCATGGCTAGGTAAAGTTTGAATATCAACCATTGAATTGTCTGTGTCAGTCACACTCGGCTTCCCCGTCTCCCTATCTTTACTTCCTAGCAATATCCTACACTCCATTTAATTGACATCCCAGTTTAAATCACTCACTTTCCCTTCTCAACCATCGCTTTCTCGTTCATCCCCGTCGTACCACCATCGAGAACACTACCTGAGAGAGGCAGTGTCCCTCTAGTGCTGCCACTGCTCCAAATCCTCCAAAGAATCCTTCTCAAGGTCGGAACGCTTGGCATAGAACCTCCTGGCAAGAGGACGCTTGTTAGCCTTAGCAGCTTTGGTCGAGTTGGTGACGGGGGTGTTGGTGTTGCCACCACCAGTTCCAGCACCAGCACCGCCGGCCATCTGGACGGGCACGACACCACCGAAGCCGATGGGGTTCTGGCACCGCACCAAGCACACGTTGTCCTGGCCAGCGGCGGTTCCGGTGCATGCTTGGTCGGCAGGGATGGAGGCGATCAAAGGGAAGTCAGTCGTGGTTGTCTGTTGAGGGTTGTTAGTCGATGGTCTTATCATGCAAGTGGTGGTGGGTAGGGACTCACCCTAGAGAGACCGAGCCTGCCCGGAACATTCGTCGCGACCTTGATCGCAGTCCACTCCGTCGCCTTCGCATCCGAGTTGATCATGCAAGTAAACGGTCCAGCTCCGTCCTGGTTGATCTGGTGAAGCGTCATGTTGAGCGCACCACCGGCCGTCACCTGCGGCAGCGAATCCTTGGTAGTGTCAAGGATGGCCTGGGTGCCCTCCTCAACCTTGTTGACGCCCCCTTGTATCGTCTGGCCGACCGTCTTGGCTGCCTGGCCACGGAATCGAGTGGTGTCCACCTGGAAGGGGTTGCGTTTTGTTCCGTCACGGGGAGTGCTGGTGTTGATACCCAGGGCCATACCGGCACCACCGGCGTCGCCTACTGCAGCGATGATAGCGCCATGACCGGCTACCAGGGGAGTAAGAGCGAAGAGGCTCATGCAGATGGACTTGAGAGATGCCATTTTGTCTGCGGTGTTTTGAAGGGTTTCTTTTGTCGATTATGTGTTGGAAAGGTCAAAAATGATGGTGGGTGCACAGCACAAAAAAGTCGTCGATAAAACCTGAACCGGCAGGAGAGAGGATTGAAGGGTGCTGAGAAAGGAAGATTGAAGAGAAAGCCGGAGTGTGACTGAAAGGGCTGGACCTGCCTGCTGAATTGTTGATGATGGTGATGATGCTGAGCCAAAAGTCAAGTCCAGCAGACAGGAAGCCAAGACCGGTATTTATACATTTTTCTTTCGTGACATCGACATTGTCGGCGAGGGTGCCATCGTGATGTTTACAATGCGCTGCCGTCCTCCCCCTCCCCTGGTGTTTCTACCCCCGGTCACAAGGGGCCGAGTGTCGAGTTTCGAGTCTGATCTTACGCAGGGTTCGCTGTAGCTCGGCGCTTGATGTTTTGCACGATAACAGGGCGCCCGAGATATTGTAATGTCAACATCGGCAATTGTTATCTGTGCTTGCATCTCTGCACGGGAGTTGATGGGAAGAGTTGGTAACAAGAGATGCTATCTCGAGTCGAACTTGCACTCCCTGCTAACGAATAACCCGTTTTCAACTGACGGGTGAAAACTTCAAGTTGCCCACGTTATTTGATCTATAGTTCGTCTTGCATGTAGACGATTATGAATAATATTCGATGCAATTGCCTGGGTCACTTGAGAAGTGTGCATCATCGAGGCATCGGCAGACTCACTCAAGTCTAGTGCCGCTTCGCTTGGGTAACCTTTGTGTCCGATGCTATTTCGGATGCCACTCAACATCGTCCACATCCTTCGAGGTTTTCTGGGCGATATAGTCAAGGTCATTGCTTTATACCTAGCCTTCAGTCTGTCTCGATCCGACTTATACCGGTGGTGTTGTGGTATTCTTCGTCGACTTCGGCGAAGAACCTTTTCAACCTGCAACATCGGCTAGTATTCTACCATATTTTTCTGCTATGTCGCAAAACTTCAGGTTAGACAAGCGAGAGAACCAACTTGGCCTAGCTAAGGTCTGTATTTGACCGTGAGTTGACGTCCCTTTTGGTAGCGAGGCCCAACTCAGAGACGTGACACTTGTCGTTCCTTTTTTTGGGGCAACTGCTCGACAGAACAGGGCCTTGATCGATGTCCCCGATATTTCTCTCGCATGTGACATAGCCATTCCTCTCTCTTCTTTCTTTCTGTCTCATTCTCGGCACTGGTGGTATCCGACGTTCGCGTACCAAGCCACCAAGTCAGATGCCCAGGTGTCAACCTAAACAAGCCTTTTCTGCCGCGAGTAGGTAGATCATGTCAAGCCAAGCCGGGGCCGATTTGGGCCGTGAACCGTGTACGATCCATCAATGGATGGATGCGACAATGTATGTTGGGGGAATAGTGGCTGGCGCCTTGGCTTGAGATCTTCCTAAGCGAAGCATCAGATCGTGGTATATTAAGAGAAACGGATTTGGGGTGGGAGGGGAAAGGGGAATTGAGCCTCAAGTCCAGCCGCTCAAAGACTCAAAGCTGCGCGCAACAAACTGCACTGTCGATGAAACTCCTCCTCGCCTAGTCTCGTGTATGAGTCCTGGAGGTAGCGCGACAACAGGAAGTGGCAGGCAGGCGTCTGGTGAGGCAGATGGTCGTCTCGCTGGAGCAGGGCAGAGGATTTGAGGCTCGTGTTGCGACTGGACAACCGACCGAGACTTGAGGGTTTGACGATGTAGAAACTCGGGAGAGTTGCTACATTCAGCACTCAGCAGTCCAGTACCTCCTCGGACTCTCAACACCAACGGGTTTCATCACCATGTCATCAATCGGTGTGTATCAATCGCCCTGCCGGACCTATCGCAACCACCCGCGCCCTCTTCTGAAGTTCCGATGCCGTCATACCCGAACTAACGTCGCGCTCGTGAAGCTTCTTGAGTCCGCGAAAGCTTCATCAATTGCGTCGGTCCAGACTTTCGGAGACGATGTTATGGTCCATGGGCGATCGCGTGAAACGCAGAATGGCACCTACCCCGGAGCGGGCTGGTCGCCCCCCCTGGCCTGGTTTGCTGAGCCGCCCCCTGTTTCGGGGGTTCGTCTGTGCAAGGCGTTTATTGAAGATGAAGTAGGTTTGGGCTTGGAAGCGTCGGGTGCAAAGTTGAAGCAAAGGAGAAAGGTTGATGGACCAGTCGCATCTTTGGGATTGTTGATGGATCATGCGAAGTGTTGAAAGGAAGAGGGTCGAATTGCCGTGTGATGGGTTTGAATCAAACGGGAATCCGGATATCGCTCGCGAAACAAGGCTTGTGTGCCTGTCAACATCGTTTTCAATGCGAGGTGGCCGTCAACCACAAAAGGCATAAAGATGATAATGACGAGCCTGCAAAAAAGAAAGAACAAAGAAAACAGTCACGGTGAACGACATTCATCGAATATGCATCCGAAAAAAAGTGCAAAAGATGAGGTCGTGCCCGGGTTCGAACCGGGGTTACTGGAAGGTTTTGATGAGTTTCAAAATCCAGAGTGATAACCACTACACTACACAACCTGCAACTTGTTGTTGTTTTTCGCTGCTCGTTTGAGGGCCTATGTACCCCACTTCTACCCCTGCTCAACAGCGGCACCAACACACACAACACACCCAACCGTCCCAGGCCTCTCGACGTGACGGATCATCTGAGTATGCATTCACGAAACTACAATAACTCGTTGTGCTATGCTTCGAATGTCCCATTATCCCCTTGGTCCAGATTTGCAAGTTACTGGAGAATCAGGCATTACCATGTGAACATGGTCTTGACGCCTCATTGTGCCACTGCGTTGGAGAGTATGACGCTGCAACAACAACCATTGACGTTCAAGAGCAAACATATATTCTGTGAAGTATATTATTCATTCATCAGTGGTTGTATCCGTTTGATACCTTACTTGTCGATCTTCCCTCTTTTCCCACATAGATCTCGCTGACATCCCCAATTCCACCCCAGTCTAGACAGAACTCTAGACTACATGATATATGGTCC
The DNA here is from genome assembly GCA_009802275.1 of Neurospora sp. CHS-2018a. Taxonomy (NCBI): domain Eukaryota; kingdom Fungi; phylum Ascomycota; class Sordariomycetes; order Sordariales; family Sordariaceae; genus Neurospora; species Neurospora sp. CHS-2018a. The sequence continues at coordinate 565,792 of RAKG01000033.1, forward strand.
ATTTACACCATATAACAAGAGAGATGTAGCAATCCATGGCTCCATCCTCCCCTCTCAGAAGTTCAACTCACTTAGTCGCCTTCGACCGGGTTACCGATTGATGAAACTGGGGAGTGAGTCAAACGAATGGGAGTTGGTTCTGGGTATCGGGTCTGGACAGCGATTCGTACAGTTAGAACTTATATCCGAAGAGTTGGAGCAACCATAATGCCAGAAGCACAAACCTCCTACTCTTCGTATCGTAGATGTCCTGGGAACAACGGGATCATCATGTCGCCGACTGCCTCTCACTTCAGTAGAGGCGAGCGATGTCGACGTTGTTCGCCCAATATTACTACCCGTTGCATGGTTGTTCGCTCTACTAGACTGGGTATAACGACCAGAGCGAGGAATTGCAGTATCTCGCATGGATGAGAAACGAGTGCCTGGCTCACCCATCGACATGTGGCTAGCTGGGGTCCCAGGTATAGGAACTGCAGATTGGTTAGTGTTATTTCAGTGTAGTAAAGTAAGTATGAAGATTCACATTGGGGGTCCATCGGCTTGTTCCAACTGTCCAAGCTTTCTGAACCCGAATGCCTTCTCGATGACCTTAAGTCATCGGGGAAGTAGTTGGTTCTCGATCCGATCCCACCCGTATTCTGTCCTTGGAGGTCATACCGATTCGTCTCTGGGCCTATCCTCGAGCCCATGACATCAGCCGGATCGTTGGCTGGCTGGCTTAGCAACACCTTTTGCTTAAGTTTGTTGTAGAGCTCCTGAGCCTGCTCCAACTTCTTGCTCTTTTCGGCTAGTGTACGGCGGAGGTCTTCACATTTTCGACGGAGTCCTTGCTCTTCGAGTTCCATGTCTGGCAGAAGTGTCAGCCCGTTGTGACCAGCATGCAAGAGAGATGGACAGCGTGGAAATACCTTTGATCTTCGCCGTCAAGGTGGATATCCTGGTGTTTCCTTGATTCCACACGCTCTCGACTTCACGCTCGAGGGAGACGCAGTGAAGCTGCAGATTTCTGTTCATCTGAGACTGACGAAGACTAGTTCTGGATGTCAGCATCTGAAAGCCTAATAAAGCAGCTGATCAGAGAGCGGCGAAGAATGTCAAGACCGACATTTGGTTTGTCATCTGATACGACCAGAAACTCAAGGCTCTTCCTGCGCATTCCATGACAACAGTAGGACTTAAGCCACACAAGATGACGGATTTCCACTCTTCCGATGGACGAAGAAGCTGTCTACCCGTCTCAGCCTCATTCAGGGGCTGACGGCAGACTGGACAGGTATAGGGTCCCTGGTTGGTGAAGCCGTGGCGACTTGCGCAGTCCATACATATCGCATGGCTATGAAATTGTCAGCTGAAGGAAGTGGTGACGATAGTATCAAACTGCAAACCGACCTGCATGCTGTCACCAGGGCTTGACCCGTCAGTTGGGCACCGCATTTGTTGACGTTGCAGGTGAGATCTTGCTCCATTTTTATTCAGCTAAGCGCGGCGGATAGTGTGACGTGAAGGAGCGAGACAAAGTATAGGTATGGAAAGATCAATCCCGAGGATGACACTGAATGGAGTTATCACAGGACGTCTGAGACGAAAAAATCGAAGCCAGGAGAAGAGCAACGGATCATGATGACATTTTGGAGGAATTATGACAGATCCGAGTGAGAACGACGATCGTGGCTTCTGAATGATCGTATAGACTTGTAACGCGCCTTCCATCTGTAACCATTACGTGTTGCTTCTTGAGAAGGAACGAACTGAGGCCACAAGCCGGCATCACGGGGAACCACCCAGAATTCCAAGAGACAAAACATCGCAAAAGGACGGGAGCTAGGAAGTTTCCTCAATCATTCCATTGGATACCTGGAAAAAGAGTAAGTCGCTTCAGTTGATCGCGGAGAGATAACACGCTGTAAGTGCGCGTCCGTCTGTTTCGTCGTTTTTCCAGTTCTCGATGACAGGTGAAGACTGAAGCCCGAGCCCAGTTGCACTTGCACCACGGGTCGACGGACCGAATTATGGCGGGAATTTCAGATGTGGTCGCTTTCTAAATCGCCGTATTTGAGAAGCATCACTCCCATGTATCTCATACCATTGATCGTATCGATACTTGGTAGTGCTATGAAAATATCGCGAAGTGGTTCACGTCAACAAATCAACCGACATCCACACGCGACAACTTGGCAGCCATCAAGGTTCTTCACCAGCCACATACGCCACGCCTAGCTGCACGTTGGCTCTCCAACTAACCCCTCCCCGTGGCGGTGCTGCAGCTGTTCCTATCGCTGCCAGCAAAGTGGTGATCCACCAGAGGCTCTCAAACCCCACCGCTCCGCGACCTCACAACCACGACCTACGTAACTACGTAACAGCTCCCCCTCGGTCGCGACAGAGGTACCATTAGCTGGAAAAAGTTATAATCCAAAATGACTGAGATTGTAATGGACCAGACGCCGCCCATTCTTCAGGGCCCCTCGGAAAAAGAACGCAAATATGATCGCCAGTTGCGCCTATGGGCAGCGAGTGGTCAGGCCGCCCTTGAGTCGGCCAACATCCTCCTCGTGAACTCTGGCGCTGGTACAGTGGGTGTCGAGACTCTCAAGAACCTTATCTTGCCAGGTACTGTGCTGCTCCCAGTTCGGCCCTAGATTGCCACAATTAGAACAACAAAACTTTCCGATGCTGATACGAACGCTACAGGCATCGGGCGGTTCGTGATTCACGACAATGCGCTGGTGGACGAGGCCGATCTGGGTGTCAACTTCTTCTTGGACGATAGCTGTTATGGAAAACCCCGAGCACAATGCCTGGCAAGCCTGCTTGGGGAGTTGAACCCGGAAGTGGAGGGAGATTGGTCGCCAAAGACCAAGGTAACGGATCCAAGAGGGCATGGCCCAACTCTGCTGCGAAGCTCAGTACTAACTTGACGCAAGCAGAACGATTCACTGGGGTCACTTCTTAAGAAGTCTCCCCTATTTACCGCCATCATGTACACATATCCTATCAACCATGTCGAGCTGGAGTCCCTCGAGCAATACAGCAAAGAACACAAGACGCCACTAATAGCAATCCACTCAACTGGCTTTTATTCCTACTTTACCATCAGACTCCCAGGGACATTCCCTATAGTCGACACCCACCCGGACGAGACGGCAACTACAGACCTTCGACTCCTCAACCCCTGGCCCGAGTTGGTCGAGTTTGCCAAAAATATGACCAAGGATATCGACGGCTTAGACAACTTTGAGCATGGTCACCTGCCATACGTGGTAATATTGCTTCATTACTTGGATCAATGGAAGGCAACACACAATGGCGCCTACCCCTCAAATTATAAGGAGAAGACAGACTTCAGGCAGCTAGTGCGAGATGCTGCCAGGACAGACAATCCCGAGGGTGGCGAGGAGAACTTCGACGAGGCTGCTGCTGCCGTGCTAAAAACGGTCGCCCCCTTTTCTCTACCATCAGGACTAAAGGAGGTGTTTGAGTACGAGCACAAGGACCCTGTACGTTGCGACGTTCCCCGCAGATGTTCCTCGGTAAAGACCACGTCTGCTGACACGATGCTTATTAGATTCAAGAGAGGCCAATGTTCTGGATCATCGCGGACGCGGTCAAGGTGTTCTATACTAAGCACGGCTCCCTGCCACTTCCGGGCAATGTTCCGGACATGAAGGCCCAGTCCAAGGTCTACGTCCAACTCCAGAACATCTACAAGACGAAGGCTCGCAAGGACGCGGCCGAAGTCCTGCAGACGGCACAAGCGATTGCGGGGGCGGGACGAGAGGTGGATCCTGCAGAAGTCGACCTCTTCTGCAAGAACGCAGCATTCGTCAAGCTGATCAATGTAGAGGGTGGAGGAGACACTGCCCCTCTTGGCAGCAAAGAGCGGCTTCAACAGGTGCTTCGTAAGTTCATCTCTCCTCTTTTGGTGATGGATGAACCCTTGTGTGTTGCTCACTGCAACCGCGGGCTTCATCATGAGCTCCTAGACCCCGAAAAGGAGATGAAGTATCGGAGTGATATATTAACATATTGCCACAGGACAAGAAATGGCCAATGACCAAGTCGCGGAAATGACATTACAGCCCATGTCGCTCTTCCCCATCTACCTGGCTCTGAGGGGTCTGGCATATTGTGGCAACGCATCAGCCGACAAGACGCAGATCGTCGAAGCCGTCAAGAGCTTGCTCTCCGATGATCTATCAAACGAGGAGTACGGCAACCTCATCGAGAAGCTAGGGAATGTGGCAGAGGATCTCGCCCGAGCCGAGTACGGCGAGCTACACAACATCTCCGCACTCACGGGTGGCATGGTGGCGCAGGAGATGATCAAGATCATCACCAAGCAGTACATCCCCATCGACAACACGTGCGTATTCGACGGCATCGAGAGCCGAACTCAAGTCTTCCGTGTGTGAGAGATGAGGGAGAGGGGTTGAGGTAACCTGTGGAAATGAGGAGGGACTGCAGTGGCCAAGCGATACGCCTCTCAGCTCTGTTGAACACAAGGAGGGAGAGAGGCAGTGTCGGAGGAGGCGATCAGAGGAACCAGGGATGGATGGATGGGTGGAGAGATCAAGAGAAACTTGGATTGGCTCTGGACCCAGCTGGGGGCCCAGGCCCAGTCACGATCCTTATCTGCTGTCCCTTGATGGAGGCATCTCCGAAGGCCGACGACCATGATGCGGATGCGGGTCCTCTTCCCGCTTGGCCGGTAGCAGCCAGCGCTTGCTTGCTGACTCATTGGAAGGAGGCAAAAAGAAAACTCGATTTGGGAAACAAGTGAGGATAGGAAATGATCAGGGGCATTGGAATAGACGAGCAGGCGCTGCCGGGGGCTGAGGAGCTGGGAGCTGGGGGTGTGCTTGCTGAAGGCAATAGGGGTCGCGAGTCTCGACCCGAAGACGGTCAGGCTTTGGCACCAGGATAATCATGGAATCTGAAGAGGAGAAAGCCCAGCCCCATTGCACCCACTCATCCCTTTCCTCAAAGGCAGATCAGGGCCAGTGAGATAGAATCGATAGCGAAAAAGCAGCAGTTTCGAAAGCAGCGTTCACCAGGTAGACAGGTTAGAGAAGGCAGACAGAGAGGAGAATAAGAAAGAAAGTAATAGAGCATGAAAGAGACTTGGGAAGCGTGCTGTCAATACCATACCTATGTTTCTGCCAACAAGAACGCGGGCATGGAACGCACCTGTAGGGTGATTTGCTGTCATTGTTTGGTGACAACTTAATCAAGGCATGATTTGAATCCATGCGGGCCTTTTTAAGCCTGTCTTCATATATCGTGGCAAGTCTGGGTGAATCGGTGTCTTTCTGGGTTTTTGCCTTTTGAAGTGCGGTTGTGCGTCAATCACTCATTCCATGAAGCATTGCCCAGGCCTGTCTTTACACAAAGTCTCCGAGTGGAAATATCTGGTTGTCGAGGTCTTGATCTTCCTTTCCACACTACCTGATTCCCACATGAAGTCATTATCTCTCATTATCTCTCATTATCTCTCATCAGAACCTAATTCAGGCACAGTAGCATGCAGATTTGACCTGGATAGATGGATGGACGATACTAAATGGATGAATGGATGCTGGCTGTTTCGCGCTTCGGACCGCAGGTCCTGCTCCCTCAATCGCTCAATGCCACCTCACTAACTTTAGCGTCACGGTAAAGTTAAAGGGCACACACCTCATGCCTTTGGGTTCTGCGGTGTGCTGGTGCTGGTGCTGGGCGATAACGAAGACACTGTAGGTGAGTGTGCGAGATGCGAGTGAGACTTTCATGTTTTCCTTTCAATCCATGTTTTCTTTCTTTCGACGAAAAGGCTCAAATTCATCTTCGTAGTTTCGGGCTGGCCGAGTTCGTTTCACTTTTGCCTTTGCTTTTCGAACTCACGAAAAGGTAGGTTTGCAAGACCGTCTCGCACCACACTTATTTGTCCTAGTTCAATCTCATCTGCAGCCATGTGGCGAGGTGTACGTGCGGCTCTTTTGCCTTATTTCTATCCCATGACAAGCCAGGCGAGGTGAGATGCTATGTGGTTCTTTTGAGAGAGTTTACGATATAAACTTTTCACTCGAAAGAAGCATCATCTTGAATCTGAACGATGACCTCAAGAATCCACAAGATTCCGGGTGAACAACCAAAAACTCGCCATGGTCCGGTTGAGAATGTTTGAGATGATGTATGTCTGTACATTGACGTACTCCACTCATGTCGTTGTTACGATGAACTTCATGTTCCATTGCATGTTCAAATGCCAGGTACGAAGGTACACGCCGGCGAATGGTTGCAATGATCGACAGCCCTCACGGAACTCTGGCAGCTTTGTCCCGATACGTACCCCTTACAACACATGCAAGTGGTTGCACGTGGATAAAGGGTGTTGTTCATCAAGGTACACTGTAGTGTAGCTGTAGGTGATAGGATGGATGCATTTGTTTCTGTATTCGAGCCAACACTCCAAGATAAAGGGATATCGAGAGCGCCATACAGAAACAACACCACAGTAGCCATATAATGGTACAGAACCGTACGACGGACCGGTACGAGTTCATTGTAGGTACGCCAACGTGCCATCAACAGTTCATGATTGTCTTTGGGATGGCAAGGCACTGTCAAAGCAACCCCAAGCCTTGCACTGACGATAACTGACAAGGTAAAAACCAAGGCGGTGAAGTATGGAAGTTTCGTGACGAAGTGACCTGACCTGGCCTGTCAACGTCCATGCGATCCACCCTGAGCGGACGGGCTTGACGGACATTATCAGATCGCCCATTCGGCGGACGAGGGATGCGGACTTGTCCGGCGGTTGAGGAATCACGAAAGCTTGAAACACGCCAACTTGCAAGGCCAACGGATGTTCGTCGAGGACTCGAGGTAGCATGCGGAGTTATGCCGTGCTTAGACTGATAGAGGACCTCTGATCCTGAAATGACGCGGGAGCGAGAGGAGGAGAGTGTTTGTTTCCCAGTTATTCCACACATGTGAGACAGGAGACAGCAAGGCAGCTTGGAAGTGAAGGGTTGAGGAAGGTCAGGAAGGGTGGGCGAGTCTTCCAGAAGCACCTCATGATTCGATAGTCCAGGGTACTAGTGCAGGGTTGAAAAGAGGCCCACTAGGCTAGGGGACGGAATGGACAGGGAGGATTCATTTTCTTCCGTTTTCTGAGAAACGGTTTTCTGAATAATGAGACGCTGTGAACTGCAAAAGAACATGGCTGAAAAGGTAACAGATTAAATGGCCCAAATCGTATTTTTCAGCACCATTAAGTGTGTGAAAATGGATGTTTGTGGACATGTTGATGCATCGTTCAAAAAATCATATGTGAAGTCTCCCAATTCGGCCGATACCAACGCTTTGCCCAAGACATTGCTGAGGGTTGCCAGTGACCGGAGGGGGTGTGTCGACGGCCGGTCAGAATTGTTGGTGCTGGGTCCAAGGACAGGTCTCGACAGCGACCTCTGAGAATTCAGGCACGAAGTTGATACTAGATTCGAGTGTTCGAAATTGAGAAGCCAACCATGCTATTTCGAGAGACCAATTCTCGGATCCGCTCAGGACCAAACTACGCAGGTTGAGCAAGTCAGTGCCTGTGTCCGAGTTCGACCAGAGGTGACACGTCAACACGGCTCGGATGAAGTATTGGGATACCAGAAGTTGGAAGTCGTGCGGCTGGTTGGACTTCCTTAGTGGACGAGAGAAGGATGGATGTCTTCCTGCCATACCGAGACTACCCTGCTTGTGCGAAGGGCATCTATGGGCATGGGGCGGATAAGGACGGTCTATAGCGGCAATGGTATAGTGGAAAAGATGAAGCCAACTGGGTTGTTGCCCACATGAACAGAATGACGGCTTCTGCTCCGTTGCCAGATAAATTCGAGACGGCAGGATAATATAGCCACCTCTGCAAGGCGAAGCTGTCCCATCCTTATCCGGGTTCCGCCTTCCAGCCAAGGATGAGAGGCCACAGGTGCAGTGATCGTGTCCATGTGCGCGCCTTGCGTGTTTGTTGTACCCTCGACCGTTTTCGCTTCAATGCGAGGTCGATATGACAGGTGATGTCCTGATGTTGGCGAGAACCGCTGGATGGCTCATCCAACGACAATGCGATGATGGGGAAATGAGTGTGGGTAGAGGCGGTCTTGAGGTGGTGATCCGTGAGCTCAAGCTGTCTAGACCCGTCGAGCCCAATAAGCTAATATGCCATTTTGGTCAATTTTCCTTTGACAAGATTTGGTGGTTGTCATCGATATTGACTACCGCTCGTAGTGGATGGCAGCTCATCTTGTTGATGTGGAGAAGATGCGAGGAGGAGTCTGAGCGGAACAAGGTCGGGTTTTGGTCAACTGGAAAGTAAAAGATAAAGCCACCACGCACGTGCCATTCTGCCACACTGTAACGGCCAACTTCCGGATTGGAGCGTGTCTTGCGACTTGGCTGAAATGAACCAATCAGATGTACGGATACAAAGCGGGAGAAGTCTCCACTTCTTCATCTTCAAGCCACACCCTTTCCATCGAACTGTTGTGAACATCGTCAGCCATGCATCGACATCATCTCGGACCTCGTGGCAGACCACCATCCTCCAGGCACAGAACTTCACACATTGGTCTTCGAACAAGTGGACGTTTTGACGTGTCTCAGAAGAGACTTCAATATACCCGCTTCTTTTTCAATTGCATTCATTTTTTTTTCGCATTTTTCAGACTGTGATCGTCAATCGCCCACAAGGTTCGGAGTCTCCTAGCGCCGCCACCGTTCGGGTTGGTGGGCGGGAGGGCTTGGCAGCATCCCGTCGTCGACCGTCGTCGCCGGCCCCTGACGATGTGCACAACCAACAGGGGTTGAAGCAGTCACTCGCGGCGGCCCCGAACGGAACAGCGGACGCTAACCTGATCAATAACCTGACTCTCCACCACCAGACGATAAGATGGACGTCGCGGTTTCGTGACCTCGATCCCGGGCCGTCACTGATGGAGTCGGATAGCTAGAGTTTCAGCCTCAACGGCTTTTCGGCGGCGGTCCGGCGGCGCCATAGGCTACCTCTAGACATGGCCGGGTGACCAGGGAATCACTAACTGGCTACGTCTTCAACCTTCAAGTTGAAGGTACCCCAAACTCTCGTCAGTTGAATATTGTATCACAGCATGCTGCACCCCAGGCTCCCAGGTTACTTTACAGCTTACCAACAATCAAAATAGGCCGTACCCGCAGAGTCGTCGTCCGCTAACGGCGTCCAGACCACAAGCCAGAATGCAACTGAATAACCATCAAAAGACTGCATTTCATGGCCAGGACCACGGTGAACTTCTCTGAAAAGCCGAGAGCAAAGACGTCGGTACCTTCCATTGTACAGGCTCGCTTGCCGTCTTTCCAGAGCTTATGCGCATCTGGTTGGATGGTGGAAGTGTGGGGAAATAATCACGTTCGCTCTAACATGAAAGGGGAAAGAGCCAAGAAAACGTCGAAACGGACTTGCCCTCTGTGACACGAGCCTCTCGGCTTTCCACTTCAAGTTTTCCCAATCTCCATGAGTTCGAGACGAGGCGAGAAGACGGCAGGCTCATTCTGACGTCCATGGCCTGGCCCTCCAGTTTCACGCATCCAGCAATCGACTCCCTTTTGATCTCGCTTGTCTTCAAGAATCGCGACACGCGTCGGCGTTCCATCAATCATTCTACCGCATCCATATCCCAGCCCGGCCCTCATACCCAGCAACTCCAGGGCATCCAGGCTCGCCAGGGCATCGACCGGCAAACGTCACATTCGATCAGACCGCTGGTTCTCTTCTCACCTTCACCTTAACGATGGCATCCTAGAGGTACATACGATGTCGGCTTCCTCGCTGCCCTCCATAACACCGCCTACTTCAGGAGATGAAGTACGTACAGGTATGCGTGTGTGAACCAAGTGTCAACTCTGCATACGTGCAACTGCATTTACAGCACCCCGCCGGCGTTGACGCCTGCCATCAACCACGAAACGGCGAGACTCGATGTTTTTCAAGATCGTCGTAGTCACTGGACTATTACTACGCCGCTGCTACACTACATCACGCCGTCATTCCAACCAAGTTCAAAACTGCTACTACGACACTGCGATGGAGGGGCAGAGTTTTTTTTCCCCTGCTGCTGCCCCAGCCCGTCGACCCGTTGACAGCTCTCCCCTCAGGCCCCTTGGGCCTTGACCAAGCCAAACATGGGCCCTTGCCTCGTCTACCACCCAAACGGCATTTGACGTGTTAAACGGACGTTTCTTGGGTACCCAATTGTTTTCAAGCGGCTGTTGGTCAGCGGCACAGCCGGTAAATACCTCCATCTTACTACGCCCATCTTATGAACTGAAGCCGTCATGCTATCCGTCCAACTACTACTATGAGTACGTATTCCATATTCCACCATAGATGGTAACTTACACTTTAACAAGGTACGGTCTCTGGGGACACACAAAACAGATATCTCTGGCCACCGCAAGGGCCATCTCTCCAGTTCTACGTTCGACATCGACAAGTGTTGGCCCACATACCGCAGGATTCACCCTGACGCTGTCTCAGTGGACATGATATCCATCCACCGTTTCCAGGGCGCTTTGCGGTGAGGAAGTCCTTCTGTCAAGCGCCAACGGAGTTTGGCGAGAGCAACGCAACGGTAGTTACCATTGCCACTCTGGAGACGACAAGGTATCACAAGCGGTAGCCAAGAGACTCGGTCTCTCCTTACCTTGTCTTCACAAACTATCTCTACATGGGCACATCTCTGAACGCGCACGAGTCCATCTCAATAGTCTACGGGTACGCTATTTCTCATCTCTCGCTTGTCAATGTGCTATGTTCTTTGTCTGCAGTTTGTCTCCTCTCCCAGCCTTCAACTCAGCCCCCATACGAACTCCAATTCTCTTTGATAATTCGTGTGATGACATCCAAGTCGAGGAAAAAATTACGAGGTGGGTAGAATTTTCTCAGCGAGATGTACCACATATAGAGAGGCCTGTAGGATTTTGTGAAAGACGCAAAGTTGCCTTTATCATTGTTCAGTTCTCGGTCCGATGTTCTTCCCCCTACTTGCCTCAGGAGCACAGTGTTGATGGACTTTGATTCCAGATCATCTCTAAAGGGCACGTTTGGAATAAGGAGACGTACCTCGCCACAGCAACATCAGTTCTCATAACTTGAGTCCTCTAGAATATACTCGCGAATCTTCGACTTATCCAATCCTAGACGACATTTACACAGTCTGCCGAGCCGGTTCCTTCACAAAGATTTCATGTCAACACCTCTCCTCTCCTGTAACACATTGAGCATTGCTTTCACTTGCCTTTATTGACGAACGACACCGGAGTGTCGACATCCAGTAGTGATGGGCTAAATACAGGCAGGAAGGTTTGACTAGCAACCCGAAAGCTGTTGGAAGGATCATTTAGCTTGAGGAGGCTGTCACCTCCGTTTCGTTGGCGCGTCTGCTCCGTCTTCTAGCTCCGTCCCTTATGCCCTCCTGATCACGATACCCCGGCTAACTGCCAAGTGCCCACTCTCACTCCAACTTCATCCACCCCGGACTCCACCCCTGTCTGGCCCGATCGGAACTGGGAACAGAATCGCAGCAAGATCCACCATCACGCTGAGGTTCGCTGAAGACAGGGGGAGAACGAACGGATTTTGTTCCCCACAAGCGGCTGGCACCGAGGCAGTACTGTACCTCCCTCTACCTTCACCATCTTGACCTCCAGTCACATCGTGGAGTCAGTGTTGGGGCCGACGGCCGACGGTCCCATCTTCCCCTCTCTCCAACCCCAAACGTCCTTCACACCACACGGCCCCCTACCGTGATCTTCGCTGTACATACAAAGCACGTTTTATACACATGTTCACTCCCACTTCGCACAACAGGTTGATCAAGGGTTCAGGGTCAATACGAATCTGAGGACTTGATGCTCCAGAAAAGGGGCAAGAGTCTGTGTGCTTCGAGGGTTGGGACCCCTCTGGGTGTTCATCTCGGAGCACCGTGATTTTCGTAACGAAGCTTCCCCAAACCACCTCCACACACGGCCGGATTGCCTTAGCTTAGCGTACCGTTTAGCTCTTAGTCAAGCGACGGACTGCTGAAAGCACCACTCACCTAACCTAACTCGGAATCATATGGTGCCTGCGTCATAAACAGAGAAGAGGTATTAGAACAATGCCCCAAGCCTATAGTCTGTGGGTCATGGTAGAGTTTGCTGTGAAAAGCAGTACTCTGCGGTACCTCCCTATGTACGCCCTCAGACCTTCATGCACCCCGGCTTTAGCGTTGAAACGACGCCACTGAGGAATGATTGGGTATCCTTGACAGAGTACGTACTTCTTTCTTTCAAGACGTCAAGGGCCTGGTGGTGCCTGACTGGCGTGCCTCTTCTCCAAAAAGGTACTTCTCCGCGCTTCAAAACCTTGGGACAGGGTGATACTAGACCACATATACCATGACCCTTCAGGTACGTAGTGCAGTTAGCCCTGATTGGCACATGCATCAGGCCGTGCCTGGTCAACTAGCCTTGCCCCTGGCTCCCCTGTTATTCCTTAGCTTGATGTCGGCCTTGAACACGGCATTGACCAGTAATTGCAGTCTAGCATCGAGATACCTCACTTGACAAGTTATACCGGCGCCCGAGGGCAAAGTACCGGAGCTGTGCACTCCCCGATCCTATACCTCCTTCACCCTGTCAACAAGATTGACGGGGCCGCGACCAAGCTTCTCAACATACGACCTTAGCATACCTCCGGTCCCTTTCCAATCTTCCTCACCCCACAATCAGCTCGAGACGGTATGCCCAACTCAGTTCCATGTAAATATATAAGTCTGCATACGCTCCTTAGGGTCTCGCCCACCCCCTCGTCGTATCCCAGGATCTATCTTTATCTTGATTATCTTTGGCGAGGACCTTCATCGAACCTTGAGCCCACACGTGTTTTTCACTTCATGTGATCAAGATCTCGCCACTTACACGAACTCGCCGGTTGATATCCGCGGCCTTGCTTGGCAACCCATACATTTATATCTTTCCTCGGGCTACCAGTGGCTTACCGGCTTTCTATAAGTTGTATCCCTATTCAGACAGCCTCTGATCAGCAAAGCTTTCATAATGGCACCATCAATCTCGATACCCACACAAGGCGGCATGTTTCACACATGTAAGTTGACGACCTTACCTAGCCAAGGGGTCCATGACTAACGAGCAAACTCAGTTCAAGGAGTAACACCACGAAAGCCGTCCGTTGACTCTCAAGATAGTGTCAAGTCCAGTGGTAGTGGGGCAGCCAAGAGGATAACTACGCCTCATGCTTGTGCCGAGTGCAAAAGACGGAAGATGTAAGTCAATGAGTGCCGAATAACCTCATCATTAATCTAACTTGAGTGCCCTAGTCGATGTGATGGTCAGCAACCATGTGGCCAATGTCTCTCAAGCCGAGCACCGAAACGGTGTTTCTATGACAAGCATCGCCAAAGGGTGATCCCCTCGCGCAAAACACTCGAAGCCCTCTCCCAGTCCCTCGAAGAATGCCGTTCAATTCTGAAGCGACTATATCCGAACCAAGAAGTCCACGCCTTACTTCCCCTCTCAAGGCAAGAACTCCTTAACCTTCTAGATCGACCCGTCCCGGACACCGCAGCGAACGGATTGCCGTCTCCTCCTCTGAACACAACACCAATGTCCGACTTGGACTCACCAACCAAGTCTAACATTTTGGAACAGATTCCGACCCGTGATACAGAATGGGACGAGGAACGCCGGGAGAGGGACCACATCCCTGCAGAGGCGGACGATATTAACGCGCTATCACTCTCGGTGGACAGACAAGCTTCTTATCTCGGAGCCTCGTCCATCAAGGCTGCTCTTATGGTCATGCTCAAGGTTCAACCGGGATTGAGGAGCTCCTTGGCCGCCCCACTCAACAGTGTCGAGATTTCTCATAATTTCCCAGTCATCAGACAGAAGTCATCGACTCAAAAAGATCCACAGCGGATCCCGTGGTCATGGAAGGGACAGACACTTATCGATGCCTACTTCAAACGGGTGCACGTCTTCATCCCGATGCTCGACGAGACAACCTTCCGTGCCGATTATCTTGAAGGTCAACGATTTGACGCACCTTGGTTGGCTCTGCTAAACATGGTTTTTGCCATGGGTAGCATTGTGGCAATGAAGTCGGACGATTACAACCACGTCAACTACTACAACCGCGCCATGGAGCATCTTCCCATGGATTCTTTTGGCAGCAGCCACATCGAAACTGTTCAGGCATTGGCACTCATTGGCGGGTACTATCTTCACTACATCAACCGGCCTAACATGGCCAACGCCGTTCTGGGTGCCGCCATCCGCATGGCGAGCGCTCTAGGTCTCCACCGTGAGAGTCTCGCCCAAGGAGGAAGTGATATGGTTGCTGCTGAGACCAGGAGACGCACATGGTGGGCTCTTTTCTGCCTCGACACCTGGGCCACCACAACTATGGGGCGTCCGTCTTTTGGCCGTTGGGGGCCCGCTATCAACATTCGTCCTCCCGAGTTCGGCGTGAATGCCGGTCGGGACTCGTCTCAGCACGCCGGTATCCTCCCCATGATTGAAAACATTAAATTCTGCAAAATCGCCACTCAAATCCAAGACATGCTCGCCATTTCTCCTTTGCTGCGTACCGAAGACCGCTGCAATCTTGACGGGCAGCTCGTTGCCTGGTACAACAACCTACCCTGGCTCCTGCGCACCACCGACCCATGCGCTGAGCCGCTCTACATGGCCCGTTGCATCATGAAATGGCGGTACCAGAACCTTCGCATGCTTCTTCACCGCCCAGTCCTCCTCTCCATGGCCTCATCGGGTCTTAACCCACATACCCAGGCCTGTGACTCTGACCTGGCCGCCATCGAGACGTGCCGTGAGCTTGCTGCGGCGACCATTGAGGACATTGGTCGTGAATGGACACGTAACCAGATGTCGGGCTGGAATGCAGTGTGGTTCCTCTACCAGGCTGCCATGGTCCCCCTTGTCTCCATCTTCTGGCAATGGGGTAACCCACGTGTCCCTGAGTGGCTTAAGCAGATTGAGGCCGTATTGGAACTTCTCGAAGCTATGGAGGAGTGGTCACTCGCTGCTCGCAGGAGCAGGGAGGTGGTCCTTCGGATGTACGAGGCCAGCAGAGTCATCCAAGCACAGGGCGCCGCAGCGCATCAACTACAACAAAGGCGCTCGCAGAGCCCTCACTCTGTCAACGGCACCGGGCCCTTGGGTGGCATGCACATCAACACCGACTTACTCATGGGGTCGCCGGATTCGGCGGAGCTGCACATGAGTCCGATCGGCCTGGAGCCCGTCGAGGGCTTGGGCATGATGGGTATGCTGGACCAGGGCGGCATGTGGGATCTCGACGGCATGTTCTGGGGCCCCAGCCCAAGCCCGCCGGTTCACCATGGTCACCACTCAACTCACCCAGATGATGCGGTGGCCGCGGCGGCGGAGTTCGCTGCAGCGTTCCCGACGGCTGATGGAGCAGATGGACTTCTGCATCACCATTCGGCTATGGAGTATGTGAACATGATGGGTCACCACCATGCAGGTGCACATGCTGGCCAGGGTCAGTTTGGAGGTGTGGATGGGTACAGCTACTGAAGACCCATCTAAGTGCTCCGTTTTCTTTCTTACTGTCCCCTTTTCCCCTCTCCTTTTACATGAAAGCGATTGGGCTGGTTGCCCTGGTTATGCACAGTTGGCGCGGCGCAGGCTTGAAGGACCGAAATACCACCACATACATGGCTGGATGCGGGTGGGCGGATTTGGCTCACGAACGGTTGCTTTTTGCGGGGTACATTATATCCGGGGAAGGATGAGGTGTCATGGAAAGGGAAAGCGGAACTCTTCTGGCGGTTGGTTTCTCAAGGAATGGTTGGTTGGCTGATTTTCCAATGGCTGGTTTTGGATGGTAACGGCGCCTTGGCGGGTACACTCTCCTCTTTTCTTCATCGCTTACACTACTACACTACTGCTGACGTTACATGAGGTTATGTTTTTACCCTCATGTCACTCTTTGCTTCTTCTTATTCATCGGACAAGGCCTTCGGTTTTTCTGGATGTTGAGAATTTTTCCGATGCAGGGACGAATATGGGAAAATGGAAAGGATGGGAAAGGAAAAAAAGTAAAAACAGTATTTGGAAACTTGGCTTTTACTACTCGCGAAATCCCCACCCTGATAAGAGAATGAAATAAGAGAAACTTGAACTATTGACTTTTTGGACTACCATCTGCTTCTCCATCATCATCATCATCATCATCATCACCGTGATTCATCTGCTATAGCCATGTTGTCAACCCATCTCCCTTGCCATTCCGAAAATCGGTGTCACACAAACCACCAAGAATCATCTTGCAGCAACAGATCGATTAGGAATTGCACTTCATGCCCCACAGCAACGGAAAGGTACATATCTAGCTGTACCTGGGAGAGATAGTTGGATGTACGGTGCAAGACACTGCTAACTATAGCCCCGCCACATTTTCACTTTAGGCGAGAGTAAAAAGTGCATGGAAAAGTTCGCGAAGAGTTGGACAACAGTTGGTCATCTCTTGGCGGAGGGCTTGGTAAGTTGGTGTGGCATTGCTTAGCATTGTTGGTCAATGCCACTGTCTTACTGCTAAGAAAGAAAATGTTCGTTCGATCCAGGGTCTATTGACTATTCTATGCTTGATGGAGGTGTGTGGTACAAGTTGATCATATAACGTAGGTATGTTCACAAAATCAAGTCGCATAAACTCTGCCCCTGACAACTTGATCGGACACTTTACACAAGGACGGTACATATAGTCAAAACGAAACATCACGACATGTGAGCTTCGGGTACCGAGCGAACAAATCCGGGGGAAAACGATCGACAGGTCACAGCACAGAACTCGCACAAGCGAACTCCGGTTTCCTGCACTCCGCGATCTTTTACCCCAGGATTTGCACATCCGCAACGAGTTCTCCAGTTTCCAGTACCATCATGGCCCTCTGGGCCGCCTTGGGACATTCACTCTGGGGAAACACGTGGGAATGATAGATTACCATCCATCCTGTGCAGTAACAGGCGTCAATGGCATGGTAACACAGTGGAGTGTTGCACAGAAGTCCAAAGGTGCAGTGAGGGATGGATGTCAGGGCCGAAATTTCCAAAGCTGCCAAAGACTGTAACCGCCAAGAAATAGACCTGAAAAAAGAAGAGGGCATCGTCAATGGGATTCGGGTACTGTAGGCTGCCTCGCTGGCAAGCTGGCTGTCTGAGCGCCTAATGCCTATACTTCCTATACTTCCAGCATCAAGGTCATGGGCATGACGGGCAACGCGATGTTTCCTATCTTCCTGCAAATGACTCCGGAAAGGGAACAGGGGCCATAGGAGGGGTGGTGTTCGAGGTGCTCGCTGTGTTTGAGGGGTTAAGAGATCAGCGCTCAGGTGTGAACTATAGGAGAGAAGTCCGAGATGTACACTACACTACACTACCTCGAATACACTACACTACTTGGTGTTGACGGTCTCTTCACCCTTGAAGTCCGGGGAAGCTGGGGATGGAAACTGGAGAAGGATGAAAGAAGGCGCTACTGTAGACACCACAACCTAGTTGATGGAGTTAAAAGCTGAACTATGGAGTTCAGAACGGGATCGACACCTTGACCTTCCCTTGTTGTTCTTGGTGTTGGAAGTGTTGAAATATTTGCACGGACTCTCAGCTGTCTGCTGTCTCGTACATATGCAAAAAGCGAGTTGGTAGTTGCCTGCTACCAACATCTCTCCTTATGCCAATCTGCGTCAGTGGCGACGTTGCCGTTCGGCAACGTCTTTCTATAATTGCAATTGCACGTGTGCGTTCACAGCTGTGCGATGACAGAATTCTGCCTGAGCGAGCCGTCAACTTCAACGACCGAAAGTCTAAAAGAGGCACAGAGATCATTGAATTCTTTCTCTTTCGGAAAGACCTGGACTAAACAGTGTGATCAAGTGTGGCGGCGGCGGGAGATCGATCGGTCAGATCCGAGAAAGAAGTAAAGTTGTCAGTTGTCAGAAGTCAGAACCTCCGAGATAAGAGAAAGCAAGACAACGAACCCTTCCCGAAGCGGAGAAATGGAGCCAAAACCCTGCAATCTGATTGGCCGGAAGAAGAGATGGGCTGTCCGAACTGGCTCCACACCAATCTGGATTCACGGCCCGTCGCGCGTTCTTGGAGGGGATCCTGTGGAGTTCTACACTAACAAAACAATGAAACCCCAATTTTTTGACTTTCGAGAGCCCGACTCGGCGCTCACTTTTCCTCTGCCAGTGTCAACCAAACTCGCTCGACAAAGTTTGGGGGATGCGGGGTAAACTAAGCGAAAGGCAAAGTTCCTCAACCACAGAATCTATGTATCAGGTGCCTTAGGGTTTGGGTTTTGGTAGAGAATTCGAGCATATGCAATACCAGAGGTGCCTCAAGTGTACAGATTATGCCTGATTTCCAGGGAACCTAAAACCCAGTGCCCCGAGATTATACGGTAGTGGTGTGTGAAGTCGGTGCCCTCCCTCACCTCCTCATGACCGCTCATGATGATATCTCCTCGAAAACCGAGCTCATCTGTCATGTGTTGAAGATATCTCGGGTTATGAACATTTCCTCTCACTCACTCACGGTCGTCTCCATTTCCCCATAGTATTTTCCCCTCAGCGCCAAACAGGCCCGTAACGCCGACGAGGTCTTCTCCAGACCTTCTGATGCGGGGAAAGTGCCCTTTCTTTCACCGGGGATCACCGCTTGTTGAAGCCATCGACGGCTTGACGCAGGGGAAAGCTTTAGCTCCTTGGTATTAATTAATTCTGCACCAAGACACCTCCGTTTCGCCCTCCGTTTTCTCACTCTTAAAGCTTCAGTTTTCTTCAGTCTCCGCATCACAAGCGCGCGCAAAGCACTGCACTGCAGCTTCAAAAGCTTCAAGGACGCGACCTTGCCTGTCATGTCATGTCGTGCCATGTCACGGTCCAAGGTAGTATCTCTACCTCTACCGAACGTTGCCGGTCCTGGGTGACATTTCGGTACCTGCCTCCACAACAGCCGGGCAAAGAGCAGCACTGGCGATGGCGATGGTAGCCAAGACAGCGGTTTGGCGCCATTCAACCATGGTTTTTAGTTTCTCGAGCTTTCAGAAAATATCTTCTTCAACAACTCCTCAATGGCAAGCCAGAGAAACACCCAGACCTACGACGCTGCAACATGCACCAACTCATCACACACATACACGCCCGCCAGGTCCAGGTCCAGGGCAGTTTAACTTCCAAAGCTCAACACCAAAGCCAAATCATCACCGGCTATTTTCATAGCGCCGGCATAAGGAGCAAGTCTAGCAAGGTATTCGTTGTGAACTTGTGAATACGTGCATTGCGAAATCGCCCCGCTAGCCCCGGCCCAGTTTTAATTCTCCGTCCACCCCGACTTTCGTTCCACTTGAGCCCCGGTCGGTTTGTGGATACCCACGGGCGGGAAGACGGGAATCACGGCGGGGCCCCGGATTTTCGCCCTTTCCCCTCGCTTCAGCACTTCAGCACACTTCCCCAACCTCACTGACCCAGTGACCCCACAATGTTGAGAGACGCACACCTCCGCTCGCCGGAGACAGCTCCTGTCTGCTTTTCGCTTTCTTGGAGTTACTCATTGGTATGAGACTATGAGTTAACTGGTCAATGGATGGTTCATTGCTTCCCCATCGCAAGCCACATCCACCTCTCGGCAAATGCTTGGTTGATGGGGAGTCCGCAAAGCTTGTGTGAAGCTTGTCTCTCCCCTGACCCATTCTCTCCTGAACTATGGGAGCGGGAAGCGAAGAAGCAATTGTTTACGAAAGAGGTAAGGAAGGGAGCGATATCGCCCCAGAGGACCATCCACAGCAGACGGGAGGTTTAGCAGGGAGGGAGTAAAAGACCCGAACTTGGCTCTTGTCTGGTTTGATGACACCTGTCGCCGGCTCTTCGCCATCTTGTCGTCCAGGTAGGTTTAGGGGTGCCGAACTCCAATGGTCGTCCTCAGTGGCAAATTAGCCAGAATCCTTTGACATGTCTTTTGCAAGCTGAGTCCCTAGGTAGGGAGTCCGTCCATTGTCCAGACCTCAAGAGATTTACACACAGGTATGTATCACGTCACGACGCTCAGGGACTGTCCTTCCCTACCCTACCTACCACTCCAACGATCCGCGGAACCAACGGTCAGGACCCAGCCAAGAACGACAGCAAACTGGATCATGATACCCTCAAGCAATTCTAATGGTAGTAATGCTAAGACTTCATTCAGGTGGGCAGCATAAGTCTAGAGGGTTCGAGCGCTTCCCTTTTGAGTTATGCCTGCAGGTCTCTACCGCTGGGTTGATATCAATATCAGCTCAATTCATAATGGTCCAGGCTGTGTTCTCTTACCAGAAGTTCAACGACTTTGGGTACTAGACATTCTCTATGAGATTTCGATATGCAGCATAACTGGTCACAGATTTTGGGTTGAACGAGTGGAGTGATCCATCGGTATAGCAATTGGCAAACGGTAAACTAAACGAACTTCGATATGGAAACGATTATGTTATTATCAACTGTCAAGTGGAACTCACCATTGACTCCCAACTCAACGCTATGGGAATCCTACATTTTTAGTTTACAATTCGGACATCCCAATTTCATCGTAATCAAACCACAACTACCGGATCCGGATATCACCACCTATTGATGCCGACGGATTCCCGAGTCCCGACTACTTTCTCCCCACCGCCCGTCTATTGGGATTTGGGCGCTCTCGGTACCGTATCCTCGGAGCTCCTCCTGGGGAACCCGAGGCTCCGGGCTGGAATCCGGGGAATCCCCCGCACCCGCCCCGCGGTCCATATCGGCATTTGCAAGAGCAGTGTGGACACTGGACACTCATTTTTCTAAATTTGACTCGCTGCTTCGCTTTCCCCGCATATTCTACATACGGTTAACAGCCGACTGGAACCGAATCCGATCCGGTTATGTCCAGTGCGGTGGTTCGCTCGTCTCGTTTCGCTCGCTTCGCTACCGAGTACCGGCCCCAGAGACACGGGACAGGAGCTAGCCAGCAGGACAGCAGCACCAACGGCATCAACAGCACCAACGGCATCAACAGCACCAACGGCGCGGTGACGGGACATGGTGCGAGACAGAGGCACGGACGGTGTTGAAGGTTTGTGCTACTCGAGTATACTGCATTACTCGTTAGGGATACAAGATCGGCGATTATGTAGCCCTGATGAGCACTGTGCTGAATACACTGCAGAGGGAAAATGTTGTGCTACTGTGATTCGGCTCGAGAATAGGTGATGTGTTGAAGGTCGCAATGACAGAAGAAATAACTAACAAATGATGTGCAAGTGCAGTGAAATAGAGGGTGAAGTTCAACCTGTAATGTACCGCAAGCAGAAGTAATCAAGCTCTCGGCGTATCAAGAGGGTATCGATGGCCCTGCGTATCGATCTGATGGTCGAAAGCCCTGAACGCTGAGAGTCTCACTCCCTTTTAGAAGTTGAATGCTAACTTGAAGGAACGAACGTTAAAGGATTGCGAAACGGTAGAACGAAGAAGGCATGCACGACTCCGGTGTTTGTTTGAATCGGCGAATGCTTACCATGGAAAATGGCCTCGATAGAACGTGCCTCCGCAGAAACCCAACCCAAAACACTTCAACGCACTCTCTTAAGAAACTTGTACATCGTTACTACACAAAGCAACTGCCTTTTGGTTTACAACAGGCACTAAAGAAACAAGTACCGCCTCAGAAAATCTGTTAGAAGGGCTAGAGCGATCAAATTTGCCATACTTAAGCATGGCGGTCACTAACAGAAGTACATGTGGTTGAAAGCCTCCTTCGTTCCTTCAACTTTAGCTCCAGTCCATGGAGATCACCGTGTGCTCTTCTTAAACTGTCAGCGCCAAAGTATTGCAGGAAATAACGACACAGAGGGAAATAAGGCATGCCTGCACTTCATCGACTAGTGTAGACGATAACAAGAAAGAGCAGTTGATGAAAATGTTGGGGTCGTAGAAAGATCAGTGCAGTGATGATAAAGTGGCTGAAGACCAGAATGAGTTTTGAACTAGTACCATTGAAGACGTGAGTCAAGGAAAGCGAGACCCAAGTTCACCTAGCGATAGACACATAATCGATCAACGATGTGACCATGAGATTCTCTGTCTGCACTCTCGGAATGTATCACAAAGTGGGAATGACAGCTATCGAGAAGGAGTTGTTTGGCTAAACTGGGAAGTAAGAACGAACTGCGACTCCGTAGTAACACTCCTTCCCTTGAACTTGAATGCAACTGCATTGCAATGCCCCGTGGATGTCTGCCTCCCCACCGCCATTATTCCACTCTCACTTTCAATTCAGTTGTCGGCTCACGCTACCAGCCCCTCACCGTGACGTTTTCCAGTGTCCGCTCCGGTTACTCAAACGACGAATGCCTGTGACGGATTAGTTGACGAAGTCTGACGCGGCGTTGATTTATCTAACCTGGCAGGATGGAGCTGGTCCACTTGCAGCTCAAGATGCCGACTCTCTTATGAGTTGTCACGGGCACGAAGCGCCGAATCGCCGCTGGCAGAAGATTGCGTGGCCTTGTAAAACTCTGTTAACCACCTTGTAGGAGTGTGACGAGAACATGCGTTGAGAAATGGAAGGAGTGATATACCAAATTATTCTAGCTCAGTGAGTGAGTTCAAGTTTTGGTCGACCTTCTTTAGGTTTTTCGTGATAGAATCGACCAGAGCAGTCACGAGAGGAAAGAAGTCGGGTGAGATATTCTCCATCATGGTGCAAGTCTCTACCTCATCCTGGACCATCTGCATCTTGCAATTAACTTCCTGCCACTGGGAAGCAGCTTCCTTACACTTGGAAGCAACCCTCTGCCATTTGGATTTCTGTTGGTTGATTTTGACTTCAAGGGCAGCAAGCTTGTCGCGTAAGTCTGTAAGTCGGACGTAGTCAGAAGTAGAATTGTTGTTATCTTGGCCGGACATCGCAGCGGTTGAGTATTCGGCGAGAATGAGTGATGATCCAAGTGGCGGGTTTGGATATCGATTGCGAAATGGAAGGGGAGAGGGAGAAGGAGAAAAATGGTTGAGAGAATGTAAACTTCGTGAAATAAAAGTGGGCTTACTTGAATCGTGCTTTCCCAAGAACGCGAAGGTCAACCAAGCGTTTGCAGATTTCAAACGGAAGGAACGTCGACTGGGGTTCAGGTGAAAGTCAAATGGCAGGTACGACTTGACGTAAACAATATCGGACGAAATGAGCAGACCGCCTGGCAGGAAAACATGAGATGATAATTGTTGACATTTCGAGATCAACGACAAACCACTAGACTCGAGTATGTCTAGCCTAAGCCGCCTCCATTTGTTGTATTTGCCAGGAGATTGAGTAGAGACGATCACAGTGCCTTTGAAGTACTTGTCGTTTCTGCCTTGAGTATCAGTCTGAGTGTCACTTCGAGTGCCAATCGTCGAGGCGAGCAGAAAGTGAAATGTATTTGATTAACATCATCCATCGGTTCACGTTCCCGTCAGGCAGCCGTGGCTTTCCATTAGGTCTGCTCTTTTCGCGCCTCCTCCCCTCCGTGTATTCCCCCTTTCATCAAGAATCCAGCAGATTATGTCAACTGTGACTATTCCGAGTCACGGCTCAGATTCTATGCCCAATCGAGGGTCAGATGATAGCTGTCCAGAGCAACGAAAGACGCTCGTGCGGTTTCAATATCGTCCAAGCTAGGAGATCATAGAACCTCACAAGAATCTAACTCCCGTGGACACCAAATGGCATCGTTCGTTCCGTGTTTGCGTTCCTATGCTGTCATCGATTTTTCGGCCTGAAGCGGTTTTCTCACTGGCTTGGTCAAGTTAGCACAGAGCACGATGGTTATGGAGGTGTAGGAAACATATCGCGTACTTGATGATATCGGTATCAACACGAGAAAGGGCGGTAATAATACTCCAACGAGTATGGAATAAGCGTCAGTCAATGCTGGTTGAAAGTGTCCGACAACTCTTTAGTGACTGTTTTTGCTCCGAGCCACAACACCGGCCCGTCCCGACTCCGGATGGCTTCCGATACCGAAACATCCAGATTTGGGACTGAAAATAACTCGATCAAACAAAGTATTCTTGTTTCATCACTTTCATGAAAAGGTGAAAGATACTTCCCTCAGACTAGTTATCAAGTACATCTGAATCCCTTCCAACTGACCAATCGCACCCCACCATTTACGCCGCAGCTGAACGGTCTACCGGAGCTCGACCGGTAAGGATGATTGAGGCGCTCCTATCGCCGTTGGTGTCTTTCCACAATTGGTTCCAGAATTGCTGTTTACCGAAAGCGAAAGCGGTCGATTCGGCCGTGGGCGTCGTAGGTTGTAAGTAAGGAAGCCACGGCAGAGTTTCGTCGTTGGCCGGTGATGTCGACCTTCCCCAAGCAAAGCGTCGAAAGATCGAAGCTTCTTCTCCTTCCTCTTCTCAGCTGTCGTACGACCATCACCGACATCTGCACCCAAAAGCAACGCTGGCGCCAACTGTAGTCGTTGCCGCATTTGATCAACATAAGCGACTCAAACTTCACCTCTGAGTGGAAGGGGAAGAGAGGTTGGGTTGGTTGGTTGCTAACTTTGCTGTTGCGTCGTTGGTAAGATATTCCTCGCTTCTTCTGTCCATATCATTGGAGAGTTGTAATGGTTGTTCTTGCTTGCGACTTGGGGGGTCTGCCATTCCCGTCTGACACTATCAAATAGGCGTGCTGACGCTGTGCAGCGATCATTTGCTGGATGGAATGTGCATGGTGTGCCATACATACCGACTTCCTTTCTTTTCTCGTTAAAGTGTGTTTAACAGGAAGGTGCTTTTGCTCTTCAGTTTATACCAACAGCAATATCTGCGCCTCCTTCTTACCTTTTTTCTCGCCTAAGAGGCAAATCAGAAGTGAATGTGCAAGTCCGGACTCTCGAACAGGAAGTAGTCCATTGGCACTGTTTGTCCTGTCAGTTTGTTTGTTTTCTAACCGTTTTGACTAGTCTACTTGCGGACTATGTTAGCGAACTTACGAACCGCGGCCGTGGTTAGGGTGGCATATGAAGTGAGATGGTAGCGGGAATAGGAGAGAAGGGGAGAGTTTGAAGAGGCGAGAATTTCGCATTCGTCGGGTTCATCGTATTCATCGCATTCGTTATAAGAAGTGCTGGCACTTTGACATACTGTTCAGATGGCTGATCCCTTCTATAACGACCGGTATGCCCCTTCCCGGACCGACGAAACCGATCGAGCTCGCACCTGTTGGGAAGTTCGAAGAGAAGTGGTTCTCGACAGACCACGACTTCCCGGAAACATTTTCAAAAGTCAAATATGACCTGACAACACAAACCGGTGTTCGTACCTGCTTCTGCTTCTTGTTTTGGAGTCATCGAGTCCTCAGAAGTTTTGGTTATGAACCCTCCCCTTTGACCTTTTGAACTCTTCCACTTACTTGCCCCCAAGACCCGCATTTTCGAGTATAGCTTCATTCGCTTATCCAACAGACACTCGCTCGTTGTTTATCTCTCACACTATTTAACTCATCATCCCTTATTGATGGTTATTCCAAACTATACCATCATGTTTAACCAACGAATCTGGCGTCAAGAAGCTCAAGGGGAGCCGGAGCCCCAACAACCGACACCATCGGCCTCCACAGAGCCTCAACAGGCTTCGGGAACTCAGCAACAGCCTTCGGGAACTCAGCAACAGGTCCCTCAAGACGGCAGCGATTCGAGTGGGAGCACTTTAGAAATCGTTGAGGAGTATTTGGAGAATCTTCCAGATGTTCCAGATCTTCCACAAAGATCGACTTTTCAGCAACCTCATCAAGTGGATGATCCCAACGTGGAAGAAGACCCCAATGCTATCGAACTCCAGAATCTCAACAACCCACAGCCCGTTCCTGCCGGAGGCAATCAGCGGCAGCAGGTCCAGGAACCACCCAAGGCCGATGATGGCACCGTCATCATCGAGGCAAGCGGCTTCGTTCCGACTCTAGTTCTAGCACTTCGTCTTCTGGCGGCATATTGCATATCTAATACCGGGAATCGGCAGCGGCGAGAAAACTTTGCTCCTCCTCAAGCCGACGGCGGCGGCGACGATCTTCAACCCCCTGAACTTGATGAAGATATCGCACCTGATGTTGGCCCTCCTCCTCCTCCGCGGGACCTACCTCTCAAGGGGTATATTTATCTCTGCTTGGGGTGCGTGCCAGTCTCTGTCCCTCCTGTTTCCTCCTGACTTTCGCTAACAGTGGTCCCTCCACTCTCCAGAGTCGTCTTCGGCCTCTTCCTCTCCATGCTAGACACCACCATCGTAGCCACCAGCCTCTACGAAATCGGCCGCGAATTCGACAAGCTAGACGCCGTCAACTGGGTTGCTTTGGCTTATACCTTAGCCTTTGTCGGATGTGCCATCTTGTTCGCCAAGGTGTCGGACGTGGTGGGCCGGAAACGGGCGTTCACTGCGGCCTATGTGCTCTTTGTGTGCTTTTCGATAGGATGTGCCAACGCAAAGACGTTTACCCAGCTGGTGGTTTATCGCGCGTTTCAAGGGGTGGGCGGCTCGGGGCTGTATAGCCTTGCCATTATCATACTGACGGAGGTGACGCCGCCTCGTTGGAAGCGGTTTATTGGGACGATTATTGGGGTTACTATTGCCCTTGCTGGTGTGCTTGGGCCGATTTTGGGGGGTGTTTTGACAAATTATTTGAGCTGGCGATGGATTTTTTGGATCAAGTAAGTGCCCTGACTTGACCTTGTTTTTTTTAGAGAGAGAGAGAGTGGGATGCTAATGGGATGCCGTGGGACAGTATTTCCGGAATAGTAGCTGGGATAGTATTCTTGTTTGCATGGCCCCATCCAGAGTATCTACCTGCTTATCAACGTAGGTCGTTGTGGCAGAGTGACGTACCTGGGTCCCTCCTGCTGTAAGTAGCGTCCCTCCCAGATTCAGTCCCGGGATGAAGAAGCCTGGGTTGAACTTCACTGACCCTTTGAGCTCATAGCACGGGAGCCGCCGTTTTGATCACATACGCCTTCCAAAGCGTGAGGGCAGGTTCCGGGTGGAACGATAACCTGTTTATTGCACCGTTTGTCTCAGGCTTCTTTTGCTTGATCCTCCTCGGGAGCTGGACCGTGATCGCTCATAATGCCGACTGCTTGAAAAACCGGATGACTACAGTCATCCCGGTGGTGCTCCTCAAGAACCACGTATACGTGTTGATGGCTGCAAGCACGGCGTGTCTGGGCTTTGGTTATCTCATGACACTGTACGTCTTCCCGATGAGGTTCAGGGTTGTCAACGGGTACAGCGCTCTCCAGGCCAGCGTTATGCTTCTGCCCATGCTTGGGTTCTCGGCGTTGGGTAGTATGGTGGCTCCGAGACTCAGCCAGAAGCGCAACATGCTGCACTGGACCATAGCAACAGGAGGCATGTTGATGACTGTGGGAACCGCTTTGTTGGCAGCCAACGCAGCGTCATCGCATCGGTTCGGGACCACGCTCTACGCGGTCTTCGTTGGTTTTGTTGGCCTCGGGTTCGGACTCTCTGCTGCGGCGTCGACAACGCTTGCGATTATCGAGTCACCCGTGTACGAACATGCAACGGCGCAGGGACTGGTAGCTGTGCTTCGCATATGGGGCGGCAGCATTGGTATCGCGGTCTCAGGCGCCGCGCTTGGTACTCAGAGTGCTACTAACACTCCGTTGTCTTTGGAACATTATACCAAGGCGCTGGAGACGTCCATGATCGTTGCTTGTGCAATGACGGCACTTGGTACAATCTGCGCCTTCTGTGCTCGCCGCTCGAGACAACTGCCTATCGCGTACATGATGCAGAAGCGCGAAGAAGATGAAGTCGATCGGCAGGCCGAACTCGCCCAGAGAAGAGAAGCAGAGAGGCGCAGGAAACAGCAGGCGAGGAACGATCAAGCTCGATGATGGATGGTTAACGCTCGTGGAGTTGGTTCGGAATATACTTGGTGTACAGCGGTTAGCACAAGGTATCGATATCAAAGGAAAATGGGCGATGTCTGGGAGTTTTTGGTTTTTGGAGTTCTGATTTCGATGTCGAAGACGGATCACACACATGACAGCGAGGAGGGCTCAAAAGGGCACACACTGTCTTGATAGAAGCGTAAAGTTAGCGATCATAAATTAAGAACATGGGTTCCATTTAGATCTACCCTCGTCTCCATGGAGTTGTATTGTTTATGAATTGACCAATATGGCGCGATCATCGTGAATGCGGGGTAGCTTAAGGGAGCTCGGGGAGCTACGGGGCGGCCGGGGCCACGGGGGTCCAACTGTTATCTTCTACAGTGCATCACCTAGGGCATCACTAACACGACTTTGCGCCGTGCTTCCCGTTGCGGGGCGGGCAGCGTCTTTGACAACCGGAGCTGCCCGTTCGTCATGATCGCTATCTGAAAGTTCAAGTCGCATTACACCAGCCCCGGAACCCGGAGGTAAGCTCGGAAGTTATTCGGAACGTTGTCTCATCACTTATCAAAGCTCATTTCCCTTTTGTCGTTGTTCTTGATTTGTCATTCTCATGTTTTCCCTAAGAACATCTCCACCAACATCAACAGCAGCAGTATCCAGACTCGCAGCTAGATATCTGACTACCATCTCCTCGGCAGTTAGAACTACCACCACCACCACTCACACTCTCCCGGCAACACTTCGTTACCAGAACTCCAGGACTCTGAGCCGCTCATCTTTTCCCACATATTCTTCTCTTAATAACAACCTCACCTCAACCTTTTCTCTTCGCAAAACCAAAAGAACAATGTCCTCAGCAGTAGCCAAGCGCCTCGCCGGCAAGACCATCGTCATCACGGGCGCCTCGTCCGGCATCGGCCGCAGCACCGCCTTTGAGTTTGCGCGGACCGCGCCCAACCACGGCCTCAAGCTGATCCTGACGGCCCGCCGCGTCGATGCCTTGGAGCAGATCGCCAAGGAGATCCGCGAGGAGGTCGGCGAGGGCGTGCAAGTGCTGTCGGTCAAGCTGGACGTGAGTCAGCCGGAGGAGGTCAGGGGGTTTGTTGGGAACTTGCCCGAGGATTGGAGGGATATCAATGTGCTGGTTAATAATGCGTGAGTTTTTCTTTCTCTTTGTGGCCCTGAGAGCAGTGTGGGGAATGGGGATGAGTGAGTGAGATTGAAAAAAAAGGAAAAAAAAGCTAATGAAAATGATATATGTATGTAGTGGTCTCGTGAAAGGAGGTTTGTGTCTCCCTACCTACCTGATCGCTCACTAACTTTGTCAATAATCCTCACTAACAAATAACCCCCCCAAAAACAGTCGCCCAAGCCCCCTCCATCGCCGAAGAAGACATCAACGTCATGTTCGCCACCAACGTCACCGGCCTGATTAACATGACCCAAGCCATCCTGCCCATCTTCAAGGCCCGCGGCTCCGAGGGTTCCGGCGATATTATTAATATTGGTTCTATCGCTGGCCGCGAACCGTATGCGGGAGGTTCCATCTACTGCGCCACCAAGGCCGCCGTCCGCAGCTTCACCGACGCCCTGCGCAAGGAGCTGATCGCCACGCGTATCCGCGTCATGGAGATCGACCCGGGCCAGGTCGAGACCGAGTTCAGCGTGGTGAGGTTTTATGGTGATAAGAGCAAGGCCGATGCGGTCTATGCTGGTGTTGATCCCCTGACGCCCGATGACATTGCCGAGGTGGTAGTGTTTGTTGCGACGAGACGGGAGAATGTTGTTGTTGCTGATACGCTGGTTTACCCTAGCCATCAGGTATGTTTCGTGTGATTCTGGAAGTTCGTGGATATTTTATGAGTTGTATGACTGACTGGTGTTGCAGGCTGGCGCTGGTGTTATGCACCGCAAGTCGACGTAAAAAGAGAGTTAAAAAGGGTTGTTGAAGAAAGCATATAGACGTACATATAGAACTGAGATATGTGAATATTAGAAAGGGATAAGAAGCCAGTTCAACGCAGATGTGATCATCACACCCCCACTGTAGCACAGAATCTTCGATTGGTTTGAGCAGAGTTCTGATTTTGTTCTTTCTTTGATTTTACTATTTAATGCCTTTCATCTGTCCGGGAACTAAAGATGCAGATATGGTATCTCGTTCAATGCTTGATCATCCTACAATGCATAACTCCATCCACCTCTTTCTCATACAAATGCTCCCTTCCATACCTCAGGACCCTTTCTGATCTTGGATCTTGTCGTCCAAAGTGTTAAGACACTGGTGCATTTTCGCCGTGCTCAATCTCTTCATTTAGGAATGAGAATCCCTTTACTCAGAGAACTTGCTATCAACCGGTGTTGTCCGGCCGTTGGTATGTGACATGCTGAATGGAGCCTGTAGAACATAGTTAGTTAGCAACTAGCAACCTGAAAAGGGGGGAAATTATGACAGTAACATACCAGAACTTCCTTAGCGTGACATATCCTCCAAGCCAACCTACGGACGTTTCCGTCCGCAAGCACAACCGCAGGGGCAAAGTCGATACCAAACATATGCCGGATCGCGTATACGACACGCCTAGCATATTTGCCATCCCTTTCGACATGGCCGCCGAAACGCTCGTCCGCATTGCTGGGCGCAATATCGGGGTCGCGGTCCAGGCAATTGCGGATGACGGGCAGGAGAGCCGCCTCGACGGCGCGCTCACCAACTTCTCCGCTGCCAGCGCTGGTATCGACGCCTCTGTGCTCGTCATCGAACTTGGGAATCTGGATTTCGAAAGGCTCCGAGATGGACATAACGTGGTGTCCGCCACCGTGGTGGTAACGGAACTCGAAAACACCCTGTGTCCACCAAAGCTTGTCACCCTCGAAGATCATCTCACCCTCGACGAGATCCGTATCCTCAGACTTCTTCTCGACAGGCTGGTCCCAGACGAGAATGCCCTGGTCGGTGGTGGTGTCGTACTCGCCAGGGTTGGTTGGTACCCAACGGCCAAGAGACGGAACCTCGGTGACCTCCCTAGAGCGATTGTCCGTGACCATGTAGAGACCGACCCAGTCCTTCTTGCTGTGCTTGGCGGGCGCAGTCCACTTGACGCGAATCGGGGCTCCGTATTCGAACGCCTGGGTCTTGATATCCTTCAGCACGCGAGCGTTGGGGCTTTCCTTTCCGGTGGCCTTTTCGTTTGTGCCCACAACAGGTGTACCAGCCAGAGACAGACCGTAATGCTTGGGATCATAGCCCGCAAGGTCGGCTGAAATCTTGCTGAGAGTGAGACGAGCGGGGTACTTGTTGAACAGGGCGGAAGTATCCTTGACAATGGTAGAAGATCCGGTGGCGAGTCTGGAGCGAGCAGCCTCTACGAACTCATCGATGAAGTGCTTGGTCTCATCCAGAACCTTGTCGATACTCTGCTGCCACTCAGTGACCGGGGGAGGCAGAGAACGCTTGATGAACTTGGTGACACCGGCATCGTCGCGCAGGTTGCGGCCATAGACCTTTTGCATGTGAGGCTTCTCAACATACGCGAGGAACGCAAGAGTGAGGAAGTGACCGGCAAGAGCCATGAGGAAGATGGCACGGGACCAGGTGATCAGGGCAGCGCCCCACAAGCCAGCGGTACCAAAAACGCGCTCGGGGTTGTTGAGGAAGCGATAGATAGAAGTGTAAGTGAGCTGCCTCTTGCTGTCGAAGAAGAAATCGCCATAGAACCATCCGAACTCGCCTAGCGACTCGTAGATACTGGTGGCAGTCCAGACCTGAAGGGCAATCAAGCCCAGGCCAACGACGTGCTTGAGAAGCGCCCATCCGTAGGTCCAGTCGGCGGGGAATTCGTACATCTTGTAGCAGGCAGCAATGAAGGAAGCGTGGCAGAGGCAGTTGCTCAGGTGGTAAATGCCCTTCCACTGGCGCCAGGCCTCGCCCACGCTCTCGCCGTACTTCAGGAAGTGCCTAGTGAACATCTTCTCCTCAGACTGCATGGTCAAAATCACTCCCAAACCGAACGAGTACCACAAACGCCAACCCAAAGCGTGCAACACGAAAAGAGCTTGGTAAAAGCGGGTGTTGGGGGTGACCATAGTGACGACGGCGAGGTAAGCAGAGAGGAGCACGACGGCAACGTCCGTGATACGGAAGAAGTCGAGGTTCTTGAGACCGATGAGGTTGTGGACGGGCTGCGGGGTATTGTCATGTCTTACGGTCGTAGAAGGAACAGAGTACTCGGAAGCAACCTCCTGCAACTGACTACCAGCCTCCGACTCGGACTTCACACGGGGCTGAGGCGGGTTATAGGTCTTCTCGATATGAGGGTTCTCGACGACAACCAAGAAGGCGAATTGGGCGGCATGGGCGATGATGGAGATAAACAGGACGTCGTAGCTCGCGGCCATCATGGAGATACCGTAGTACCCAGCGTATCCGATGGAGTACATGGGGTGAGGAGCCAGCTCGAAGACACCGTCGAAAGTAAGTTCCTGCTCAATGAGGTAGAAGAAGTCTAATATGGTCAGTTCCGATTGTCCAATGAAGCTGAGAGATTCGGCAGAGGTATTTCAACTTACCACCCCAGTACCAAGCATAGTCCTTGACAACACGATGAGCATCCAGCTTGACCCACAGGTTGAAGCCAACCAGCGTGATTCCAGCAGCCCAACGGGCAAAGCCCATGAAGAAACCCTCGCCATCCGGCTTGTGAGCGCAGACGATAGCGAACAGGCAGTAGGAGATGAAGTCGCACATGAGAATCAAGTCGACGACGCGGCGGAAGGTGAGCCAAGTGTTGTACTCGATCGGAGCCTCTTCGAACTTGTAATCCTGGGGGATCTTGGTCTCGAGTTCCTTCTTGAGCAAATTGTAGAGCCATGGGCGCGGGTTCTGGCCAGTCGCAGGGTTCTCGAACAACTTCCACCTCTTGGCCCAAGTCACTAGGAGCTTGTACTTGGACTGGATAGTCAAAAGGTAACCAATGCCGACGTTGTAAGCCAATCTCCAGAACATGAAGATGGCCGCAAAGAGAGGCCTCTTGACGCCCCAAGGCAGGTAGTAAGCGGCGAGGAAGTGTAAAGCGATGATGGCGAGCACGGCGACATCTGAGAGGTTCTTGGGCTCGCGAGGGTCGAGCAGCTGGGTGACCATGTCATGAGTCGTGGGGACGACGAAGACTGAACATTGTGAGGGCTTGTGTTAGTTCATCCCAACTCTACTGTAGAAATCAAGACAAGAAGCCGAAGTATCTCCTTACCTGTGCCATCTGGGGTTTTGCCGTATGTCTTTTTGACCCTCGACGCAGCGGCATCGGCCTCTGTCTGCTGCTGCTGCTTCTGGGAGGCGTCCTCTACATTCTCGTTGGCCGCCGATGCGGTAGGATGCCGTTGGCGGACATCACTGTTGAGCCTGGCGGCAGAGGGATCTGCTGCCGAGGAGCTCATTTTGGGTCACGGTGTTGAAAACCGGATTGACGTGTAGATGTGTTATAAGCGTTGAGCTTGTGTGACGGACTGAACATCCCAGGAGCGAAACGGGAACGGGAACGGCGATTCAGATTGACGGCGGTTTTGTACTCGATTGGGCCGTCCGAATTTTTGGGCGCTGAGCGTGACCACCACAAGGAATCCCAGACAATGACCCCGAAAAGTTCAGGAAAGTGCCAAGCTTTGTTGTTCGTTATCCGACTGGTACTTTGCCCACTGACACAACGATGAGACAACCAACAAGGTAAGGCGCGGGAGTGACAAAGAACGAACTGGCCAGAAATGGTGTTTTTGGAGACGACGTCACAGAGAGAAACAACTGAAGCAAAGGTAGAGCAGGTGGAAAAAGAAAGATTCCGGATGTAACCAGATCGACAGGACAAGTAAGTCATTCCTCACAACTACCGTCGACGAGACGAATGGACAGAGTGGGATACCAATCTTCACATGCAATTCCTCGTGCTTCTCAAAGTCAACAAACTCATGTGGGTTCAGGGGGGATCCTTGTCTTGTCTGATTGTCGATCCCCTCTTTTTGTCTCGTGCTTCCCCTCCTCTGCCACTGCCTGCCCTCTGTGAGCTTTCTCGCCAACATCAACCGCTCGCGGCTCTTCCGGGGAGCGGGGGGCCGGCCACTCGGGAGACAGGACACTGGACACGGTATGCGCAATGCGCAGAGACCCGAAGGCGTGCAGTCAGTGAGGACTCACTATACACAAGGGTCCCGCCATTACCCGCACGTCCGTGAATGATTTGGGCTGTTGAGCGATCCCGCGAGTTGTGTCTTTCAATTGGACGATCCTTCGGCTTTGGACGATAGGGCCGAACGCTCGTCGTCGAGAGGGTTCGGGAAGCATCTCTATGGCGGTGCAAAACTGGAGAAGGGAACTGGAGATATCGATAAAGGCTAAAACGGCCTGGAACCCGCTTCTCGTGCGGAGAGAGTGTCTTCGCCTCGTCGGAAAACCACCAGGAGCTTGTATCGAAAAGGAAGGAGGAAGGGAAGTTGAGAGCGGATTTGATTTAAGGCTGGAAATTCGGAGGACTTGGAGATGACAGGCAGCTGTCAACACGCGACTGTCGACGCTATCTGCACGCTAATAACGTCCTAACATGATGTGTATCAATATCTGTTAGTGAAGACTGATGTCAAAGTGACAAAACTGCGGGACATCATCGATATTACTAACACAACGCTATCAGAGGGACGAGCTTTATAGTATTATCTTTGTTATAACCTGCATTCCTCCCCTCCACACTTTGGTCACATCCACGGTTCCACCCACCTCAACAACTTTCGAAACAACTGGGGAGGACATCGTCAGTTTACCATCGTCAGACATCGCCGACATCTTCAGTTGAAGTATTTTCATCACGGATGTTTTCCCATCCATTTCTTTTATAGCCTTTGGACCCGACAGGATCTGTATGCGCAAGGGTGGGCAATGATGATGCATGGTGCCTGGCGATCTTCGAATTTATGGCAAAAACACGCCTTCTGGAACGAGTCGAGGGAACCACTCTCCCACTCTACACGATCCTCAGACCACCATAACACATGCACACACATCATATAATGAGGTTCTCATGCCCACCGTCTATCAAGCGATAGACTCATCTTCTAAACTTCAAGCAATGGCCTTCAGAGGGTGACAACGGCCACTCTGCTTCGAAGGGGACCACGACGCCAAGACATCGTATGAACTTCAGAAATGTCCAGGTGCTATCAGACCAATACACCAAAACACCCTACGGCACTTCTCACCACACATTCACAGATACATTCAAGTGAACAAACTGCTAACTCTCGAAGTTGAATATGAGTTTAACTCCCCCTACTTAAAGCTATAAAGAATACCATACCTTCACCTCACCCCTCCTCTCCTCCCTCGCAGTGTCCTAATCCATCATGATGCTCTCCCGTCTAAGTGATCCCTTCCGCTCCAGCTCTCAAGCTCCAGCTCCAGCACCAGCTCCAGCTCAACGCCCTCACTCACGGCGTCACCAAACAAACAAACACAACAAACACACCCGTCAAGACTCGGAAGGTACCAACTCCATATCCTCCCTTTCCTCCACGGACTCCCTCCCACCACCACCTCCTCTCCCCAAGGACAACAACAAACCCAAATCCACCATGGCTGGCGCCAACTCCTCCTCGACAAAAGGCAAATCCCCCGCCGCCTCCTCAAAAAACCTCAACCCCCCCTCCCCCTCGCCCGACCTCCCTCCCCTCCCCCAACCGACGACCCATCCAAACCCCCCCCTCTCCCATTCCCTCCCCACACCCCCATCAACCCCCCTCAAAACCAACCCCCAGCGGCCCTCCACAGCCTCAACAGAAACCGCCCTCCGCCTAACCCGGCACCACGCCTCCCTCGCATTCAAACAAGCCCAACGCGCCGAACGTTCCTACACCTCGCGCAAGCGGGCCGCCATAGCACGCGCGAACAAGGTCGAAGCGGCAGCGCATTTCAGGCAGGCCAGGAGCCATTTCAGACTGGCGGTGGGGCTGAGTTGGGGGTGGGTTAGGGGGGTGCCGTATTTGATTCGGGAAAATTGGGAGGAGGGGAAGAAGGAAGGGGTTAGGGAGAGGGAGAGGGAGGGGGTGAGGGAGGTTGATGGGAGTAAGGATGGGGAGGAGGGGGAGGAGGGGAGTGATACTGGTGGGGAGAGTGACCGTGACCAGAGGAGGAGGAGGAGGGGGAAGGGGAGGATGTCTAGGGATGAGAAGGTGTAAGGGGTTGTGATGGGTGTGAGGGCAGGAGTTGGTGTTGATTGTTCATGGTCTTCTGGCGGAGGTTTCTTTGGGTCGGATTCCCCTTCATTTTGATTTCATCTTCAGACGATTTCCCCTATTCCACCACTCTTTCAGACAAACCGCCGTATTTCCTTTGTCGATACTTCCATATTTCATGATTTATGAGGGCAGGGCGGAGGGATGACTGACTTTCGCAAGTCAACATGATGAGCTTCACGGTAATGAGATTAATGAGACAGGAAGATGAGAAGGAAAGATGAAGGAAGGTGTCAGTTGGTATGAAAGAGCTCATGAACTTACGATCTTGCAAT
The DNA here is from genome assembly GCA_009802275.1 of Neurospora sp. CHS-2018a. Taxonomy (NCBI): domain Eukaryota; kingdom Fungi; phylum Ascomycota; class Sordariomycetes; order Sordariales; family Sordariaceae; genus Neurospora; species Neurospora sp. CHS-2018a. Next base: position 602,350 of record RAKG01000033.1, read on the forward strand.
CAGTTAGGTGGGTTTTTGTGATGGGAGTTGATGACGGATTCTGTCAGGTCGAGATTCTAATGTTTGATGTCGGGGTTGGTCAAGTTGGATAGATAGAAGCTAGTATTAATGATAATGTTTCATAGGGTCAGAAAGGCTGAGTCACCTTATTTGACACAAGCATGGGCTCTGGATTAGCATGAAGACCACACGCCACTCAAAAGCTTCGCTGCTTTTTAGTATGTCCTGTACTTAACCGTAGTGCCAGTCTAATTCCTCGACATTATTCAACCCGCAGTCGGTCCGTCATGTACGCTTTAACATTCATATAACCACCTTTGCCCGAGACTTTTAGAAGGCAGAACGAAATCTTTTGATCATGACAAATTTTGCCGCTCGTTCCCCATTAGTATGAACTCCACCAGCAAGAAGGGACAGTACCAGATCGTAGTAGTTGAATCAAGGAGTCCTTTCCCATTTTTGTGTGACGTACTCCCTTGTGCAGACCGCATTAGGATCCGTAACATCGCTGCTTCTTCTCTCTTTCCTCCAACCCCTTTCTCCTTCTCCTCTGCCTCCTCATCCGTCTAGAAGACCACCCATTTACGCAGCCTTCTTCGCAAACTCGACCCTGAGAATCAAATGCCTGAAACCGAAACCGTCCATCTTGGCGCAAGCCTTGACAGCGTCGCTGCGATCCGCGAAACTGATGAAAGCGAAGCCCTTGGCAAGACCCGTATCGCGATCCTTGGCAAGGAAGACACGAGTGACGCGACCGAACCGCTCGAACATATCGCGAAGCTCTTGTTCCTCGGCCATCTCAGAGACCTAAGCGTAGAAAGCATGTTAGCACGCATCATCCCGTTAAAATAACACCTCCTTAGGAACGGAACAGCCTTTGCCGCTCTTCCTCCTAATCCCCCTTCTCCTTTTCCTTATTCTTCTCTTCCTCCTCCTCCTCCGGGAAACCAGGGGCAAACGTACGTTGGTAACTCTGAGAGTGGCGAGATCGTCGCGCTCGCCATACTTGCCGCCCATCCTCTCTCCAGCAGCCGCGGCCCCACCGGCGCCACGCAGCGCAGGTGGCACGTACGAGCCCTTCTTGCCCGCGCCCGCCGCGCCCTGGGAAGCCGCAGCAGCCTCGTCAGCGGCACTGGCGGCGGCGTCGGCGGCAGCGCCGGCCTCGCCGATGGGGGCCATGGTGTCCTTGTAGGGACAGCGGGCGGTGAAATGCTCGCCGTTGCAGATACGGCACTTGACCTTCTTGTCCTTCAACTTGTCCTTCATGGCCTGGGCGTTGGGGTCCTTGCTCTCGTCCTTGGCCTCCTGGCGCCAGTTGAAGGAAGGCTTGAAGATGATGTTCTCGCCGACCGAGGTGGTGTCGGGGGCCGGGCCGGCGCCGTCCTTGGCGCTGAGGCCGAACTTGCCCCACGACTTGCGGTCGGCGACGCGGGGGTTGACGACCTCGCGGTGGGTGATGTAGCGGATGCGTCGTGTGGTCTTGACCTTCTGGCCGTTGTCGTTCAGACGGTACTCGATGATGGTCGTGCTGCCATCCTTGTTGGTGATCTTCTGGGGGGGCGGGAGTTCGGCGGAGGTCTCCTCGAGCTCGTCATCGTCGGCCCAGTCGTGCCTGTATGGTCGCGAACTATGTTAAACTCTTGCTCTCCGAGAAATCAAACGCACACGTGTTGGGTTGTGAAGCACGCCGGGAAAATGGCGATCGGGGGATCGGGGGCGTGAATGCGGACGGGCAATTGCTGTCGAGGCAAACGGAGGAGAACTGACTTCTGTTGGAGGGTAGCCATCTTGATAGTATGTGATTGTTTTGATTCCGCTGGTTCGGCTTGTCTGGTGATGGGTGCGGTGGATGGCAGAAATGGCCGTGGGTTGTCGTCGCGATGGGTTGACGTTGCTCTGGTTTGGCGGCGATTTTTGGTGGGGCTCAAGTTTGAAAAAGCCAGGGCAGTTTTCCCCCCCGATTTTTTGGAGGTTCGAATTTTTGGATATTTGAGTGTGGGGCAAAAATTGTCCCGCTGACTCGGCTTTTACTCAGTAAATCACCCTGTTTGGCAGCTAACACTGCTGTACTCTACGAACAATATCAAGGCAGCAGATTCACAAATAATAACCAATACGATTCCCTACAGACGAAGCTTCTTTGACAAAGCAGGACTGGTCGCAATCGCATCCAGACGTTGAGAGCTTTTGCCCCTTCTTTCATTATCCGCTTTGGGTTGCTTCGCATCCATTAGCGGGGCATCACAGGCATCACAACCCTAACCCGGACGTTGCTCCTCCAGGGGCAGGGCGCCGCAAGATGGAGCTCGACTCTCGACTCTTTCGACACCACGATTCGCACCTTGGTTACAAAGTTAACGGTCGGCACTGATTTTGACAGTTGGGAGCGATTCAGAGTTCTCCAAATATTCATATCTGAGCACACTAAACTCGCTGCTATCTGAGTTGCCCACGGAGCCTGCCGGGCATCAGCTTTCTTCTGACTTTGTAGCGGAGCTACCGAGCTCCCTCCTCTGACTAGAAATCGAAAACCACCCCGCCCTTGCCCACCACAAGCAAGTCCCTTCACCTCCTCAATTATTAATTCACCTACATACGCAGTAGGTACCCCAACATTACATAATACAAGGTATATAGTTAAAAGACAAAACCCGCACCAAATCAACTTGACAGAGGAGATCGTTCACACGTTACGTTCCGGACGTCGCCGGTGGTATAAATGTACCCTCATCACCTGGGTATCTGGTATCTTGCTTCCTGCATCCTTATTCCATCCATCTAACCGGTATCTTCTTTTTTGATTGAACCCGACCTTGACAAAAGAGAGACAAAGGAAATGGTAACGGAATCAATCGGCGGTTTGGTGACGGTTTATCTCTATCAGTTGAATCCCCAGGCGCCCTTCGCTCTGCAAGTATTGTTGCTGAAAGATACTCGGAAGCTTCAGTTGTCATTTTGCCCAGACGTCCAGAAATGGCGATGCGTTGGATGATAATATGGCACCAGATAAGAGCAAATGCAAGTCACAGCTCAAGGTGAAGCTGCTGATTGACAGACTTGAAGTGACGATTTTCTCGGGATTGGAGGAAGGGCACGATTCGGCGGGGGAGCAGGCGGAGGGCCTTCCGCCAGCTGTGTCATACTCCGTCGCGGACCCAAGCCGTTGGCAACCGACATAGACCTAAAATGTGGCGCTGGTCTCGATCCCTGCTTCGAAAGTGAAGTTGAAGATATCTGAGGAAGGTCACCGAGATGGTCACCGAGGTCACTCAGATCGAGAAAACTGCGACCAGGTTCGCTTGACCTTTCTGAGAGCTGAGACTGCAGACTGAATCTTCTTCTATCGACGCGCTTCGATGGGCTACCTGAGTAGTTGCCGATGGATGAAGTGGATCTGAGCATGTCTTGGAAAGCCACTGATGTCGGAGGAGCCGCTGATGAGCTGCCTTCGGCCTGGAAATAACCCGACCTCTTTTCAGGGCTACCATGTGTGGCAGGCTGCGTGGGAGAGAGATTCTCCCAGTCCTCGCCGCTGTCACAGCGTTGCTTGGTTGCGTCTGGCAATCCCCAAGACGAGAAAAGGGACTCCGGCTCCGGTGCTGTTTCAACGGTTACTTCGATTGGAACACCGTTTTCATCAAGCGGCGGCGATGCAGGCGACGGTTGATCCTTCACAAAAGAGAGCGGGCGTGAGTTGAGGCATAGAGCCGAGGGCGGGGGTCTCCGTGAACCGCCGCGGACCTGAGAAGGTAGCGGAGGGGGCGGAGAAGATGGTTCAACTTCCTCTTCCGGAAGAGATTTTGTTGACCTAGCGAGCGAATAACGCTTACTGGATCGTTTGCTAGAGCTTGAAGGGCTGCTGGGATCGAAATTCCACGCACTCGAACCCGAAAGAGGCCGAGAAGTGGCGAGACGCATTTCGAGGAGATGATTCATCGTCTGCAGAGACTGTCTTCTGTCACTGATTGCCGCTGCATTCGGTCTTGGTCGCGGTCGGGGTTGGTCATCAAGGGCGGTGAGCTCTGGTATGGAGTCCTGAAGGCTTGCAAAAGAATCGCGGACAGGCGAGCACGCCGGTGATGATCCAGCTGATGTGAGGACTGTACGCTGACCGGACGACAGATATGAAAACCGCTGGGTACTATCCCTAAGTCCGTCTAACTGTCTACCATCGTGGGAGATCACGCTAGCGGTGGACGCGGCCTCGTCGAAGGACTGACCTCGTGTCCCTTCAGCATCAGCGAAGTCCATATTGATATCCGGGTTCGAAGTGCTCTGGCGTCCGTCCCACGCATCATTAGACGTGGCCCCGCCATAATCACCAACTACCAAGGTTCTTTGGCTCGTCTGGCTTCGAAGCTCTGAAGCCTCGTTATCGATATTTGTGTTTCCTGTCTCGGAGACCTTCTTCTTTCCTCCAAGGCCTTCGATTTCGCGTCTAAGCGTGGCCAACCAACTCTCCATATCGGCCGCGTTCTCGAATACCATCAAAAGATTGGAGGCCTGCCTTTTGTCCTGACCCCGAAAAGGCAGTCGCGCAAGCAATGAGCTGGCGTGAGATGCTGGGGCGGCATAGTCCGAATCGGCCGTGGCGGTTATCTGCAATACCCAGTGACGTCCTGGAATAACATCGCTCACAAAGGCAGCTGAGTCCTTTCCCAGCGGCAAGACCTTCTCCGGCAGACGGTCCAAGGGCCCATCCCCGGTGTACTGGAGCAAGTATCCCGAAATAAGCACGAAAAACTTGGTCGTCCAGTCTAATCTGAGGGCAACTGATCCAGAGGTATTGCGGCGGTGCCTCCTCCTCCCTCTCTCGGACCTGTCAGCTCCTGCTGTCGACGGAGCTGCCCCATCTGCGGCTGTTGTTGAGCCTGATCCGAAAGCGTCGCCAATCGAGAAGATGCCCTTGTGTTGATGCAGCCTGAGTATAGCCTCGGCTGAAGCGGTACAGGCAGGGAGACGGGCTTGCTTGATGGCCTGGGGATAAACTTGGCAAAGTGTTGGTGGATCCCAAGCAGTCAGGGATCCCCTTGATGCTCTAGGCGATGCGTGTCCCCGCACTGCACTTGCTGATTTCTTGTGTTTCAAAGTTGGGGCCGGGAAGGTAGGTGTGAGAGGGGATCCGGACCCGGATAACGTCACCTCGGACCGCTGGGCATGGCCATGGCCGTGATGCAGCCCATACGGCCAGTGGCTGACACTGGCGATGGAGGCGCGCAGACCCCCGGATCTCGTTGGCGTTTCTCTGGGAGCGACAGTCGACATTCGTTCGGCTTCGGTAGCTGATCTGTTTCTGTGAAACAAGTTCCTCAATCCAAGCTTCGAGTCCCTCTTATTTAACCTGCCCGCCTCCTGCCGTGAGGGTACCCCTTCGACTTCCTCCCCTTGGTCATGATGATGATGATGGTGTGGCTCAGACATGGCTTCGGAGGGAGCCAACCCTGGCGGTGTCAGGTCCTGAATATGTGGTTCGGTATGCGGTGACGATCAGGGCGCAAAAGTTCCTGGTACTCACCGCCACACAAGGGACAGCACGCTGGCGCTGCGATGATGTGGTGGTGGTAGTTGAAAGTGAAAAGAATGCTGGTTGGATGTACCCATGCAGGGCAATGGGAGTCGATGGTTGTTGAATTCCTTCCTTTGTTGTTTGAAGGAAAAATGAGTGCAAGTTGCCGCGAGGTGGGCTTGTAAATGGGAGGACCAAAAGGTCGGGTCGGAGGACGGATGACGGGGGACTGGGATCGGCCAGATTCGAAGAGGGTCGCCAGCCGTGGTAGTAATAATAAACACGGAGATCTGTTGGATACGACGATGAGAACCTGGACAGTGGGAATCCGGGGCGTCAAATCCAGGCGCGAGAAGATTTCCCAATCCTGAAAGCGGAAGGCCAGGGCAAGATTGGAAATCAGGTGGGAAAAGTTTGGTTAAGTTTGGTTCGATGGGTGTCTATGGGTCGAAATGGGGCGGGATTTCTGTGTATGGATGGGTCCCTCGTCTACCAGGGAGGAGCGATAGCCTCAGTGGTACCAACAAAAGCAAAAAAAAAAAAAGAGCAAGTATGCTCGGTACGGTACCGGCATCACGGGGTGTGGAAGCGAGAGTCGGGACTGGACAGGACTGGACGGAAATTATATTTGACAAGACAGGCCCAACCAGCCAAATTATACGTCAGAGAGATCGGAAAGAACAGCTCGGCGTGTGAAGGGAGTCCCAGTTCGGAACGTGGGCGCGCGGGATGAACGAGGTTCAGTATATTAATTGAAAGATTCCTCTTGGGACCACAGGGAAACCACAGGGACTGGTGCTATTCCAGGGCGTGTCGGGTATAAGCTAATTACCTTTTTTACACATGCAGACAATCCAATGTTGGATCCAATCCATGGGTTCCATTCTAATGGCCTGGAGATGGCCTAGTGGGGCACCATTCCCGCCATGTGCAACAATTGCGACTTGGGAGCAGCCGATGAGGAACGACAGAGAACGACTCGACATTTCCCAGACATACGGCCATGGGATTGGCGTCTCTGGTAGGCTGAGATGTGGGCCAGGGGTCGTGATCGTGACATCTCGGGAGTTCTGCTCCAGGGCCCTCACCACAAGTGACTGATTCACTGATTCCTCGCAGCCAACAGCCACCCTGGCCGGTCAAGTGCTTCAGACACAGTACTCTACCGACAATGAACGTTAGGCGCTCTCTACACTAGTCTCTACAGCTTTGTCTTGTGAGCTGGTGTCCTCTCGTTCCGGGTTGGGGCCTTGGAAGCGTTCCATTGTGTGTCTAATTCCAGCGCGCTAACATGACGGGCCGTTAGGCGTTGAGATGACAGGAGAAGCCGAATTCCAAGACATCAAGTGGTTCGCAACTCATCCCGACCTCCAGGACCATACATATGCACCTCTTACCCTGGGAGCATTACATATCAATACTGCGTACGTACTCAACGTCGGGCAGCGTGAAAATTTTCACAGCTGACATTTTCTCATGATGCAGCCTAATCAAAGCCTTGCAGAAGAGAAGCAACGAGGCAGTCGCGAACCACAAAAACACGGTTCCATTGCTAAAAAGTTCAAAGATTTGGGAAATGGAAAGAGGAATGGGATATCTTGAGACCGTCACGATAACAGGGACAGGGCGAAAAGGCGAGAGAGAAGTTGTTGTATTCAGAAGGAAGACAAGGCTACGAACGAACGCGGGAAAAAGCTAGCTAAGGTGGTGGTACTGGAGAGTAGGCCCAGCCCGGCAGGCAAGGCTACGGCCGGCTAGGTACAAGACAGCCCCCTCAGCACCACAGAAATGAGGCGATTTCTACATACAAATCCCAAATATTACAACCCTTTCTAGTATTATCCCTTCGCACTGAAAACCTACGTTGTAGCCCCCGTTATCTTCAATAACGTATACTCCTTATCCTTAATTGCCGCTTAAAGAGGAGATGCTATTCCTAACTACTATACGAATCTTTTATATACTAATTTATTTAATCCTTTTATTAAATTATCCGCAATTATCTCTTTACTAGGTATGTAAATTAGGTGGAAGTTTCCTTTAGCTACTACGCTAATAATTTATTTATAGCGTAGATTAAAATAGTAAATCCGGGCAGTTTAGGCCGGGTTTAAAGCCGTATACTTTGCATTAATTAAATCTATAAATAAAATTTACAATTCTAATTAATAATAACCCGCTTCTTCTAATACGTTTCGAACTTAATATAAGGCCTTCGTTATAAGTATTAAGTTTACGAACTCCGCCTCAAAAGTTAATAATATAACGAGTATTTACTTTTTCGACCTCTAAGTAATTAGCGTACTTATTAGTATTACAACGTAGCCGCCGATCGAAGCCTTTATTAATAAATTGTTCGTAAAGGAAATATCGCTATATACGTATAGCTTTAGGTTATTAATAGGGTACTTACTACCGTATTTCAAACCCTTATTCTTATTAGCGCTAAGGTATCGCCAAAAGTACTATCCTAATTGCCAATATTCAATAAAAGGGCCCGCATTAGCCTCGTACAATTTTATTACGGTATACGTAATATTTGGTCTTATATAGAAAGATAAAAAATTGAGTGAGCCTATTTATCCTTAATATTCTTTAATAGTGCCGTTAACTTTAGATATTTCCCAATTTAATTTAGGTAATTCGAATTTATTGGGTAGCTATAGTATAAAGACCGTATTAAACTTATCTTTATTGAAACGTTCTATAATCTTATTTAAATAAACTTTTTAATATAAATAAATATAATAGTTAGGTCTATTTTTAATAATAGAATAACCTAGGAAAAATATAGCGTTATTAATATCTTTAATATTAAATACGGAACCGAAGGCGCTAATAACGGCGTCGATATTTAATTAGGTCGGCCTAGTAATAAGGAGATCGTCGATGTATAGTAGGATAATGACACTTATCTTCTTATTTTTAAAAATATAATTATTTATTACAAACGGTTCGAAGCTTAAGATCTTCATTTCTAGAGTAACTATTTTATACTATTAGATTGCTAACTTCTATAGATTATATAGGGCTTTATTTAAACGGTAAACTCTATTTATACCATCTTCGAATCCAATCGGCTATAGGATATAAATTACTTTATTCTTTAGTACTATAGCGTTTAAATACGCTATTACTATATTAAACTAGCGGTATTCTAAATTTATCGTAGTTACTAGTATAATGAATATCCTTATATTAGAGGCGTGAATAATAGCCGAATATATTTTATAAAGTATATAATTACCGTATTCGAAATTACCGTATATTACCCAGCGAGCCCTATTTCGAATCTATAAGCCTACTATATCGAATTTCTAATTTAGAACCTATTTACCCGGTATAGCCTTGACGCCCTCTAGTAAATTAACGAGATCCTATATGCCAAACTCTACCAATTTGTTTATTTGTTCTTTTATTATAAAATACTATAACTATTCGAAATCGTTCCTTTTAATTATATTCTTATACGATTTCGGTAAATACGGAGCTTATTTAATTGTAGTTAATAGAAGGTAGAAGTCTATTTCTAAAGAGGGTTCTAAATTTATACCTTCGATAGTAATAAATATAATAGCCGTATATACCTAGGATACCCTCTTTCCTTTAGTAATAAGGTTGCCTTTAATATCGTATTAATTCTATTATTTATATTTATTCTACGTCTCTTATCGAAATTTTAAATATTTTAATTAATTAATAGATAAAGGAATATATACTTTTCTCTTCGACGTAGCCTTCGGAGGTAGGTATAGTGTATTAAGTATTGTGAATTCGCTATTACCTTTAAGGTATATACCCGGTATTATCTAAATAAGGTTATTATTATCCTCTTTATCCTCGGTAGGTAGTAGGATAGGTTTATCGGTCGGCTAGATATTTTAAAGGAAATGAAGTAGGCTATTTAGGGTATTGCCTAATATTGGGTAGGAAATTCTTCCTAAATAGGCGTTCGTAATCGGTAGGTTGCTTAATAGTATTATTAAGGTAGTTCGAAGTAAGGAAGCATTTCCTATATCGAAGTATAATTTGTATTTAAATATAAATATTACTAAACCTTTATAGTATACGTCGTTGAACGTTGTTTCGTAAAGGGTTTTGGATAGGTTTGTATTGGGAAGGTCGAGGGGGTGGTCTTTAATAAATTTAACGTCCCTCGTACGAATAATTCTGCCGTTATTATTTAGTCTAATATAGTAGATTTTTCTAATTAGTCCCTTGTATTTATACAACTTTCTTACAATTGCTTTTACTAATATCTTCCTTCCCCTCGGTCTCTCCTTTTCGCTATAGATATAGACGTAAGTAGTAGCGCCGTAAATTCTAAAATAACGGATATTAAATTGGTACTACTTAGGGGGGTAGTCGACCGATCGAATAAAGACTTTAAATAGTAATACGTTATTAAGTGCTAAGTGGGGTAGTTAATTAAATACTATAATATATACCGCTTTAATGAATAGCTAGTATAATTCTAGGAAGCCTGCTTCTAAATTAAACGTATGAATACCCTCTATAATTGTACGCCCGTATCTTTCGGCTATAGGGTTCTGCTCTAAGTAGTTTAAGGCTATTGTAATTAGGGTAATACTTTTATTCTTGCACTAAATCCTTAGTTTAATAATAGCGAATTCGGTACTATTATCGATATAGACTATTTATATATAAAGATTTGTTTACTTTTTAATTTATTCGATAAAGTCGGTTAGAGATTTGAAGCCATCCGACTTCTTACTTAGAGTAAAATACTATTAGAACTTTAAATAGCGGTCGGTTATATAAATAGTATAGTTCTAGCCTCCTAATCCCTTTAGCTTATATAGGATAGAATCGACGTAGATTTTAGCTAATATTCGTAAGGTTAGTAGTAGGGGATTATATAAAATAATTTTAGTAGATTTTCTAAAATAATAGAAATAGTAACGATAAGCTTCAGCTTCTTTTTTATTAATAGGAATACTTACCTTTTAATATATTAGAAAGATTCTCTAGACGCTAATATATATAAAGCGACGGTGTATAATAGTATAACTAATTATACTTAGAGCGGTTAATATAATTGTTTTAATAATAATAAAGATAGGGAACTCTTTTAGTTTGGGTATAGAATAAATATCGATAAACGCGATATTTAAATATTAACGAAATTTTGCGACAATCTAGCCGTTACTTTCTACCAATATTTCATTATTCTTACCATTAATAATAAAACCAACTTTCTTTATTTAGCTAGCCGATACTAAATTTAAAAGAATATTCTTCGCTAGGATTACGTTATAGAATAGTAAATTAGCTTCTTAACCGCTAGGATATATATATTTTAATATGATTTTACCGCTATATATTATTTAGGCTCTGCTACCGTTCGTTATACTTAGGGAGATAGGCTTCTCTAAGGGAACTAATATCGTAAACTATTTCTCGTCGTTAAATAGGTAGTTAAAAGCTCTAATATCGAAACAAACTTCGTCTCTATTATTATTAAGTATAGCTATTAGAGCTAAACTATCGGGGTTTTACGTAATATCCTTATCGTCACTATTAATAATAATTATTATCGAATAATAAATATTATTATTATACGCTAAATTAGCTACTCCTTCGGTAGGCATAGAGTCGAAGGTTAGGGCAGATTTATTGGCTTAGGGGTTAGTCCTAACCGCATTAGTATTAGCGTAGGGATTGAATTCTAGGTGTAGTTTATAGTATAAGTTATCTCCGCCGGGGTAATACTTACTACAAGCCTCGTAATATAGGTAGACTATTTTACCGTAGTATATACGACCGTATTTTGAGTTTAAATATAGAACCGCCCCGTTATTCTATTAATTTATCGACGGGGTTAACGACGACGATAGTATTATATTATTAGTTGTCTTCTTATTAACGGTTAAGTGCAAAGGCACAATATGGTTGAGTCGAAGGCAAAGTTAAGATTCTATTTATAATAGAAGATTTTAAGTAAGGAGAAGAAAAGGAAGAGAACTAAATATATACGTTGTAAACCCGAATAAATACCTTAGTACGTAAGCGATAGCGGGACCTATATACGGGTCGCTAATAACCAATCCCTTCACTCGTATCGCCCTTCACCTATATAATAAATAAGAGTAAATACCTTCAATAGGCTTAGCGCCCGTCTAGGCCAACCTTGGCGCGAACCTTCCATATCACTCGTTCCTCTAACCTTCGTAGCACTTTATAGTACTTTATAATAGCAATCCTCCCATAGGGGTATAGCGGGTATAGCGGCATAGTTAGACCGATGGCGGTATAGCCGGAACGGCGCCGTTATATTACCCCCCCCTATATAGAAAATTCGTCCGCGAGTCTTACTAGACTAGGACCTACTTTAGGTATAATAATCCCTTACTTGCGTAAAATCCTTTATAAACGCCTTAATCCTAATAATTCTAATAGTTCGTTATCCTCGTATTCCTCCTAATTTTCGTTTAATTAATTTATTAAACGTTTAGGCGGGCTTAGGGCCTCCGGGTTGGCTTCGTAGAATTCCTAAAGTAATTTCGGGGCGTACTTAAAATTAGAAGCGGGTTAGTACTTTAAATTAAGGTCCCAACTTTTCTAATCCGCATTATAAAAGAGTTTACCGTTAACTACCTTAGAAGTATTAATCTTCTCGATTTCCTATTCGGGGTCTTCGTCTATTTCTATATTAATTAATCCCGGACATTTAGCGGTCTAACCGGGCAAGGGGTTATTATTGTATTTACGTAACCGGTTAACGTAGAAGAGGTCGGAGCCTTTCTAATTATTAGGGAGTTCTAGCCGATACGAGTAACCTATTTTTTCGATAATCTTATAATAATTATAGGTATTCGGGAAATCGAGCTTATTATTAGGTCTAATAGTAATTAACTAAAGGTATTTAATAATAACGATTCTATTTCCTATATTAAAGTCGGGATCCCTCCTCTTCTTATTAGCTTAACGAGCCTATTCCTCTTAAGCCTTCAATATTATCTTTCGTACGTATTCTATATAATTATAAATACGTTAAGCGAATTTTTAAGCCTATTCCCTAATTAATTATTCTACTCTAAATTTAGCGTCGAAGGTATAGGCTTCCCAATCGAATAGTATACGTATCGGGCAGCCGAATATAACTTTATAAGGGGAGAGGCCAATACTATTTTAAAGAAGGTTATTCTATACAATATTTAATATTAAAATCGCTTCTAACTAATCGTCCTAGTAATAATTAACGAAAGGGCAAAATTACTAATCGAAGTAAATATTTATAACTTCCGTTTACTCCGCTATTTAGTTATAATTTATAGTAATTAACTTCTACTTCGTACCGGTTAATTTAAATATTTCGTTGGTGAAAGCCAATATAAATTAAGGACCGCAATCCGAAATAACCTCTTTTAATATACTATAAACCCTAAAAAGTCCTTTATAATATATCCGGGCGGCGTCCTAAGCGGTAGCTTTCTTTATATAAAGTATAATCTATAATAATTTTATTAAGCGGTCTACTATAATTAAAATATTATTATAACTATATTTATCCTTAGGCATTTTTTTAAAATCGATTATAATCGAAATTTACTTCCTATTAGGTAATAGGATAGGGTATAATTTACCGGGAATCTTATTTCTAAGTACTTTACTAGCTTTATAAACTATATAATTCTTAACGAACCGGTTAATATCTCCTACTATACTAGATTACTAATATCGCTCAATTAGGATAGCTCGAATCTTATTCCGACCGAAGTAGGCTATTATTAAAGTAGAATAAACCTTATCAATAATTCATATTCGTAAATTATCTTTATCGAAGATAGCAAAACGGCTTTAATATATTAGTAGTCCATTCGCTATTATCGTAAACTTAAAATTAGAACTATAAACGCGTAAGTAGTACTTTTTTAAAAATTCCTCTTCGCAATTAATTTTTATAATCGCGTCGATTAATTTATAACCTTCAGGTTCGACCGGGTATAATTTTAAATCGTTAATATTTAATATAAAGATCGGTACCGATTCTTCTAAAAAGCCGTTCAATATAGCGATAGAAGCTAATATAACAATTTCAACTTTATCGTTAACTACTAAAGGTTTAAACATTTAAAAGGTACAGTACACCTCTTTCTTTTCTTTTTAAATTTTAAAATCTTTTAATTTACGTAATAGCGCGTTAGCGGCCGTATTCTTAGTACTAAGACGGTAAATAATTTTGAAATAGTATTAAAATAAGAATTCGGCTTATTTAACCTATTATAAATTGAATAATCGCTTCGTACCGAAGTATTTTAGAATTTAATAGTCAATAATAATTATAAAGGGTTTCAATTACTTTAAGCCAATTAATTCAGGTCGCTAAGTTTAGAGAGCTCTAATAATAGCGAATAACTCCTTATTGTAAATCGGGTAATTATATTCGGCTTACTATATTGTCTTTAAAAAATAAGTAATAAAGTACTATTCCTTCGTATCTTCCTAATATTGGGAGAGGACTCTAGTAAAAATTCTATCGTTAATATTTATTTCGATTTATATTTTTATATTATACCGGAAATATTTTAATAAGGGGGCGTTTATTAATAACTATTTTAAATTATCGAACGCCGTTTAATACTTATCGGTCTATATAAATACTTTACTTTTCTTAATTAAATTAGTAAGGGGGCGGACTATTCGGCCGTAATTTTTAATAAATTTTCGGTAGAAATTATAAAATCCTAAGAAAAATTATATTCTTCGTAGGTTAGAAAGTATAACCTACTCCTTAATAACCTCTACTTTCTCTAAGTCGACGGAGATACCGTTACGTCCTACAATAAAACTTAAGAATTTTATTTTCGTAATTACAAATTCGTACTTTTTAAAATCGGCTTACAACCCCGTATCCTTTAATTTAGTTAAAACCTTACGGATATAATCCTTATATTCTTCGAAAGTATCGGAATAAATAAGAATATCATCAATATACGTAATATAGAAGTCCCCTAAGTATAACTTTAGAAGGGAATTAATAAACGCTTAGAAATTAATTAGACTATTAATTAAACCGAATAGTAGTATTTTATATTTAAAAGCTCCTATACCGGTACGGAAGGTAGTAAACTCCTCGTCTTCTAACTTTATACGAATATAATAGAAGGCCTATCGGATATCGATCTTAGTAAATTATTAGGCCTTAATAACCTTAATTAATATTTCCTCAATTAATAGTAATAAATATCAGTCTTTCTTTATAATAGCGTTAAACTTTCAATAATTTACGTAGAATTGTAGATTGCTATTAATTTTTTTAACGAATAGGACGGGTACCGCCCAAGGGGACGAATTTACCTCAATAAATCCCTTAGAAAGATTTTCTATAATATATTTCCTTACAACTTCTAATTTATTTAATAACATTTTATAGAGAGGGCTATAACCGAACTCCTCTAATCGATAGCCTTCTTCGAATTCGATTTTATAATTGTAAAGTCGGTAATTAAGTAAAATATTCGAATCGAATTTACTAAAGACGTTAATATAATTATAGTAATATTCGGGTACTATCCTTAATATTTCTTCGCGTAATTCTTTTTTATTACGGGGGAGAGGTTCCTAAATAGGGTCCTCCGTTATACGCTTCTATTAAATAAACCGGTCGATTTCGAAGATACTTATTGAATATATTATATAATCAGTTTTAGCAATAGACTTTATAAATAGATCGCCCTTAAGGACGTATATTTATACTAATCGTTCTTTATACTAACTAGTTAAATCTCTTTTAAATTTATATATATTTTAGCTATTAGAACCCTATTTACCGTTTCGAAGTTCAATCGGTTTAATTTAAACAAATTATACGGATTCTAAAAATAATACTATAAAGTAAGTAAAATTAGCCAAATTCCTCTCTATTTTATTTAATAGATTAAAGTATTTAAAAATCGAATCGGGGTTTTAAAATAAAATATAGGGACGGACGTAACCTAATTCGCTAATATTTTAATTTCGGGTATATTTAAAATCCGCTAGTATAATAGGGACTATTTTCTTAAATTATAATTAAAGAGCTTCGAATTTATAAATATACTTCTCGATCTATTATTAATATTATTATACTTTTCGTCAATATTAATCGTCGGTTTTTTAATCGAACTCTTTCTTATAATAATCGGAGAAAGGCTAATCCGCGGAAATAGGTACTAGAGTAGCCGTACAACCGTTCGTAAATTTAAATATTATACAATTACTATTCTTACCGTCGGCACATCGCTTATCTTTTCGATTTATAAACGAATCGCAATAGGCTATATCCTTTTAATAATTTAGATTTATAATACTAAAGTCGCCCGGGCGGATTTCAAAATTAAAATTCCTTATTTATTCGGAGTTAGGCTTCTAGTCGGGGGGAAAGATTAATCGACAATTCTTACAATCTACCTAAATATTATAAAGGTCGAACTATTTACGACTAATAATAATATTATAATTTATATTAACGATTATAAAATAATCGGAGGGTATTATTCGGTTTCGGACTTTTAAAACGGCCTTAACAACCTTTTTAATACCCTAATTAATCTTTTTTTAATAATTATTAATATTTCGAATAAAAAAATCGCTCATTATTTTTATTAGTAAATATTCTTTTAACTTTTTTATAAACATTATATTAATAAATAGGTAGCCGTTCACTCCTATATCGATTAAGGTATTAAATGTAAATAAAAATATTCTATTATTAATTATAGTATATTAAATAAATATAGGATCCCCTCCTAAATAGGGTATTAAATTAAATCTATCTTTTCCTTATTTTTATTTATCCTTTATTTATTCTATAATTAATACCTCCTTTAAGAAGGAGTTTAATTTATTTAGGGTATTTAATTTCCTTAATTATTAATAGTAGGGACGGTAGTAATTAAAGTAATTAGGGCCGCAAATTAGGTACCTCTAATACCGCCGTTCTCGTTAGTTAAATAACGCTTTATAATAATAATAACGCAATTGCGGCGCTCTCAATCGTATTAATCCTTCTAAGGGTAATTATACTTAATATAACCGTATTCTTTATAAAGGAAGTAGCGACCCTCGTTAAATAAGCGAATAGTCTCTTTAGTACGTTTAATAATAGAGTAATTATTATTACCTCCTCTAATACTAGTAGGTTTCGGAGCCGAGGAATTAAAGTTACTAAATCCGCCAAATCCCTTATTATTATTATTACCTTTATTACGAAAAGAAGAAGAAGAAGAAGCAGCCTTAGCTTTATTAACAATAGTTTTAAATATTTGGCTAAAACCGGAATAATTAATATAATAAATTTCGAAAGAAATAGAAGAGTCGCGATATTTAGCGCCTATCTACTTCTTATATTCCGTAGGAAAGTATTAGAATAGTTCGCGCTTCTATTCGGATTTAAAGCGTTAATACTCATTAACTATATAGACGAATTTATTCTTAAAATAATCGAAATTATCGGTATCCTTTATTTTAAATTTCGTAAAATTAACGAAAGCTTTTTTATTTTAATTAGGGTCGTTATATTCGCGTTATAAATAAATTATTAAATTAAAATAGGTTATAAATTAATTAGAATAAGTTTCGTAGAAATATGGTATTAAATCTTTGAAAGCGAATCTGGCCAAACGACTTTTAATATAAAAGAATTTATTGCGGTCGGTTAGGTAATAATTAGCGTTAATTTCAAACTTATTTTAAATTAGGTCGTATTAAACCTCGAAGGGTACATCGTCCTCCTTATCCTAATTATAAAATTTAGGAGGGTTAACTTACTTAATTAAAAGGCGGACGCGACGAAGGGGAACCGCCGTAGCCTCGTCGTCGTCGTTATCGTTAATAGGAAGAATTGTAGCGAAATAAATAATCGATCGGCGAAGGGGAGCCGCGGTAGGATCCTTTTTAATACTAGGAAGGACTATCTCTTTAATCTTTACTTTATCAATTAATTTACAAATACCTTTAAAGACGCTTAAGTCGGTAATAGTATTTTTTAGAATTTAAATCTTATTTTCTTTATTAATTAAGTAATTTTTAAAGGATTAAACTATTTTAGGATCGATAATTAAGGCGGACGCAATAGAGAAAGCCTCTTTGAATTTAAGGACCTAATTATAAATAACGTAAAGTTTAATATTTAATAACGAAGTAATTTAGCGTAATTCCAACATTTACTCTCTTAAAACTATAGCTATCGTAATTTAGAATTTAAATTCGTAGAATATATTAATTAAGCGGTTAGTATATAATTCGGTAAATTAGGCTTCGTTTAAGTATTTTTTAAACGGGAGCTTTAAAATAAATAATAGAGCGCAATAGGGGACGTAAGGGACGGCGTTACAAATAAAAAATTCAGCGAACTCCTTTATTTTATCCTTTAAGTCTTTAATAAGGTCCTTCAAATTAAAAATTATATTATACTTATTAATCTTACTATTAATATATTTATCGAATAAATCGAATAATAATTTAAGTTCGTCCTTATTATCCTTAGTTTTAAATAAAGTATTAATTAAGGCTTCCGACGGGGACTTAAAATAATTATACGTATAAAGTAACATCTTCTTACGTAGGAGGGTAAATTTACCTTAGGTTCTTTCTTTAAAAAGGTAGAAATTATTAAAGTATTCTTCGTTAAAGTGTATAAAAACTTTTATATTCTCCTTAATAATAGGGTCGACGTATTAAAACTTCTTTTTATTTTTAGCAACCTTCTTATCGACGCTAGACTTAATAGTAGCCTTATCCTTCTCTTTCGATAATTCGGAATTATCTTTATTAATAGCGTTTCTTTCGTTATTAAATCTAAAATTCGAACTCTCGTCGTCGCCTCCCTCCTCGAAGAAATTAATACGATCGTCTTTATAATAATCATTGCCTAGGCCTTTAATTCTAGCGCTAATACTATTGTAAATTAAATGCGAAGGTATTATAATTTTTATTAGTATTATAAATTTCGGTTCTTTAGACTACGATAGTTAGTTTAATTATTTATATTAGTTTTTGATCGTTGGGATTTAACCTTCCTAAATATTATTAGATTGACCTAAAATAATACAAGGGTATAGTATAATTAAGTCGAAGGCAAAGCTAAAATTCCATTTATAATAAAAGATTTTAGGTAAAGAGAAGAAAAGGAAGAGAATTAAATATATACGTTGCGAACCCGAATAAATACCCTAGTACGTAAACGATAGCGGGACTTATATATAGGTCGCTAATAGCCAATCCCTTTATTCGTATCGCCCTTTACTTATATAATAAATAAGAATAAATACTTTTAATAGGCTTAGCGCCCGTCTAGGCTAGCCTTGGCGCGAACCTTCTATGTTACTCGTTCCTCCAACCTTCGTAGTACCTTATAGTACTTTACGATAGTAGTCCTCCTATGGGGGTATGGCGGGTATGGCGGCATGGCCGGACCGATGGCGGCATGGCCGGAACGGCGCCGTCACATTAAGTAGGTATTAAACTGCTATTTATCCGCCAGTTTTATTACTTTCTAGAGAATACCCTTATATCCTAGTATATTAGAGTTGATGAGATTGCGTTAAACATTTACCTAGTATCTATCGTATATTTCCAGGCCTTTTAAGAAGATAGTAATATAGGTATAATTATCTATAATAACGCTTATTTATATAATCGTATTCTTCAACTAATTGTATTGAGTAAAGTAAGCCTCCAGACTATTGTAATTATTCTATTCTAGGCTATAGAACTTCCTAACGAAATCTCTTTTATTAAATTCTGAAATAGCCGGGACGATTTGTTTAATAATCTTCTAGAGCGTATAAAAGTCTTTGTCGGAGAACTTATTAAAAACGTAGCCGTTTACTATAAGTTTAGAGATAACTAATTTAATATAATTTCGAATAATAGTATAGGTATAAATACGTACGATACAGTATTTTTCTTTAACTTCGTCGGTCGCGTTATTCGGGCATACTATTGGTACCTTTAGGTAATCGAATAGGCTATAATACTCTATAGCTAGCGCTATTTCTAATTTTTATTCGTTAAAGTTCTAATATCCTTTTAATTATTGAATCTGGCTAATATCGAACTTGATTGCTTATATCGGTATCGATATAAATTTGGGCACGCTAAAGCCAAGCGGCGGGGCCGGATTGGGGTTGGCTATGGCCGTTTACTATTATTGATTGTCGAAGAGAGGAGGGGAGTTGAGAAGAAGTAGTATAAAATTTAGTTTAAAAGTAGGTAATAGATCTATACTTATATAAAGTATAGATAGTTGTTGTTGAAAGGGGAGAAGAGTCGCTTCGAAATTTAGGGAGAAGGAGGGTTTTTATAGCCCTCTAACGGATTATCTACGTTGTCGTCTTATAGAAGTTCGGAGAATAATATTGTACTTTCAGAGCGGGGCGACGAAAGAAGTAATTTTAAATAATTACGACGAAAGGTCGGTAAAGCGAGGTAATCCTAACTAATTATAACGAGCGAGGTAATTTTAATTAATTACGACGAAAGGTCGGTAGGTCGAAATAATTCTAATTGATTACGACGAAAGGTCGGTAGAGCGAAGTAATCCTAATTAATTACGACGAAAGGTCGATATAAAGTAATCCTAATTAATTACGACGAAAGGAATTAAAGTAATTGTGTACTGGGCGGTCGAAGTTTAGAATACGACGAAGTTATTATTTGTCGCAAACGGAGTAATGGGCTCGAAAGTTGCTATAAACGTTACGGAAAGCGTAGACGAAGGTATTTAAATAAATGCGTTTTGCGCGAGAGGGCTTATAACCTCTTGAGACCGTTACGATAATAGGGATAGGGCGAAAAGGCGAGAGAGAAGTTATTATATTTAGAAGGAAGACAAGGCTACGAACGAACGCGGGAAAAAGCTAGCTAAGGTAGTAGTACTGGAGAGTGGGCCCAGCCCGGCAGGCAAGGCTGCGGCCGGCTGGGCACAAGAGGATGCCTTGTCATTGTTAAATGTGGGGCAGAATCTACTGGTGGACAAGGGCCAAGAGCGAGGAAGCCCCTGACGCCCAGCGAATGCGAATTCAAAGGTGGCATTTGAGTGGGTCCACGACTTTTTAGCATCCGAGTCGTGAATCCACCCAATCCACATGCCACCGGCGTGCGCGCCTGCAGGGGTGCGATTGTTCTGTCAGTTCTAACTTCGGCCCAGGGGCAGGTCTCGCCCTACGGATCATATCGATCATCGTCCTCCAAAGTTGCAAGTTGCGACCTGAATCCATCCTGAATTCCATCTGCCATGCTCCAAACACCACGTTGGGCATCAGGTCTGGCCCCTGGTGATGAAGATCTACTCCCCCGTATACCCCATCCACTGACATGTTTGATGTGTCAGTCGGTTGAAGAAGCAAGAGACGGCAGTTCGGCAACCGCTGAGTAAGGATACCTATCGGCGCCTGTTCTTCTGGGTAGGAGCCAGGGGCAGTTGAAGTCGTTCACCAGATTAAACTTCATTTCCTGCCCTCCCGCTGCCCCCGTGTCCGCTTCACGTTCTCTTCTGCTCTCAACGTGTTCCCCCACTCTCCATCATCACCACCGTCATCGCACAAGGAAACCTGAAATTTCAGCCGTCCTCGCGTCTGATGGAAACACGAGTCTCGGGTAACCACGTCTCCTAGTGAGGTTAGAGGGCTTGCAACGGCACCTTTCCCATCTCAAAAAGCCTTCACCTCCAGCCCCGGCTCGAATAACGAAAACCTCAGCGCTACCAATTTCACCACTACTACAACCGTTGATTACGCACAAACATTAATCTTCACCTTATACACGATGCAGAATATCGGCCGATCAGAGATTAACAATGTTGTTCGCCATGTTTCCAAAAGCATGGAACAGTACGCAAACTAGACACCAACTACCCGCTACATTGTTCGGATGAACACCTGCTGCTGAAAGCGGGAGAAAGTCTGGGGCCGTTGGTGATAGCGTCGCATCCAGACCAAACCATCACCAACTCCAAAAACACCGGTCCACCAACGCATCATGTTGCCAACACAAGCATCTTCCCAGTTGCAAGACAAAAATCCCCGATTATTGAACGTTGTACCACCAAACTGGGGAAACAAAGTCATCCCACGTTTCTTTGGCGCATCATGATTCGACCACCACCCTGCCCCGAGTTACACAGATGATGCCACGACCCTTCCCAACATCTGCTGCACATCAGCTTCTCAGACCTCCAGGTTCTCGTGCGCACGCGGTACGTCCGTAAAGACGATGAAAATAGCAGTTCCTCCCAAGCCACGCATGGTCATCTCCTCATGGCAAGCCGACGGAGGCGTTCAGGGCGGGCAAATCATGTATAACGGCATGGCTTCTCCCCACTTCGTTGAAACTTCTCTGCTGCTTTCCATCGGATGGCTGCAGCTTTGGCGGATGGGAGCTTCGCAGGTAGAGAGATCTCCTACTTGACCGGATACCACTCGAAACACGCCTAGTTGGTGAGTTTCCAACTTCCACGCTATCATTCAAAGAGTCCTAGGAATGATGGATTTAGCCAAGCATCACCAACACCAACATTTCATCACCAACCCAACACCTGAACACCAACACCACCGGCGGACATATTGAGCCTTTAATTACGTTCGGGATGCCACCCCTCTTCACGACTCGTAACTCGCTGTTCCTGCATTAGCGCGTTCTTCTTCCCGTTTCCGGGCAGCCATCAGCACCTCCCGTCGATTCGATGACTCCCAACATCTCATCCTGTTCATCCTATTGGGAAACAGAAACCACCTTATTGATATGCGTACCACCGCTCTGTCCCGTCAAGATGACCTACCAGCATCTCGACTCGACCAAGCAAGCTGCAATGCAGAGAAGGGAGCATGACGGCCGAAATATTTGTATCACCAAAAATGAGGGGTTTGTCCTCCCATCCCCCCATCCCCCAATACCCCATGTCACACACAATCTCTCCCAACAGACTCCTCAGCGCCTCGAGACGGGAAAGCCCATATTTGCTGATTACCTATCCCGTGCCATTGGGACGGTACGTTATGTACCTGACCGCCACACTCGCAAGCCCTGAACGGAACCGTCACACAGAATTTCAGGGACGAAGAGAGAGAGCGTGACCCCATTCCCACTAACAACCACCCTACAAAAGTGAGTCCACGATGTGTCGCCGCCCGTCTAGTTGGAACCAACAGCACACCAAGAAACACCAAACACAAGCATAAAGCACTTACCCACCCTCAGCACCCTTTACAATTACGCCGTACTACTACAGATCCATACTAGCCAAGTTTGATGACTTTCACCCGGCCCGGATAAAGCGACTGTGTGCCATTCCAAACGGCCTATGTGGGGGCCTTCTGGCCAATGAGAGAACCATATAACACCATGTTAGCGCCCGCCAAATTTGCTAGCTGGCAACATCGTATGACATTTCTGTACATTTCTGTACATCTGCAGCAAGAATTGAAGCAATCGAGCACATCGCCATCGCCGTCGTAAAGTATTATCACAGTCAGTAAGTGTGGTGTTGAGGTTCTCGTCTAGTATCTGGTATAGGTACTGACCGTGCGCTGCAAAAATGCAAGTTATCGATCTGACCGCCTCCTCCCCAGCGGGCTCCCCTACGCTCGCGCCCACACACGCCCCAAGCCCGACCCCTTCTCTTAAATAGATCAAAACTAAGGCACGCAACGATAACCACGAATTCCTCAATATCAACGAGCTCGTCAAAGAGGAGAAGCTATCGCCAACTCCAACCCCGGCCCCAGCGGTCACTCCAACGGCTACTCCATTCCGCCGCCGCCGCTCCCCATCGACCTCGAGCTCGAACTCAAGCTCAAGCTCCTCGTCGTCGTCGTCGGACCAAAATGAGGCAAATAGCAAGAAGGATAGGAAAGAGGGTAGGAAAGAGGAGCCCGCTCTCGCTACCCTCTCCTCTCGTATCTAGGACAACGTCGACGCCGCCTTCGTTAAAATTAGCAACGCCGCCAAAGGCCTTGGGTTTAGTATTATCAAGAAGCGCCCCAGCAACTACCGCCATAGCAAGCCAACACGGTACGACATAGAGTATACTAAGGGCGCGGCTCATTCAGGGTAGAAGCGCGAAGATAGCGCGCCCATCCAGCGACCCATAGCGGCCAGCATAAAGAAGAACTGCAAGTGGAAGGCAAAGGTAGTGTTCTACACCAAAATAAAGGGCTAGCAATTCACCCTCATAAAGTCTAACCATTACCATAAACTCAACCCAGACAGCGCACAGTACTTTACCGCCAACCGCCGTCTCCAACGCACAGGGGAGGTAGAAGCTAGTATCTTAAGGATGGCAAAACAACCAAAGACTTCCTCAACCGATATTGCCTCGGCCATCCGTGAGGAGTTTAATATCACCATCACGGGGCGCGACGTCTTAAACGTGTTGGCTGTCAATAAACAGAGACTAGCCGGTGCCCTCACACCTACCCAACAATTTCTAGACAACCTAAATAAGACTAAGGGTATCTTCAAGAGCGTTTATCGTTACAACGGCGAGGAGGACGGCTTAATAGAGAAGATCTTCTAGACTTATCCCTAGTATATCGAGCAGTTGAAGAAGAATCCAGAGGTCATAAGCTTGGACTGCACTTACAAAGTCAACAAGTTCGACATACCTCTCCTTCAAATATATAGTGTAACGGCTATGCACACGACCTTCAATATTAGTTACTACTTACTTAGCGGTAAGAGGGAAGGGTATTTTACATAGGCATTCAACCAGATTGCTGCCCTATTAAACAAGCACGATATCCCTTACCCCATAGTCATCGTCACTAACTATAACAAGGCCTATAAGAAGGCTTGCCGGGCAATCTTCCCCACCACACAGCACCAGATCTATCTTTGGCACGTCATAAAGAACGTCGCGTTCAACGTCAAAAAGAAGTGGATTAGTACCCTCGATAGCACAGCGCTAGGGAACCGCGGTAATAACGGCAACCATCTCCGTAAGGATCATCACACCTCCATAGACATCAACCCCGCCAACGAAGACTCTATTGCTCGCCAAATTGCCACCCAACTATTAAATAGAGACGATCGCGACCATCACCTAGAATCAAGGACCAAGAATCCCTATAGCCAACCCATCAACGGCCGCGCTCCAAATAGTTCAAACCGTAAATAGGTCAATAACGCGGATAGGATCTTAGCCGCGTAGAAGGCAGTCGTGTACTCTAACACAGAGGAGGGGTTCTACGAGCAATGGAAGGTAGTCTTAAAGGAATTCCCGGGGCAGAAACGTACGTTTAACACATCTTTCTATTATTACATCTAACATTACTAACCCCTCTTTCTCAACAACAATAACCGACTACCTACTCGAGACTTACCTACCGTTAAGGTACGAGTTTGCCCACTTCGCCATACGATCATATCGCAACTTTGGCATACGTGTGACCTCCCGAACAGAGGGTGCCCATGGTCTGTTGAAAGCATTACTGAAGAATCGTCGTATCGACCTCAACCAGCTACTTAGCGCCATCGTAGAGACTCACCGGCGCCTCAAGGAGAACTTCGCTAGCAAATACGCGGTTCAGATCTCGAAGAGCGTGGCCAAGTACAACCACACGGTACTAGCAAGGGTAAAGTTCGTCACCAGCTTCGCGTGCCTCGAGCTGCTTCAAAGGCAAGCCACGCTTACTAGTAACGCCATCACGAAACGGCGTAACTTAGTCGAAGCGAGAGCGCAATGCTCTACCAACTTCAACAGGCAATTTGGCTTGCCCTACTAGCATAACTTACTCGATATCGTAAAGACGGGCGGCACCATACCTCAAAGTATAGTCGATAAGCACTGGTAGCTCAAACCAGAGAAGGTAAATAACACTCTATTAATTTATTTACTTACTAAACTAACCGGATTTTTACAGCCTTTATCTGAGGACTGGCTGGCACTACGCAGGGAGAGAGATCCCATCCCAATTGTGACTAACCGCTGGAAGGCGGCTAGAAACGGTGCCCAACCTCTGCCCGCCGCGGCCACTCGCCCTACTCCCCCCTCCTCCTCATCCAGCGTTAAATATAATCCCTCTCATAATGCCCCGCCAAAGGCATCAACACAGCCGCCTCCCAAGAAGAAGAGGATAACGAAGGCGATGCTGGCGAACCAGAGGGAGCAAGAGGCAAAGGCAGAAGCAGACCACATAAGGCAGGAGAAAGCACGGCTAGAGGCACAACTCCAGGAGTTAAGAGAGTCACGGCAACGAGAGGCACAGCTGGAAGCACAGCTGCGGGAGCTCCATACCCGGCAGCAACAACAGCAAGTATATCAGGGATACCAACACACCGCGCCCATATCGACGGCGCCCATAGTAATAGCCTCACATCAGGGGATAATACCCCCGCCTCCTTCTCAACAATATCACCAACAATATCAAGAAATGCCCCCTCCTTCACAGCAACGGTATCTAAACCCTTACCAGCCGCCGCCGTCTGGCCAGCAGCAATCTCACCAACTATTATACCAGCAACAACAATAGTACCAATCCCAATCGAGCCAGCACCACCAACACCACCAACACCAGTAATCGTAATTATACATATATAAATATAAACTCTACGGTTTCAACACCTTCCCACATAAATCAACATATCAGAGTGCCTCGTCTGTGTGATTCCTGACGGCTTTTGATACGGATGTTGCACACATGTCATTTTGGTGAGGATTTGGCGGGCGGGAACATGGTTCTCTCATTGGCCAGAAGGCCCCCACACAGGCCGTTTGGAATGGCACACAGTCGCTTTATCCGGGCCGCTTTCACCCCCTTCCCAGCTCTAGCTCCAGCTCAGCTTCATCCGTTCGGGTCCTCTTGGGCCCTTGGCATTTTCCGTCGGTATCTCCTAGCGTGGTACTTGCGGCGATGATCAGCATCAGCTACACGTGTGCCGGCGGGAGTGGGCCACAGGTAGCCACAAGTAACCACGGCCACGGCATAAGCAACGGTGCACCTAGGTGGTGATGGTGGACCGGTGGACAAGAACGAGAGGTTTGTGTTCTCGTGTAGTGTAAGAAGAGAAAAACAAAAAGCTTATGCCTATTGCACGTGTGAGCGAAGCAGGAAACCGTTTGACCAAAAACGGCCGAAAGTAGAGGGAGGTCCGGTGCAAAGCTCCGAAACCCGACTGAGAGGGTCAATGCCAAGGCCGTATCGGAGGGGTCGGGCGAGGCCGGGGTCCGGGGTCCGGGAGATCGGCCGGTTGCATTCGAGTCGGGTGTCCACATCGATCCATGTTGAATTCTCTCTCCGGATTGGGTCATGCCCGAGAGGTTTGGTCGTTTCGTCGAGGGGAGACGACAGTTTCGATAATGATACCTGGTGAGAGCTAAGAACATGCCAGTACAGGGAAGCTCTTCTGCCTGGTTTTGAAACAAAAAGAGAAGACAAGCTTTGATGAACATTTGGCACTTGAAAGAATACAATGAACGGGTTCCCGCGAGAAACGAATTCTCTACGGATCATGAGGTTCACGGGGTAGGCTGTAGTTTAAATACCCGTGAGCTGTTTATCTTGAGGATAGAAGATGATGTAAGTCGTAATAGCATATGTGCCTTGAAGGGAGAGAAAAACCCGGTCGGACTTGGAGAATACTTGGGCATGTTACAAGAGCCCAAGCATCTCTGGCAGAGATGATGCCGCCGCCGTGGATCTACGAGGTATGATGAACGCCTGGTT
Organism: Neurospora sp. CHS-2018a; assembly: GCA_009802275.1. Taxonomy (NCBI): domain Eukaryota; kingdom Fungi; phylum Ascomycota; class Sordariomycetes; order Sordariales; family Sordariaceae; genus Neurospora; species Neurospora sp. CHS-2018a. The sequence goes on from RAKG01000033.1 coordinate 629,524, forward strand.
CGTTCTTACACCTCATCACATAGATATCACGCCGGTCATCAGCCATAACATCCAAGTTCCCACGGGCACGACAACCTACCTACCCTACGGCCGACCTCACCCTACCGATAGCCCCCTCACCCAACTCACCCATACAACAACCCCTCCACCTTCTCCGCAATAGCCAACGAGCTCGTCAACCCCGGACTCTCAATATTCAACAAGTTCACCCACCCCTCATACCCCTCCTCCTTCCTAATCACAAAGTCCACAAACCCCTTCCCCTGCGCCACCGCGCCCGCCTTCCCCAGCTTCGGCCTTATCCCCGCGTAATCCGGCTGCAGCTGCGTCTCATCCAAGTCCGGCAGATACTTTTTAACTGCTTCGATCGCCTCCGGCAGCCTAGCCGAGTTGACAGCCAGATCATCGGCAGAATCGACCCACTCCACGTCCGGGCCGAACTTGATCCTGCCCGCCAGGTCGAGGGTCAGATGCGTGCCCAGCCCCCCGGCGCCCGGTTCGGGGGCGGGGTAGATGAGGGTTGAGACTTTGGGGGAGGAGGAAGGGTAGGAGAAGTAGTTCCCTTTTGCGTAGAACATTTGTTTGTGCTGGGAGGGGGGCACGATCATGTTGTGGATGTCGACGGCGCCGAGGCCGGCGGAGTTGATGATGGTTTGGGTGGTGACGGTGGAGCTCTCGCCGGTGGTGGTGTCGCGGACTGTGAGCTCCCAGCCTTGACTTCCCGGGAGAGCCTTTCCAAGGGCATCACCGCCACCAAGGGGCCGAATGGCCGTGACAGCGCTGGCGAGCGCCACGGTCCCGCCAGCTTCTTCGAGCCGGCCCTGGAGACACACCATCAACGTGTGCGAATCAACGATGCCCGTCGTCGGAGACTCCAGGATCCCAGCCTCGGCGCGCACCGCCGGCTCACGACGTTGCGCTTCCTCGCGCGACACCCAGCGCACGGGCACGTTGATCTCGTTGACGCAGAAATCGTGGATGCGCTGGAGCGCCTCGCGCTGGGCCTGGTTCTGCGCGACGATCCATTTGCCGACGCGCTTGTGGGGGACCGAGTGCTTCTCGCAGAGCTCGTACAGCAAATTCTTGCCCCGGATGCAGAGCTCCGTCTTGAGAGTGCCGGCGCCGTAGTAGATGCCCGCGTGGATCACTTCGCTGTTGCGCGAGGAGGTCTCGGTGCCGACGGCCGGGTGACGCTCCAGGAGGAGGGTGGAGGGTGAGGAGGAGTGCCGGGCTAGTTGTTGGGCGATGGCGAGGCCGACTACGCCGCCGCCTATCACGGCGTGGGTGAAGTCGGCGTGAGAGGCGGAAGTGTGGGAGAAAGGACGGAGACCGCCATGGTAATGACCAGTCCGTGTTATCGGGAGGACCGATGACGTAACTGCATTTCGTATTGTCGCTGTTGCCGCGAGTCGACCTCTATGTGTGAGGATGAGTGTCATGGTGAGAGTTGTGTGCTGGTTATTGTAGGCTTGTTGGAGTAAGCCACGGGCCCTTTGCGGAGACAGGTTGCGGCGGTCGTGCGCATGGTCCGAAGTCGGGTCCCCCCCGTCGGGGGTCGGGTCTGTCCGGACAAGTTCACCAGTGTGGGGAATCCGCCGGGCTTTCCCGCATCTACAACGTCCACCTGTGCTGCTCAGTGCTGCATCAAGCATATTTCTGTATCAGAACATGACCTCACTTAGCATGGCTGCAAATTCACATCAAGTTAGAATACTCAACTTCACGTGCTAAGGGTTTTTTATGTTTTTCCGTCAGCTTCCAACGTCAGCTTGCTTCCGCATTTCCTCGCCAACGTCGATGCTTTGACAGATTTGACCAGTCGTAGAAAAGAAGAATCTCGGGGTTCCGACGAAACGCGATCGGCTTCCATTGCCCAGGGCATTGTTCAGGTGTGAAAGAGAAGTTCCACCTCGGTAACGATTATGGTTGCCTGTTTTGGATATGGCTCGACCGTCGGTTTCTCTTCAAGCACCTGACCTCGATATCAGTCATGTCCTCTCGTGATGCTGCCCTTGTCTCGGCCAGCGCATGTTGGGACCCTGATGGGATATCCCGTCGCCAATTCTGTTTCAATGTGTAGCCGGAATTCTTTGAGTGTTTGCATATGTTGGACATGTTCTCAAGATATTCGAACCGGTTCCGGGTGGAGACCAGTTTTATTATATCAAGTATCGAGCGAACTTGAACGTCACTCTACAGATGGCCTAGCATAATCGCTTTTAAGGTTGATGTTGGGTAAGATGCGGGTTTCGCCGAGTAGCGCGGCTGTATTAGACGCCCCCCGACGTCTCAAAAAGGTCACGAACCTGACTTTGACCCCAACAAAGAGTCCGGTTGCTTCATTTTGCATGAATCTCAACAAGTTCGACTCTTGGTCAGTCAGATCTTGAATGATGCTGTGAGAAAGGTTGCAAAAGTCTTCGTCATTCCACTTTGTGCCGGTGGCAGAGGGAGTGCCAAGATCTTCAGGGGTCCTGTGGCCTGACAGAAGTTACAGGTGGCTACAATTGCTATCACGCGCCCCGTGGACGTTGTTTTGGCTGTTTTCAGCCGCGATGCCTCTGCATGGCGGGGTGGCATGGAAGACGAAGCAGCTGCAGCGAACCTTCGACAACGCCAAGCATTTCTTGCGTCCAGAGTGCCTTCCACACATGGACGGCTTTAAGATTGTCCATGCGTGGGCTGTTCTAAACCTTTTAAAGGAACTCGGGGTGGAATCATGATCGAGAATCTAGACCATCTTATCACATCTACTAATACCATTCCCTCCCCGCGGTCTCGAGACTTTCATTTCAACTCCGTCAACGGCATCCTGCAACTCATTCACCGGCCAATCTGTTTGATCCGAACCAAGCATACCTCGATTGCTCAGAGTCACAGAGTCCCCTTGCCCTTGCACCTGGCCGCCTCCGTTTGCCGACGCGACCCGATACCTCTATACGACCTTCAATAGCTTAGCCTAGCTATTTACCAGACGAGCTCCGACGCGAACATGGGCTCCGATCCAGACGCTTCTCTTTCTCCCTCTTCGTCAACACCAAACCTCGAGATACCTAAACGTACCAGCATGTCGTCGTCAATCCGCACCCATTCCCCTCTGGGCCAGAATAGGGAGGCATCCCCCTCGCCGTCCCCCAGGTCAGGCTCTGTTTCCCTTCAGGCCGCAGCTACCCTCAACGCTGGTCTTCAGCGCAGGGATTCACTACGAGGTTCGTGACTCAACGCCCGACTATGACTCTGAAATCACCCTGCTGACACTTGCTACCTATGTAGGCTCTTCCATCAGCCCGCTTAATGCATCTCAGGCCCCCAAGATTCCCAGCGCCGGTCGTCGCCAATCACAAGTCCTCATGAACCTCCAGATGAACGACCCCTCGATACCAGCTCCTGGCGAAATGATTTCGGACAGCTCCAAGCCTTCATCCATCAGCTCCCCCCAGGCCATCCCCGGCCGCCCCCAGCAGCACAGCCGGGCTCCTAGCCTCGGAGAGCTTCACCAGGAGCTTGAGAACGAGCAGGAGTACCAGGTGAACCGCTTGCTCAGTGAAATCCGGAGGCTACAGTCCCAGCTTCAGCGCCAGCAGTCCTCATCCGGGGCCATCAGCGACGACAACTCCGGGCGGGATACCCCTAATCACAGCTCAACACCACAGATGGGAGGAGTTCCTGGAACATCGATCCCCAAGTCACCGGGCTATCTCCCCCACCCCCGCGGCTCGTTCGACTTCCCCCGCAGCAGCAACGACCTCAACAAGGCTCGGTCCAGAACGCCGAGCAGAGGCGCTTCGCCTAGGGTGCGCGCCACATCGATTAGTGCAGACAGTATGGATCAGTGGGCCCTGGGCGGAAGGGATGAGAGTGCCCTTTATCAGGCGGAGACGCAGATGCTTGTCAGGGAGAATCAGATGTTGAGGCATCGCATTCGTGAATTGGGTAAGTCGATGGTGCCGACATCTGCTACATAACCCACAGGATCACCCTTGCTAACAACTGGCTGTACAGAACGTCAACTAGCCGAGTCGTCAGGAAAAGACGTTGGTATTACTCACGAACCTACTCACGCTTCGGGTCTTCATCGGTCGACGTCTATTTCAGATTTAGAACGTCCCAAGATGAATGCCCCTGCGCAGCAGCACCAGGAGGAAGCGATTGCCGAGTAAGGGAAGAAACTTCTCAGAGAGAGTTCAACTCTCGACTTGAGATCTTTCTTACCTTTTTCTCATTAGTATGCCTCAAACGAAGGAACGATGCTTTATGATAACGGCGTTTCAGGGATTATGTCGGGCCTCGGGACTCCAAAACTGGCACAGATCCTGTTTATCGGGGTCTTCAAGACTGTGAAACCTATGGAGTATCCACAACAAAGAGGGAGACGATACAATTTGTTATTTCAGGGACAGGACAGGATTGGTTGGTGGATTACTTTACAGGCGTTTCTGGCGGATAATACCTCCCTCTTGTGCAGTTCTTATTTACGGGTGGGCATTGGGGATTAGTGCTATGAAGGAGGTGGAAAGTTGAAATGGAATGGAACGATGGAAAGGAAAGGAAAGGAAAGGAAAGATTGAATCAGGGACGGGAGATACATACATAGCATTTCTTGATATTGGGACATCGTAACCCGTAATATTATTCGTATCATTCATGTCTTTGATTATGATGCACTTGGAAGTGATGGGCAGTGACAGGAAAAAGAGGACAGCTAGTTCTAGTACTTGTAAGAACAGTCGTCAGCACCTATCTTGTTACAAAAGTCGAGACGAAATAGAGTGTAAGCATTCAATTTCCTCTTCACGAGGTTAAAACTACTTTGGATAACACCATACATATGAATCCCCAACTCGGTTACTTTTGTTAAGCTACCAGACCAGGTATCCGCTGCCCGAACAATTTGTAGCCGCCTCCAAGTCATCATCTGAACTCAAACACCCTCATTAATCTTCAACGTTCAACCCTTTTGCTACCCTCTTGATATCTCATCATCCATTCAGCGAAACGGCCACATCCCATTCATGTTCGTTAAATAACGAGGTATGTTCATGTTCACCCCAAAAACGGGTCAAGGTAAGATAATTGTGCCAAAAACGCCTTATTCCCTTCCCGTCAAGTTCATCAACCAAACCGCACCAAACGCCAAAACAGTCCAGCAAGGTACGTGTCGTCGTATGTTTCTTGAATGACATGGTAACCCGAAAACATCAACATCAAAACGTGAGAATCGTCCATCCCAGTGTTCCCAGTGTGACAGTGGCAGAAAACCTAACGGTAGTCCAAACTAGGAAACAGACTCCTCTGCAAAAGATTCACATGGAACTCGTAAATACCGTCTTCAGCGCCGACGAACCTGGTTTTAAGTCAAAAAATGTTAGCAACAGACCCGGACGGACCCCAACCTCAACCCAATCACACAACCGAAGAAAAGGCGAAAGGCAAAAAAACAACTTACAAAACCCGTCCATCCTCACTCCAACACAACCCCGCCGTATCATGCGGATCCGGCTCCCGTCTACTCATATACAGCGCCCCAAACGCCCGTCTAGTCGGATGATCATCCCACTCGCGCGAATAAGCATGGGTCCTGCCATCGGCGGCGCGCAGCCTGCGCGCGGAATCGAGATCGACCGTCCTGCTGAAGCTGTCGAAGGGGAGCGTGTCCTCGAGGTGGAGGGTGTAGTAGAGCTGTTGCAGGGTGGCGGCGGCACTGACGTTGGTGGTGGTGTTTGATGTGGTGTTTCTGCTGGTGGGAGACAATAAGCTTGGGTTCGCCATGATGCGCGAGGAGAGGGTGAGGGCTCGCCTCTCTGCTGCTGCGTCTGAAGCAGTTGGTTGGTTTGCTTGGTTATTGCTGGTACCGCTGGTACCGCTGCCAGCGGGCCGGGTAGGTGGGTAGGTTCGGTCTCCTCTGTCTCCTCTGTCTCTACTACCAATGGCAGTGATGATGCGAAGGTGATCGGCGGCGGTAGCTTCGTCAGCTGCTTCCCGTAATGCGGCTATGCTTGCTCGCATGTTCCGTCCGTCACGACCACTGCTACCACTGGTTGCACCTGCGCCGGTGCTGGCGGAGGCTCGTAGCGATGTAGCTGTGCGAGGCGGGACCCCGGTGAGTAAGTCTGCGTACTCACGGTAGGTAGATAAGTCCCGGGTCTCGCGAGCGTTTCTCAAGCCACTGCCACGCTCGCGGGATTGCTCGCTACTCCCAGAAGACCGCTGTGTGTCTCCTCCTGCTCCTGCTCCGCCTGAGCGGGATGATGGATCATCACGCCAGATCGAAGTGTTGGTTCTTCTTTCGGTTGCGGTTCCTCCTCCGCCCGAGGTAGCGGCATCCCGTTGTCTTCGTTCCGCCCGGATCGCGTCAAGTACCTCCAGTTCACGAGGAGTGAACGAAGATGACTCTAGCGGATCCCAGTGCTCTCTATTTGAGCGTTCCCGTCGAGCTTCCAGGGCTGCTAGAAGATCAATACCCCGCAAGCGAGACGGTGGTGAAGCGGATGCTGAGGCCTCATTGTCATCGCTGCGAGCTGCTGCGAGGAGGAGGAGGCGAGGGTCGATAGCGCTTCTATCGGATATGATGACGTGGTCGTACTCGTCTCGTTTGTCCAGGTCCAGAATCTGCCGTGAGAGAAAACCAGTTCGGAGGTCGGCAACACCGACATGGCCACGATCTTCAGTCCATGCTAGGAGGTCCGCGGACCCGGGAGCAAAGGCCATGTCACGGATGGCGCCCAGCTCAGCATGTGGCCTTGACGAGCCGAAGGTCGTTATGAGGGGATCTAATCCAGGGACAGAGAAGGCCGCGACGTCGAAAACAGAAATAATCCCATATTGAGTCCCGACGGCGAGATAACTTCCTGTACTGGAAAAGCATGCCGCAAAACTCCCCCTAGTACGGTGTTAGGGTGTTGCGTAAACATGGAAAACAGCAGATAAAGATGGAACACATACCTATTTTCTGACCGATCATCTTTGCTTTGACTCTTCAAGGGAACTTTACGCAACGGAACCCATTTGTGTGTTTTATGGGAGAGACGGTAACTATTCATCCACGGCTCCTCCTTCTCAACTCTCTCGTGTACGTATAGGTAGGGATCGTCGCTGATGGCGATGAGGAGCCGGCCGTCGGGGGAAATGACAGCACGGTTGACACAGTCTGGGTATGTGATCTCGTCCAAGGCCTCCTCTTCCCATAAACTAACACAGGAAACGGAATTGTCATTGTTTGAAAGAACGGCAACTGGTTCGTTGTATGCGCCTGCCGCGGCCGGTACCAAGGTCGGTGGAAACCACAAAGTGATGCAGTTCACCCGCTGTTTGCCAAACTTTTTGCTTGTGACAGACAGGTTCTTGTTATCGTTGTTGGCATTGCCTCGCGCAGCAGTTATGATCTGGGCTCGAGCTAGCGCCCGCGCGACCTCTACCGAGTCCTCGTCGTCCAAGTCATGACTGAGTTCGTCCAGTAGCTCCTGACCGGGAACCTGGTCGTCCGAATCCGTGTTGAGCTGCGCATTGGCATCGTTCTGAGGGCTTCTTTCGCGGACATGTATCGCCGTGAACTCGCCCGTCTCGCCACCACAGCAGATCCACCCATTCCGCGCGACAAGACACCTAGGCTGGAAAGGAAGGCGCTTGATGGTTTCGATCTCCTGGGTCGTGATATTGAGTCTCTGGACCTCGGTGCTGTCCCTTCCTCCGGGAAAATAGACCAAGTCATTGTCCTCGACGCCCACCATGGAGCGCAACTGCCAGTGACTACAAATCTGGTGTTAGCTGCCGGGTGCCACGTAGGTGTGTCGCCATGGGCATGAACCGAGGACGTACCTAGGATGGACACTGGTGCGATAGCGGCGTCGAGGCTTGGGGAGAATCAGGTGTTCGGTGGCATGGTAACTAGAAGCGAGATAAAAAGAAAGCCAGTCTTCTGTCAGCAAAAGAACATGCCAGATGTGAAAGTGATATCAATCCCGGGGGAATGGTGGTTGGCAACTCGCGGAATGGACTCGGGCATCAGCTTACACATCGTCCTTGACAGTCATTGTGCGAAAGTCTTGGCGGGTTTGTTTTGACCGGGCAATTCCAGATCAGTTTGCGATGACCATGCACAATTCCGCGCTGTTGGTGGCTATCGGTTCGTCGTCGAGGGAGGCGATGTCAAAGGAGGAGGAACCAACTGGAAGGATCGCGTGGAAACTCGAATGCTGGGGAGCGGGAGGTGTCGTTGGATTGCGAAATGCCGGGGTATCTTGGTATCTTGGATGTGGCCAAGTTGGATTACAATGTAGAATAGTTGAAGGCTGGTGAGTTTAGAATTAGAAAGTCAATGGAAGTGAAGATGTTGGTTGTCTAGGAGATTGATAGGAGAGGCCCGGCCGACCTGTTCGTCATTGCTTTCAGTCGTTGCAAACCCGCGTCAAAGTCCCTTTTCCATACCCTAAGCTCGCCACCCACTTAGACACCACTTTGACCAACGGGATGACAACACAATGCAGTGCCAAAGGAAAAACGTGCAGTTAAGTAAAATCTGTTGGAAAGAGCCTTTTTGGTTTGTTGGTAGTAAGTAGAGGTAAGCTTGTTTAGAGTCAAACACAAGGTACCTCAACCTTCCAAAACCGGGGTCCTCCACTCTTCAAGTACCTCCATGGCCAGCCAGGTACATCATCGGATACATCATCGATGCGCGCAACGGCAGAGATGATTTGGCGCGCAGTGAGTAGTCTCAGAAATAGACAACATCTATGGCATGGCATGGCATCTCCCACGCTGGAGTGAAGCATCAAGATATATACCTCTAGTTTATACCTCTCAAAGTAGCGCGCAATACGTAACCGTGGTAAGCGCATCCACTCCCCCGATGCCGTCACAGGCCATCGTTACGCATACCCGCCCGTGCCCGCCTTCCCCTCCCCTCACCCATTCAGGCCATTCTCATTTATCAAACCGCAGCCGGCCTGGACTTTGAGCCGGACCCCAGGCTGTCCGGGCAGGGATCGGTTGCTCTCTGTGCAACATGTAGAAAACAAAAAGGGTCCATGGACGGCAAAGTGGAGTCACGTGCATTCGCAAAGTTCAAGACGGGAATGGGCTTCCCGGATGTTTTGGATCTCGCCTTGAAGACAGCGAGGTCGACGGCCGCTCGGAGTTCTCGGTGGACGGAGGAAACGGGTCGAAGGAGGAAGAGCTCCCAGGCTCCCCGCCCTTCGCCCGCCAGTGCCCGCCCAGCGAATATTGCGACAATTGATGGAGTGGCCCGTGCGGAGCTTGCTCGGCGCCCCACTTACCGTGCATGCGGCTGCTCTCAGTGGGTGGGAAGTGGCCCCCCCGCGGTGCCACTGGAGCTCTGGAGGTCCCGCTGGAGTCGTTGATCCAGTCACCTCACTGGGCCGTGTGGGCGCTGAGAGCAGCCGAGCAAAATTTCCAACGCTTTCGATGACCGGGTTGTGAACAATTTTTTCCCTCGCAGTACAAAAGAGCTTGACCAGCTCCTCCTCGGCCTCCGCTCTCCGTTCACGAATCCTCATTCATAACCACCCTCTCCTCCTCCTCCACCACCACCTCTTTCCCGTCTGCTTTCTGTTGATTCCCGGCCCTGCCTGTTTTTTCCAAGGGGTTATTTTTCGTTTTTAATTTAGAGTCACATACCCAAGATGATGTCCACAAGGCTTACCAGGGCTGTAAGTATATACCGAGCTTGCACTTGCACTTGCACTTGTATCCGCCGCTTCCACTTTCCCCTCACTTGCCCGTCGCGATAATGGCGCGTTCCATGCTCATGAATACCCTCAACAATGGCTGACATATCCCCCTCTCACCACAGCTGCCCAAGGCCTCCATTGCTTCCCGCGCCGCGGGTATGCTCAGGAAGCCCATGACCCCCGCCTTCGCGCGCTTCGAGTCAACGGAAACAAACGGAAAGGTCACTGGTTCCGTCATCGGTATCGATCTTGGTATGTAGCATCACCACCACCAACATACGAGCTCGGCCATGGCTAACTCAAGTCCCCCCCCAGGTACCACCAACTCCGCCGTTGCCATCATGGAGGGCAAGGTCCCCCGCATCATTGAGAACGCCGAGGGTGCCCGTACCACCCCCTCCGTCGTCGCCTTCACTGAGGATGGTGAGCGCCTCGTTGGTGTTGCCGCCAAGCGTCAGGCCGTCGTCAACCCCGAGAACACCCTCTTCGCCACCAAGCGTCTCATCGGCCGCAAGTTCACCGACGCCGAGGTCCAGCGCGACATCAAGGAGGTTCCCTACAAGATCGTCCAGCACACCAACGGTGATGCCTGGGTTGAGGCCCGTGGCCAGAGGTACTCTCCTTCCCAGATTGGTGGTTTCATCCTCCAGAAGATGAAGGAGACTGCCGAGGCTTTCCTCAGCAAGCCCGTCAAGAACGCCGTCGTTACCGTCCCCGCCTACTTCAACGACTCTCAGCGTCAGGCCACCAAGGATGCTGGTCAGATTGCCGGCCTCAACGTCCTCCGTGTCGTCAACGAGCCCACTGCCGCCGCTCTTGCCTACGGTCTCGAGAAGGAGCAGGACCGCGTTGTCGCCGTCTACGATCTTGGTGGTGGTACCTTCGATATCTCCGTCCTCGAGATCCAGAACGGTGTCTTCGAGGTCAAGTCCACCAACGGTGATACCCATCTCGGTGGTGAGGATTTCGATATCCTCCTCGTCCGCCACCTCGTTCAGCAGTTCAAGAAGGATTCCGGCATTGACCTCTCCGGTGACCGCATGGCCATCCAGCGTATCCGTGAGGCCGCCGAGAAGGCCAAGATCGAGCTTTCTTCTTCCCTCCAGACCGACATCAACCTTCCCTTCATCACTGCCGACTCCTCCGGCCCCAAGCACATCAACCAGAAGCTCTCCCGTTCTCAGCTCGAGTCCATGGTTGATCCCCTCATCCAGCGCACCATTGAGCCCGTCCGCAAGGCCCTGAAGGATGCCGGCCTCCAGGCCAAGGACATCCAGGAGGTCATCCTCGTCGGTGGTATGACTCGTATGCCCAAGGTTGCCGAGTCCGTCAAGAGCATCTTCGGCCGTGACCCCGCCAAGTCCGTCAACCCCGATGAGGCTGTTGCCATCGGTGCTGCCATCCAGGGTGCCGTCCTCTCCGGTGAGGTCAAGGACCTTCTCCTCCTCGATGTCACTCCCCTCTCCCTCGGTATCGAGACCCTCGGCGGTGTCTTCACTCGTCTGATCAACCGCAACACCACCATCCCCACCAAGAAGTCCCAGGTCTTCTCCACCGCTGCCGACTTCCAGACCGCCGTCGAGATCAAGGTCTTCCAGGGTGAGCGTGAGCTCGTCAAGGACAACAAGATGCTCGGCAACTTCCAGCTTGTCGGTATCCCCCCTGCCCACCGTGGTGTTCCCCAGATCGAGGTCACCTTCGACATTGACGCCGATTCCATCGTCCACGTCCACGCCAAGGACAAGTCCACCAACAAGGACCAGTCCATCACCATCGCCTCCGGCTCCGGTCTCTCCGAGGCTGAGATCGAGAAGATGGTTGAGGACTCCGAGAAGTATGCCGAGCAGGACAAGGAGCGCAAGGCTGCCATTGAGGCCGCCAACAAGGCCGATGGCGTTCTCAACGATACCGAGAAGGCTCTCAACGAGTACGCTGACCGTCTCGACAAGACCGAGGCTGATGCCATCCGTGAGAAGATCACCAACCTCCGCGAGTTCATCGCCAAGAGCCAGTCTGGCGAGCAGACCATCTCTGCCGATGCCCTCAAGGAGAAGATCGACGACCTCCAGGTTGCCAGCTTGAACCTCTTCGACAAGATGCACAAGGCCCGTGCTGAGTCTGGCGAGCAGCAGCAGCAGCAGCAGAACACTGAGGGCGAGAAGAAGGAGTAAATCTGAAGCCCAACAGTTTTAGGTTTTCCTTTTCACGTTTTCTCACTATACCCACATACTTGTTTCTCCCCGGTGTCTAAGTAAGCTTGGTTGGAGCGGAATGATCTCCACTGTGTATTTCTCCCTTGTACTCATATGTCATGTTTCTCTTTGAGGTCTATCATGCTGGATCCTGTGTTTAATACCGCAGAGGGCGGAAGGCGTTATTGAGCATCAAAACTTCCTGCGTTTTCTGGGGTTACAAATAAAAATCTTCATCTATCTTCACGATATCTTTCCATCCTACAAAATGATGCGATGAGATGCGAAATGGGTTGGTTTTTTGCATGGGCAACGGACGGGAGGGCAAAGCAGCAGGTGCTGGCTGGAAAACGGCGGGCGAGGGTGCGCGTATGTATATATATCATGTTCATTGTACACGATGCACCACACACAACGGACAAAGTTCGCCATAATCACCATCCCCTCTCTAATGATTGAAATGAAATTGAATAGCAAGCGTTTACCAAACATGTTCTCTCATCCCATTTTAACCGTGTGCCGTGTTAGCTGTGCGTGATCGTGTGTTGACAGCAAGCCACTGTTGTATGGACAGTTATTTCGTCGAGGCATGAGTGAAATAAGAGCGAACCGCTTGAGCCGCTATCGGACCTACACAATCAAATGGGTGGAGTAATCCCAACGCAATACACGACGGCCCAAGGGGACACCTCAATGTATTTTCTACGTCATGCCAACGACCATACGTAGCTGATAGTCTGTTGCCGCGTGAACAGCAGGTAAATAAAAGCTCGGTCGCATGTCCTCCGCAAGATTGTCATAGCGGCGGGAAAGATACCGCCGAACCCAAGTGTGCGAGACTTATCAGATCGGATCACTGAGCACTGCACGAGAAACACATGAAAAGTTCACAGCAAGAGGCTTCATTCACTCAAATAACCATCATTATATTTTTAACCAACCAACCAACCAAACAACATCTCTTCACATGTACACATGTAGTACAGCCCCTTGTATAACCATTTCCCTTACCGGCCAAACCCAAACCATCCCCTCTTCTTCGGCTTCTCCTCCTCCTCCTGAGCCTCCTCAGCCCTCTGCTGCTTCTGCTCAACCTTTGCCTCCTGCTTCTTCTCCCCAGCAACCTTCTCAGGATAATCAATATAATTCCACGCCACATCCAAAAAGATAGGCTTAACAGGGATCGCCTCCAGCCTAGGCGGATACACAACAATGTTCTCCAGGTTGACCTGGCCGCTGGAGGGGTAATTGGCTAGTTGGCCGATTAGGGGTTTGCCGTTGCTGCTGCTGGCTCCAGTCTGTGGCTTCTTGTTCTTGTTGTGCTCGCTAATCTCCACCAGGGCGCGGGCACGCTGGAGCTCGCCGTTGAGTAGGGAGTGCAGGGTTTGGATGTCGGCGGAAGAGACGAGGATGTTGCGAGCTGGGGACGAAGACTCTTCCGAGGAGGTGGAAAGGATGGGCAGGGCGGACTCGGTTTGGCTGAGGGCGTGGCGGATGAGAGCGAGAGCGTTGGCGTCGTTGTGGGCTAGGGAGTGGGAGCGGGCGATTGCTAGGGACCTGTGGGTTGTGTGTTAGTTATGGGTGAGCAAAGAAATTTGGGAGGGGGGAATTGGAGGAAGAAAACATACTTGAGAGCAGTAAAGTATTGCGAAGTGGCCTGCAGGCGAGTGAAGAGCTCCTGGTCGTTCGCAACACCAGGCAACTCTGTGATAGTCTCCAGACTCTGGAGCGTGCCATCATACAAGACCACCTTCTCTTTTAGCTTGGCAATCTGACGGCCGGGAGCTTCCTCCTTGGGCCTCTCTGACGCCTGCTCAGCTTCCTGGGCCTTCTTTTTCCTCTTGGACAGGTCCTCAAAAGTGGCGCGCGCACCGTCAAGCTCGCCAGCGAGCACCCTGTTACGGCCAATTCGCCAGCTGATCATCTCAAAGTTGACAGCCGTCCTTGTGATCTGCAGGCTCTGCATGCGAGGGTCGCTCTGTGTGACACCCTCTCCCCGGAGCTCGTCAATGGCCTGCTTTGTCGCATCGACAGCATCCTGGGTCGCGGCCAGAATATCATCGTAGGCGGCGGCCTTGTCCTTGGGGGCCAACGAGCTGGCCGAGGAGAGCCTCTCGTTCAGTTTGGCCTTTGCTGTTTGTACCGAAGCCCAGGCGACGGCAATAGAAGCGTCCTCGATCTTGACCTCCCTTGAGCGCCATGTGATGGTAGTCGGTGCTCCCTCAGCGCCAGCAAGGCCCGTCATGGTCACATCGCCCTGCTCCAAAACACTAGGGTTGACAGCCTTGACACGGTCCACCAAGTCATCGTCGGCTTTGGCGAACGCCTTTTTGGCGATCGAGGGAATCGGTTGGGTGCGAGGAATCTTGGCCTGGTACGCAGCGTATCGGATCGAGGGGTCGATGGTATCGGTAAGGAGGTCTTTGTAGATGTCGCCCTTGGTGGAAGTCGAGAGAGCGCTATAGATCATACGGGCAACGGCGTAGCTGACGATGCAGTCCTCCCAGCTCTGCTTCTCAAAGTTGGCGGCGCCCCTGAGCAAGGCTGCGTAGGCACGGGCTTCGAGGATGTCGTTGGGGTTGGCGCCGCTGACTGCGTCCTGGGAAAGCGCATCTGCAAGCTTCTCGGCGGTGCGGGCACCCTTTTCGAGTCTGGAAACGATGTGTGACCTTGTCTTGCTGGTCATACCCTTGGTATCAGCAGCATGCGAAGCCTTCATGGACATGGCATGGGCCCATGTACGCTCGGCGGTGAGAAGCGCGAGATGGAGGTATCTGAGAGAGACGCGAGGTTAGCAGGACGGCCGACGAGCATTGGGCCACCACGGCAAGCAGAAGAGGGAGTCGTACTCATGGTTGTCCGAGATCTGCTCAGCGGTGATCTGGGCCTTGGGGTGGAATTTGCCTCGGCTCTTGGTCGCAATGTTGAGCTTCTTGCGGGAGTTGAGAAGCTTCCTAGAGAGTTGGGCGCGGTACGTCGCATAGTCGCCATAAAGGAGGGCGTTCTCCCGGTGGGATACTACGAACTTTGTGATATCCATGGTGTCGAGGTTGAGTATGTGTGTGTGTGTGTGTGTGATTAGGTGGGCGCTCCGGTCGCAACTAGGGGGTCCTATAGAAAGGAATTATGAAGCACCCGTTGCGCAATTTGGCGTAGGGCAGGTAGCTTCGATCAATGCCGTGGTATGTACAGAGTTGGAGGGGTTGACTGGCGGCAGGGTTGTTGATACTGGAGACGGCCTCCTTGTACGTTTGGCGGCTCGAGTCTCGACGTGGAGGTTGAACCTGGAAAGTGTGGGGCGTGGGCAGCTCTCATGGAGCACTGTGTCACTTTTGTTGTCCCCAAGTTGCCCCGCGGGAAGAAGCCAAAGTGCAGCCAGCAGTGGCACGGTTGCTCTTCTCTCTCAGCTCCGGGCGTCCCCGGTCCAGCATGGAACAGCTGGCAGCAGTCGGATTTCAGTGATTGGCACCCCGATGAGATCTGAGATAGGGGGCTCCACCGGGCCGGGAGAGCTCACGCCGTCTCTGCCCGTTGCTGGGACGGGAGCTTTTGGGACGGCGCGGACGGGCGGCCATGTCGTAAGTGAGCCCCACTTCGCGCCGTGAATTGGTCGAATCGCGCTCAAAATTTTTGGCTGGGTGCTGCGACAGCCAAAGTCTTGTCTTTCAAGGTAAGGTATTTTTGCTGTTAGTTCCGCGAATTGCGACCGAGCAACCCGACAGCGTTGTTTTCTCTTACCCCGATCCGGAAGCTATTCTAGGTCTCATACGACCTAGCTTTCTGGAGCTATTGTCTCCCTCACAAACGCCCAAAGACTCTGTTCCGGAACGCCCAGGGTCGACTACTTGCCTCTCCTAGTTCGACATCATTAAGGAAGACAAGCCGAGACGAGCGAGAAACAAACAAAACGAGAGCGGAACATGCCCGAGAGAGACGACCAACACCCACGACTCATCCATTAACTACGCCAACTGGCTGGGCCTCCGACTTCCAACGCGATGCTGGAGAGGACGGCGGCGAGCCTCGAAACATGCAGCCTCCAGAGAGTTCTCCCCGTCACCAGAACCTCGTTGAAGAGCCAGCGACAACTACACACAGCCTTCTGGCAACATGGCGCCTCCGACCTTGAGCTCCTCACTGCCTACCAGGCCCTCCTGCAAGACTCGACACCGACACCGACGCCGACGCAGAACCTGAGTAGCTCGCAGACGACAAGGTTAGAAAGCAGGATAGAGCCCATGAAGGCGTCCATGTTTTTGCTCGACTTCCTATATCCGAGTGGAACGGCCGCCCTCCTCCGAAAGATTCTCCCCATTCGACTCCCATCTCTCGAGCCGGCGCACAAGACTCGCAGGAATGCGACACGATTATACAGTTCTGCCATCAATAACAGCTCCGGCGCTGCGCAAAAACCACAAAAGGGACCGCTAGAGGACGACTCGTTCATGAACGCCGACCTTTTCGAACAGTACTGGAATGAGCAGGAGAGTGGTGTCACACAAGACAGGAGACCTCAAAAGGTCTCTAGGAAGTCTGGCCCTCGGGCACTGCGGGAGCTTCTCGAGCCGTCGGAGTTCGGTCCCATGCACGAGCAGATATGGACGGCTTACAACAAGCTCGAGCCCAACGAGCAGGAGGATTTCAAGGGCGAGGTCATGGCCAACTTTGCGCAGTCCGGTCGGTCGGTTGATGCTTGGAGGATCCGCGAGCTGTTCGCCACGGTGCCTGTCGAGCGGTGGACAGAACCCATAATCAAAGCCGCTATCAAGGCCGAACTTGTCTTGGACGGCGTGGACAATGCGAAGGTACTATTTGCCGATGCCCTCAAGAAGAGAGGTCTTCATCAAGGATTTGATGATGTCATGGCACACGCATTCAACACCTCTTCGTGGCAGCTGGCCTTGGACATTTGGAAGTTGTTTACCAGCTTCAAGGACTCTGAAAAGCTTACTGTCGAGTTCAAAACACTGGCTACCGTGCCCGGCTTTCGGGACAAGCTGGCCGAGTTTGTCGAGTTCGTTAGGCCACCGGCGCCAGTGAAGAAGGCCAACAAGCCCGCCAAGGCCAAGTCGGCCAAGACAAAGTCTCCAGCCGAAACAGAGACCGCGCCCAACCCAGCACTTGCAGTCGATACGGAGATCGCAGATTTCGTCAGAGTCCTTGCCAATAAGTCACTGCGCTTATTCTCACCTACGGACGCAGTCGTTCTTCTTCGCCATGCTGCGGATCCATCAGCGTACGAGGCTTTCATCAAGCTGGCTATCGAACAGGGCAAGACCAGAGCTGCAGCGGAGGCCTACAAGAAGTACCGTCAACTACCCAAGGCCGAGGTTCGCATTTGGGTATTGCGCGCCATGCTCGACATCTTTTACCCTACTGATGCTGGCGGCATGGAGCTCGTCTTGAAGGATTGGTACAGCCGCTATGACGCCCTTGAGAAGCGAGTTTATCAAAAGTTCCTGGCATTCTATGCTGGCCGTGGTGATACAAAGTCGGTAACACGTCTGGCCAACGAGTACCGTAAGCACCTTCCAGCGGAAGCCGCACGAGATATGTCACTCATCTCAAGTCTGATGCACGTGCACGCGCGCAACGGTAACCCTGAAGCGGCTCGCAAGGTGCTGGAAAACTGTTTGGAGCAGGCGGGCATGGGCAAACCAAAGACTGTTCATTGGAATATCTTGCTCAATGCTTACGCAAAAGCATCGGATTACAGTGGCTGTCTCGAGGCCTTTGAGCGTTTGGATGAGGTTGGAAAGCCGGACTCATATTCTTATGGAACTGTCATGGGTATGGCCGCCGTGCGTGGTGATCTCTCGTTTGCTCTGGTGCTCTTCAACGCTGCAAAGGCTGACGGCATCAAGCCTGATGTGGGAATGGTGGACAGCTTGATTGAAGCTTACTGCCAGAATGACCGATTCCGTGAGGCCGAGGTCATTGTGAAGCAGACGGTGAAGAAGGGCACACTTCCCGGCAAGTACACCGTTCTCTTCAACACCCTTCTCAATCACCACGCCAGGAGGCGAGACCTCAAGGGGTTGTACAACCTCGTGGAATACATGCATGAGAACAAGATTCCCAGCGACAATGAGACCTATAGCCATCTCTTGTACGGCTTGATGTACTGCAGACAGTCGCATCACGCTCTGAACCTTTTGCGGGCTTCCGAGAAGGACAATCTTTTCAAGCCCGCACCTGAACACTACGTTCTCCTTATGGCCTCCTTCATTCACAGTCGTGAACCACATATGGCCCTCAAACTCAACGAGATTTTGTCCAAGCGCCAAGAACCCGAGATGGCCGAGCGGACCACTCGTGTCATTGACGCTTTGGGTAGATGGCAACAGCTCCCTGGTCATCAGAGGTGGCAGAAGGATCAAAAGTACTACATTACAAAGGCCATCAACCTGTTCAAACAGACCCTGCAGAAGACTGGAAAGGGCCAGCATGAGGCTCCTCGCCCCGTGGTGAACCAGTTTGCCCACATTTTGTTCATCTTGACACAGATTCGCGATTTCGGCACTCTCGAAGAGATCATGGATCTGTACACCACCCAGTTCCCGTCTGCAAAGGAGCCTAGCAACCTGCCCATCCGCCTGCTCAACAACATGATGCTTGCCGACTACCATGAGCGCAAGTTTGACCGGGTCAGAGAGATCTGGAATCACATCCTTAGGAAGACGACATTACAAGCCTTCGGTGAAGTCGCCGAGGAGCCACGGAAGACCGGTGCTGAGGGCGCGGAAACACCAGCTCAGCATCTTGTTGGTCCCTACAAGTGGATCCTGTGCGATCCCATCAAGACGATGCAGCGCGTCTTCTACGACGAGAACGACGCCGACGGGCTCATGGAGTTCGTCAAGGACGTCCGCAGCCGCGGCTTCGAGCTCGACAGCAAGAACTGGAACTACTACGTCCAATCGCTTGCCCGCATGAACCGCTACCGCGAGG
Source organism: Neurospora sp. CHS-2018a (assembly GCA_009802275.1). NCBI lineage: Eukaryota > Fungi > Ascomycota > Sordariomycetes > Sordariales > Sordariaceae > Neurospora > Neurospora sp. CHS-2018a. Next base: position 648,353 of record RAKG01000033.1, read on the forward strand.
CCTTCGGCGAGTGCGAGGCGCGTCTCATGCCCAACTGGACGGGCTGGTACCGGGTCCGCGCGCGGTCCGCCGTGAAGAACCAGCTGCCGCTCGAGCTCCGTCGTCTCGGCTCGTTCCCTCAGCGCCCGAGACCCATCTCGCACACCTTGATCATCATGGCCAAGAAGTACATGGACTTGGAGAACTTGGCCAACTGGCAGAGGGAGGCAGCCAAGCAGCTGGAGTGGGTGAATGCGGAGTGCCCGCTCACCATCAAGGCTGTGAAAACCATGATCAGGGCGGACTCGGAGTTGGAGAAGAGCGTCTTCAACGAGACCGAGGACGTTCTGACGGAGGAAGGAGGGTACGCTGAGAGAGATGATGGGGAGGAGAATTGGTCAGAGATGACGGAGGAGGAGAGGAGGGAGACGGCGAAGAGAGAGCAGGCGTTTGCGGACAAGCTCATGTCGAAACGTGTTGTATAAACAGACATACCTTGTACAAATACCTTTGAAAGAAGTTGAGCATGGGACGGAGTATAGATACGGGCTTGAAAGATTTTTTTTGCATAATTACTTGGCCTGCATGGTTATCTTGTTGCTTGGGATATGGGTGGTGAACTGCATAGACTATTGGCTCTGGTAGAAAATGGGATGGGCAGGAAAAGTGTCGGGCTTGAAAAGGTCATTGGCATGGCCGTGGTTAGACGTTATATCGAGGTAGAGGCACTAGGTGAAGTGTTTGGAAGGTTGTCTTTTGAATAGACAAGATAGACATGGCGAACAAGTAAATTAAAGTGAACGGGGGCAATATGATACAAAGTCATTTTATGCTATCATGCTAACTAGGAGTTGAGGCTTCTTTGATATGATATGCTTTTCCCTCTTCGTTTCTTGTCCAGCAATAATTCTTTTCACCATCTACCACCCCCTTTTCACGTCTATCATAAGTATATAAAGCAACCGAAAACAAAAATGAGAGCGAACAAACAGTAACCTAATTCCTCAACTCCTCCCCCTCCAAACCCTCAACCCTCCTCCTCAACTTCTCCATCAACTCCGCCACCATCAACGAACACTCCGTCGTCCTCGGCAACTCATGTCCGCCCCCATGATCAAACCTCTCATTCATCCCTCCCTCAAACAACTGCGCCAACTGCACGCTCGCCGGCCACCTCGGATCTTTCCCTCCATACACATGCACAGTCGGGACAATCTCTCCCAACTCGCCCACCGCCTTCCTCATTTGTTGGTCCGTAAAATCCAACCCAAACACATCTCTCGGATCCACCTTCTTTTTAGAGGTCGGATCATGAATCAAGTCCTCCACTTCATCCCACAGTCCCTCCCCCTTTTTAATCGTATCAGGATTATCCGCCTTGAACTTCAATTTCTCCGTGCGCTTATGAAGCAAGGCAGCAGTAGCGTTATGCACCTCCCACGCCTTTTCGCTCACTTTCACACCCAGGTCTTGCAAGACCGGCAACGACGGCCCACCGCAGATGAACATCACTCCCTTGAACGGCAGTTCAAATTTCTCACCAGCTGGTCGGGTAAGCAAGTGTTCCTGGTAGCGGTAGAGGATGTAGGACATGATTAAGGAACAACCCTGGGAGAAACCCATGACGAGGTCGAAGGGTTCCTTTTCTTGAGAAAGGATTTCTTCGAGATGGTCGTGCGAGGCCCGGATCTCGGAGGTGTTGGAGGATTGAGCCGGCCACCAGGCGTAGAACTTGGGGGTTTGGTTCCAGATTGAGTCGACGCCGACGGTGGGAGCCGAGGGGAGCGGCGCGTTGGGGAAGGTGAAGGTGTAGGTTTCTTTGGGGAGTTTGAGGCGGAATGCGGCTGTGGTTGATGATGGTGGTGTTAGTACGGGTACGGTAGTGAAGAGAAAGGGAGTGAGGAGGAGGAAAAGGAAGAGGAGGAGGAAGAGGAGGAGGAAGAGGAGGAGGAAGAGGAGGAGGAAGAGGAGGAGGAAGAGGAGGAGGAAGAGGAAAACTTGCCTGTTTGTGATCGAAAGATTTCACCACTGGTGCCGTAGCCGTGGAGGGCTAGGACCCGAGTCATCTTGGGCTTTGAGTCTTGCATTGAGGAACCCATAGTTGCAAAATGCAATCGCTTGCGTCTAAGTCTTCTTGTGTTTGGTTGTGTATAACTTCGATTTTTTATTGCTGTAAGTCCAAAGTTGAGTGGCGAGCTGGGAGATGGAGGTAGAATGAAGAGAGTGTAGGAACCAAACAAACTGAAGCAGATGTTGTAGTCCTTCGTTGGAACTTCAAGTAAAAGGAGAAAGGAAGAACAACAACTTCTCAAGCTAAATCGGTAACCATGGTCGAGCGCATCCAATGTTTTGTACGTTTTGACCGGAAGGCATCATCCAACTTTTTTTCTTTTCTTCTTTTGGGGCTGCAGTCCACGTTTCGGCTTATCAAAACTCGGTACTCCGGGAATCCGTTGGAGGAAGTCCGATGGGTGAGGTGAGATTGGGCTTGCCTGGAACGGTTTCCGAGCTGTGTAGGAGGCACGGCTGGTCCAGGCCGAAATATTGTCGAGTGTCAATGGCGCCTTCTGTGCATCTTTGGTTCCTTTACTGTTGTTCTGGTCGACCTCGATTTGTCGTCACGTTGAGGTGAAAATGGGGGACGATGATACTTTAAAGTTTCTTATCCTTTGCATCAACATGTCGATCCCGCATCGCCAAGTCAATCCGATTCGTTGCAGCTGTAAGGTTATTAGTTGTTTTGTCTCAGATCTGACTCTGCCATGAGGTACTTCAGCTGGATACGAAGAAGCCACATTGCATACACGCACATTGCTCTTGCTTCATGCCATTCCGTGCAGTCTTCACATGCCATGCTTAAATGCTAAGGTTGCTTCCGCATGTTAGTCGAGTCTTGGATGACAGGAAGCTGCAGTCTATAGCCGAGTAGCTGAATGCTGTGTAACAATGATTACATATTTGAGATGTTGACATCGTTCTGACAGCAAAGGCGATGTTCTTGATGACGCTTTCTTCCCAGGAGTTTAGTCCCAGTTAGATGCTCAAATGCCCATGTCATCAACTTCTTTTCACATGTTTCGGGTACGTTAGCCCGTCGGCTTGTCATATTCCGCATTGCTGGTTTGCTCACGGGTATGTTTGTCGGCAAGCTTCCCGATCGGAATCATATCTCACGCTTGAACCGCCCGATCGAAATCCGATTTATGTTTTCTCTATCGAAGTCTCGATTGGAACCCGTTTTCTCAAACTACCCGCATGAACCGCATCTTGGGAAACCATCAAGCCTCCAATTCCCGAACAATCACTACCTCCTCCTACCACGAACACTTCTCTCCCTTTCCCTCTCCCTCTCCCTCTCCCTTGTCCTTTCCCTTCTTCCCTCTCCATCTGTGTCCCTCTCCCTTTCACTACCCCTTCTGCCCCTTTCCCTCTCACCCTTCCCCCCTTTCTCTTCCTTCCCACCACCACCTCCCTTCCCAGCGGCATCATCCCCCTCCCCCTTCCCCTTCTCCCACTTCTCATAATCCCTAACCATCCCCTTCGCAACCCTCTTCACACTCTCCTTCCTCCTTCCCTTTCCCCTCCCCTCTTTATCGCCCCTCCCATCATTACCATTAGTCCCCCCAGTCAACCCCTCCTCCAAAATCCCCCCCACCAACCCCGCCACCCCCCTCTGCACCACCTGCTTAACAACATGATGTCTCAACCCGCCCTTCCGCATCAACTTCGGATGACGTCTATGCTCGTGCTCAATTAACCCGTCCACCACCGCCGCGCCTAGTGCTGCTGCAGCGATTTTTGATCCAGATTGGGCGGAGAAAAGGGGGGTGGAGGGCGAGTCTTTGCGGAGTTTGAGGGCGGTGGCGGCGCCGGCTTCGAGGGCGCGAGAAGCGGCTTTGAGGAGGGAGGCGGTTTTGGGAGAGGATTTGAGGGTTGCGAGGTTGAGGGAGGGGCGGCGGGATTGGTAGTGGGATTGATGACGGTGATCAGGATGGTGGGAGGGCGAAGGTGGGTTAGAATGGGCGCGGTGGTAGCGTCGAGTGTTGTTGTTGTGGTAGGTGTCTTCGTCGTCCGAGATGTGGTTAGGGTGGTGATGGGGTGTTGTGCTGGATCGGGGACGTGGACGGGAGTAGTAACCATCGTGAATGACTGAGCCTCTGTGTGGAGGTGTGGGTGAGCGGTTGATATGGCGGCGACGACGAGTGCGTGGAGAGACGGCCGTTTCGGAGTCTGATACTTCTTGATATGGTTCCCGCCTTGGTCTTGATCTTATGGATTCTCCTCGGTAATGATTTGTCTCGTGGTCTGATCGCATTGACTGCCGACGGCTTCGATCCACTGGTGAGCGTGTACGGGGCGAGAGAGTGCCAATGGTGGATGGTCGTCGAATTCTGCCTCGGGAACGAGTAGAGCGTGCATCGTCATCATACTTGTCGTTCCGTTTCATCGGCGTAGAATCCCCAGCTTCCAGGTCCAAGTCCCATTGACTCTTTTCTTCATCCTTGTCATCGTCTGGGTCAGGAGGGTGGGTGAGGTAGTAAACATCCCTCGGGTTGTAATCCGATTCCGGGTCATCTTTGTGGTCCTCGTCTATGGTTGAAAAGCGTGAGCGGCGATCGTTACTAATGATTGATGTACTTCTTCGGCTCTCTCTTCGGCGATGTGTCAACGCTGGAGAGGACTGTCGCCGGTAACTGCGGTGACTCTTCTCGTCATCCTCTCGAGTACTCCTCTCTGAACGAGGATAGCGGGCAGGATCAGGAGGACAGGACTCGCTTGGTCTTCTTATAAGACGAGGCATCTTGAAGGCGACTGTAGCCGAACCAAATTGCTGATCTAGAACTTAATGAATATTTGTAAAAGTGGAGAGGATGTTTTCTTGTTGTTCTAACAGTGGTAATCGTTTAGTTGATAGACGGTTACCAAATGAGGAGTGGCAGTAGAGTGTATAGCGGGGATATCGGTCGTACCAAATTAGCAACGGATTCTGTTGAAGTTATGGTCGGATATCATCAAGTTATTATCAGTTTGGTGACGAATATCGCTATGTCATAACAGTCAACAACAAACTACCCTTCTTCCTCCCCCTCCATCAAGCCAAGCAGTCCTCCAAAGACCGACCATGGCTTTATGTACCTGCAGCAGCAGCCCAAGTCGGGCACGCATCCCTCCATCCCTCCCATCCTACCTCCTACCCATCTGGGACTTCTACCCAGATCCGCCTTTGCATATCAGCACCATACCAGGAAACAAGCTTTTGACCAAACCGGAAGCTGAGCTGAGCTGGTCTCCTTGATCAAAACCATCGTTGCACGTCACAGTGCATCAAGTCAGATTGTAAGTAATTGGCTTGTTCCAGATGTTTGGTACAAGTGTGGTAACACCGGCTCGGTAGTCCGGACTGAGGAATGGTCTAGAACTACCCACCAGCTTTTTTGTCTCGTATTGTACGTTTTGTACGCTGGGCTTTGGATGCCATGAGCCGTTGTGCTTGATGCCGTTGTGGAGGTAAGAGAGAGGGTAGATACCTCTGGAAGCTCTCGTAAGGTAAAGATTGATTTCGATGACCGATAAACTCGATATTGTGTCCGGAACATGGAAGCTTGGTGAGATATGGCTTGCCGGCGACACTATGTTTTTCGGCTGTTGTACAAAAGCAGTCATGGTGTCTGGCCACTTTCTGTTCCTGGAGAGGAAGCGCTCATGGTGTTTGATCGCCGCACTAGGTGCAGGTAGACAAGGTATAGATGGACACAGAACGATTTGAGTAAAGGCTGGTGCCACAACCGAATTGATCGAATGTTTCTTTTCCTCATTAAAAAGACGCGCAGCTACTGGTGACAGGTGTTCACCGTGGTCCCGCCTGTCTAACAGTAAGCACCCATGTTTGCGGTGTATTGACATCACCATAGAGCCCCAAATCCCGTTTCGTGATCTTGACCGAACCCCGGATTGCCCCGGTCTTGAACACAACCGATAAGCCCTCTTCCCATTCCCAGGTCTCACCTACCCAGAAGTACGACTTGCGCCAGATATAAGCTTGCGTCATCTGATACCTAATTGTCAAACAGTGATTCACAGCTTTTCCTATCACCCATTTCCTTTCCATTCTCCCCCAGGTGAAGGGAAACGGGCAATGCTCACTTCGCTTCCTCTCCCGACGGAGACTTTCCGTCATCTTTCTGCTCTACATAGACAACCTTTGGGTAGGCACGTGAGAGACGCTCTGGACGGGCGGTTTCAACTGTCAGACCTTGAAGAAGACCAGAGTGATAGCTGCTGTGAGCAGAAGCAAACGTATCATCCCCGGAGTTGCTCACGTTGACTATGTCGTCTGCGTTCAGTTCCTCTTGGTGTGAGAGGGCGGGTAGTTGTGGCTTGTCCAGTTCGAACGGCGAGGGAGTGGGAAGATCATGCTCGGTGGCATTCGTATGCGAGTGTCCTTGTTCATGCTGAGGGGCTTGTTGGTCGGGCTCTTCAACCCGCAAGTTGAATCCCTGGTTCGATCCCTGTTGCTTTGGTTGCTGTGCTTGGGTCCGCGTCTTCTGAAAGTCATCCTGCTCAGGGAGGTTGACCGGTGGGACAACGAATTGCTGTCCATCAAAGGGTGAGTGTTGTGGCTGACTCCGGTCCGATTCCTTCGACCGCCGCGAATATTCTCTGTTTTCGCATATGGTCCTGTCGTCATGGAAACTGCTTGACTCACTGACCTGTACTCCTGGACGCGATGTATTTGAAGGTTCCTGAGTTCTTTTAGAGCCGTAGAGGTCGTTTAGCTCGTTTCCCAGGTCGAGAAACTCCCGCCTCTGCCGCCGTTTGTGGAAAAACAAGGCCAGCCCTGCAATAACTAGCAGTCCAAGAACAGTCGCCACAGTACCGGCGATAGCCTCCGCTGGAAAGCTGTTAATGGGCTCTTGAACGGGGTAACCTATGGCATAGACGACATCGGAGACAACGATGGTTGGCCTAGCCCCATTGGACGATACCGTATTCGTGATGGGAGGAGGTGTCATTGCTGCTTGGAGGACACTGAAGCACGGTGTCTGGCCTCCCAGGTCAGTCGTCCATGGGGTGTAACCGCTGCGAAGTCATGGTTAGCATGATTCCAGTCTGAGTTACGTTCCTCAAATGCAAGATTGTGCTTACTTGGGGCAGCAACTGGCTGAAATTGAGTAGTAGTCGGCGGGGCAGCGTTCTAGGGCCGCCTGTTCGGGATTTGGTGCTTTAGGATACACGTCATTGAACCCTATTGCCACCGATGATCGAGGCTGGGAAGGGCAGCAGTCTTCCCTAGTGTTTACGCAACCAACAAAGGGCGCGTAAACCGCCGATGGCCCCAAATTAAGTAGGGTGTACTCAGGCGTTGCGCATGTCTCTGTCAACAGGCTGGCGCCAGGCTCATGTGTGGCTGCTACAGTACTATCCGGAGACGAGGTGACGACAATTGAGGGTTGTTCCACCGTCGCTGTTGCTCCTAGAGCGGTTGGTGGTCTGTAAATGATGTGTCAGTCAAAGGATCACATCAGCGTCAGTTTGAGAGGAACTTACGCGCTGGTCATGGTGTAATCTTCGATGAAAAGGTGATGGAACGCTAGATAAGCCCGAAAAGGCTATTTCGCTCGCTTCAGCTGGATCGGAACCCGGTATATGAACCTCAAGGCGTTGACGATCGGGGTTTAAGGGTCTGGCACAGCAGAAGGAGGAGGATCTGGCAATGATGGTCTCCGTGACGCGGGGTTGTAAAAACGAAGAGGACCACGACACGGCAGAGAAAATTCCGAAAGCTGTTGGTGCCTGGGACGAGTTGAGATGAAAGTTGTAATGCTGTCAGCACTCATGAGAACCTGAACGCCGCCCGGGTACTGATAAACCCCCCTTTTCCAAAGCTGCCGTGGAACTGGATTATGGAGGCAAACATGATCAATATCTCGTTTTCATGCTCCTCTTTGTGAGGATATGCCTGGAAGTCCATCTGTTGATCGATGCTGCGTTACGAGATCACGGCCGCCTTGATGTTTACCGGGCGGACGTGCGGCCTTGATGGAGCATCCCAACCCGAGGATGCCCAGATGCGTGGCATCTCGGGGCTTGGACCTGTCAAGAAGGTCGAGGTCAGTGTGCTCCTTATCGAACCCCGAGCCCTGCACGCCATCATGAGATATCACGGCTATGATACCAGTTTCGAGCGACTGGTAGGTTCACTAAACCCCCATGATATGACGAGAGCCTTGCTCTTCGGATTCGCCTTCTGCAGAAACAGACGGCCGTGCCAACGGGTAGGAGGCAAACAGTCCTCCTTGGCATCTTGAATAGGAGACATATCCCATCCATCTTGCCATGGCAAAGGAGAACTATTTGAATCGAACAAGAGTAATCCCCAACGTGGGTGGATACATACGCCCATAGTAAAGAAGTGATAACCATCATGAGGCTGTTCCTCCCCATTGCCCACTGGACAAAGAGAAGCCCTGATGTAGCAGATGGCCAAATATGAAAAAACTCGTATTGTCTCCCCGCAGGAATTTGTATGTGACTTGGGCTGGGATCAAGGTGAATAAAGGGGCGCAAGCTCATTCGTGCAGATATCAATCAGGAGAAAGAACGAGTTAAAGAGTGATGAAGGTGATGGAGATGCCAGTGGGAAGAGAACCGGGAAGAGTTGGACGGGAGTGGTTGAGGTGAAGTCTTGGAATAGGTTTGTGCAGGTGACTACCCCCGGTCACCCGGCCAACTCAAGCTAGCCCCTGTAGTTGTGTGGAAATGGCGGGGAAGGCCCAGAATACCAGGGGACCCCCGGGGGAGCTAGTCGTCAGGGTGTAGCGTGTGCAGGTGGTTCCAGACGGGACTTCCAGCCCGTTACATCATCGCCTATCAAACAACTTCTGCTCAACATCATCACCAACATTGGGCATTGACCAAGTCATGTCGATTGCTGCATAAAACACGGCCCGTACACTCCCTGTCAGGGAAAGCGGACAAGATGACAGATGCAGCCGAAAGCGACCTTACTGTTGCCAGCGCCCTCGCCGGCGGCGCTCCCGAGCCTGGCGGTTCAAGTTCGATATCACCTCCGCCCCCTTTAGGTTCCGATCGGGACCCAAACAACCCAAAGAGCCCCATTCCGGCCGATTCAGACAGCGAACGGTCGGTTAAACCACTGTTCCCTCTCCTTCACAATAACGCCAGTGCCGATGCCGAGTCCGAAGGCTCTAGAAAGGACAAATCATCGCGTGCCGGCGCCGGCGTCGGCGACAACGACGATGACGAGCCCGCCGTCGCCAAGCCCTTCCACCGCACCACCAGTCCAGATCCAACCCCACGCTCAGGTCCTCTAGCCCCCGAGGAAGAAGAGGAAGATGTGGGAAGGATGGATGGCACTTCTGGCGAACGACCAAGATCTAGACTGAAGCACAAGATGCACAAGTTCAGTCTCTACGAAACCGCCAGTCGCTTCTACATGGTCGGCGGCGATGTCACTGAGAAACGCTACCGCATCCTCAAGATCGACCGCACCGCAGAAGACGCCTCAGAGCTGAGCATCACGGACGACAAGACCATATACTCACAGAAAGATATGAACCAGCTGCTGGACACCATTGACGACGGCAACAAGGGTACTGGTGGTCTAAAGCTGCGCTGCACTACCTGGGGTCTGCTTGGTTTCATCAAGTTCACCGGTCCATGGTACATGTTGCTCATAACCAAAAAGAGCACAGTTGCCATGATAGGCGGCCACTATGTCTATCAAATCGATGGCACCGATCTCATTCCCTTGACCTCGCCCAGCTTCAAGACGGACCAGCGCAATACCGAGGAGACGCGCTTCTTGGGCATCCTAAACAACCTGGACTTGACAAGATCATTCTACTACAGCTACTCGTATGATATCACTCACACATTGCAGTACAACATCACCAGAGAACGAGAGGCGTTGCTGAATGGCCAGGTTGGACCTATGGAGGATGACCTGAATTCCATGTTTGTCTGGAATAACCACCTGCTCCAACCTGTCGCCAACGCTTTGAACACTCCCTATGACTGGTGTCGCCCCATTATCCACGGGTACTTTGACCAGGCCGCCATATCCATCTACGGCCGAACCGTCCACGTCACTGTCATTGCCAGAAGAAGCAGATACTTTGCCGGTGCAAGATTCCTCAAAAGAGGCGCCAACGACTTGGGATATGTAGCAAACGATGTCGAGACCGAACAGATTGTGTCCGAGTCGCTCACCACTTCTTTCCATGCCCCGGGTCCCAAGTTCTTTGCAAGCCCAGCTTACACCTCCTATGTACAGCACAGAGGCTCCATTCCACTGTACTGGACTCAGGACAACACGGGCGTAACGCCCAAGCCACCCATCGAGCTGAATCTCGTTGACCCCTTTTACACAGCAGCAGCTCTGCATTTTGATAACCTCTTTGAGCGGTATGGAGCACCCATCTACGTTTTGAATCTGGTCAAGGCAAGGGAGCGCACCCCGCGTGAAAGTAAACTGTTGGACGAGTACACCCGCGCCGTAGAATATCTTAACCAGTTCTTACCCAAGGAAAACAAGATCATCTACCGTGCCTGGGACATGTCGCGAGCCGCTAAGAGTCGGGACCAGGATGTCATCGGGACACTGGAGAGCATCGCCGAGGACGTCCTCCTCACGACCGGCTTCTTCCACAATGGGGACGGCCACACTTCCCCGATCCGGGTCCAGAACGGAGTCGCACGGACGAACTGCATCGACTGTTTGGACCGGACCAACGCGGCCCAGTTCGTAATCGGCAAGCGTGCCCTAGGCCACCAGCTCCATGCTTTGGGCATCTTGGAGGACACTACCGTCAACTACGACACCGACGCCGTCAACCTGTTCACACACATGTACCACGATCACGGTGACACCATTGCCGTCCAGTATGGCGGCTCACAGCTAGTCAACACCATGGAGACATACCGAAAGATCAACCAGTGGACAAGTCACTCGCGCGACATGATCGAGAGTTTCAAGCGGTACTACAACAACTCCTTTCTCGACGGTCAGCGCCAGGAGGCCTACAACCTGTTCCTAGGTAACTACATCTTCGCCCAAGGACAGCCCATGCTCTGGGATCTGGCCACCGACTACTATCTGCACCACGAAGATCCACGGCAGTGGCTCGAGAAGCGCAAGCGCCACTACATCAACTGGTACACCCCCGAGTTCCTCAAACCACGCGTCCTGCCTCCATATCCTGCCATCAAGCCCAAATCAGCGTCGAGCAAGATCCCCGTGTCCCGCTACGACGATTACTGGCTCGAGTACTACCGCCCTTCCACGCTCTCGTCCTTCCTCAAGATGTTTGCGTACCGAATGAACTCGACCCTCAGGTACATACCCTTCAAGTCCACTCAGTACGGCCGGTACGACCTCAGCCCGTTCCGCGTGCGCGGCGAGGTAGGCGGGACCGGTGACGGCGACGGCGACCATACCCACAACAGGAAGAAAGTCAAGAAAGAGGTGACATTTGCCAACCGCGCCGACCACTTCTCTGGAACAAATCATCTAGCCGAGGACGCCGCGGACAATGCCTCTGTAGTGAACGAGAAAGCCGCTCTTGCTGCAGCAGACAACAGCGGCGGTAATGCACCTGGTCACCACCGTGGCCTCTCTCTCCAGCGCTGGCTCCCCGGCGGCGGCACCAAAGAAATTACCACTGCAAACACCACCTCCACTGGCCCCTCGGACCCCAACACCAACACCAACACCACCACCAACCCACGAACTCTAGGCAGAGAATCCTCAAGCAACAACAACACCAGCGAAAGCACCGAACTCGACTACCCCTACCGCCCCTTCAACAACTACCACTCCAACCTCCTCCACCACCACGAACAACCCCCAAACAACAACGGAAGCAATGACTACACCACCACCCCTTCAGGAGGAAACAAACACCTTTCCGCCCAAGAAAAGACCCGAGCCGCCCAATGGACCTTCACCAAAGTGGTCCACTCCTCGCTCAACCCGACCGTCAGCGCCGCCGAGGCCGAGGACTACGCCCGCTACGTCAGCCACCCGCACCACTTGCCGCTGGTGGTGTCGAGCGACATTGCGCCCGGGGAGGTGGAGCCTGAGTATCAGGAGTATGTGAATGGGAGTTGGCAGTATCCTGCTTCTATTGTTGAAGAAGAAGATGGGGAGGGGAATGGGGTTATGGTGGTGGGGAGTTATGAGGATGGTGGTGTTGGTGGGTTGGGGATTGCGGGGGTTCAGTATGGTGGTGCTAGTGCGGGATATGCTTCGAGTATGTATAGTGGTTATGGTGGTTATGGTACCGGTGGTGGCAATGGAGGAGGTGCGGCTGGTGGTGGTGGTGGTGGGAACGGGAATGTTGGTGGTGGGTTAGCAGACGATGACAAGGCGCTTTACATTGAGATGCTCAAGATTAGCGAGAACCCGCTCACCGTGACGGAGGAGGACGCGCAGAAGAAGAGGTATAAAGCCTATAGGAAGTGGTTGAGGGGGAAGAGCCTTTTCAAGCAGCAGCCGGTGGACTAGGAGCCCTTGGTTGTTGGGCCGGAAGAGGGCGAGAATACTACGGGGTATCTGGTTAAGGACGTTGATGAGATGGATAGGGATGGGACGAGGCGGGCGTCGTCGGTCGTCTTTGTCGTTGTCTCGCCAAGTGAGGCGAGGAGGGTGTTGACTATGGGCGGGGTTGGTCGCGGTGTTTGTTATGGGTTGGATGGGGCTGCTGACGAAGATGATGATGATGGACCCGGGGAGGGTTCTTCCAGAGGACGCAGACGGGACCTTGGGGCTCAAGCCGGAGATGACGAACAAAGTCGCTCACCATCCAGAGGCAGGAGAGGACCCGAATCCAGCGCCTCTGCAACTTCAGGACTCCAACGCCGAGTCCTGTTCCTCGTTCGACGCCGCAGAGAAAAGCTGGGAAAGAGAAGGCTCTTTCGCCACTAGCGGTGCGACGACTTCGGAGAGAGTGATGGTCGGTTTGCCTTCTTCTACCTCCGTAGCCAGGACAGCGGCGAGTGCATCTGCTGTGTGGACGAGTGCCTGTCTGATCACCGGGAAGTTGTCTCTGGAGGAATCAGAAGCGTCAAGATTGAGCCAGCAGAGTACCAGGGAGTTAATAATCTCATCCTGCCAAGGCGAGTTGGGAATCCGAGGCCAGCATGTTGCGATGACGGCTTGAAGGGCTTTGATGGCGGATAGAAGGGTTGGTGGATGGAGCGAGGCGAAAGGGTCCGTTAAGATTGTTGAAAGCATGGGGATGATATCCTGTTACGAAGTTTGATGATGGCATGGTTAGCATTGTTTCCGATTTTCCCTCTAGTCCATGCATCAGTAGCACCGCAAATACCACACACATACCTTAAGATGCTTAACCGCACCTACCCCCATCTCTACCAACACCTCTCCCATCTCCCGACACAACACTTCCACGATCCTCACATGCTCCTTAGCATGGAAATACCCCAGCAGTATTCCCTCCCTGACCACCCTATCCAGCAACTTACTCGCCTTTTCCCCGGACACGGGCGACTTCTTCAGTTTACCAGCCAAACACCTCAACGCCGCATACGCAGGCCCCAGTAACTCCACCGACTCCTCCTCCGGCGTAATACTAGGCAAATAGCTCAAACTAGGCAAAACCGTGTCCTCAAACACCTTAGCCAGCCCTGTATCGCTCAAAATCCTACTCGGAAACTTGTCCAAGAATTTCCTCAAAATAACCAGTCCCCTTTTCCGGACGTAGGTAGAGTTATCATCCGCCAACGTCAGCAGCACCGGAATGAAAAGCGGCCAGGACTTGGTAACTGTGGTCTCTTCGTCCGCTTCGGAGACAGCCCACTCGAACACGGGAACGGCGCGCAGGTCGATGAATTTCCACGGTTTGGTCTTGCTTGAGTCATCGGGGAGGCCGGAGGGTCGGGCGTCGGGGTTTTGACCGTAGGCGGATGGGCGGCCGGAGGTGGTGATGAGTGGTTGGGAGGGGGAGGAGCGGGAGAAGAGGGGGCGGAGGTAGGTGGGGAGGATGTGGGTTGTTATGAAGTCTTGTTTCGACTTGGAATCGAAGTGTTGCTTCAAAAGCAGGGTGGCGCGGGCGGCTAGTTCGGGGGTCGTCCATTCCTCGACGGGATTGGTGTAGGCGATGAGCGTGAGGAGGACGTCCGGGTTATCGAGGATTCTGGGATCTCGTGGGGCGATGAGCTCGAAGATTTTGAATGCTGGGTCGGCGGCGGCTAAGCATTGTGTGGTGAGGTGAGCGCGGAGTTGGGTGTTGGAGTCGTCGAGGTCGTCCGAGTCCCTGTTTGGTTTTTGAGGAAGGACTAGGGAGATTGCTCGTGCTATGGATCGAACCAGGCGGATGTCTATCGGGAGGTGGTCCTCGTTGTCTTCGTTTTCTGAACTGTCTTCACTTGCGCTTGTTGAATCATGTTCGGGTGCGATTCGGTAATCAAGACGCAGGCAGACGAGGACTGCTAGGGTGAATTGCTGTCGGGTATGGGTTCCGGGAGTGTTGGTGGTGAGTTTCTGGTGTTCGGGGTCAGCTGCTGGATCTGATTACTTCCTGCTAGAGTAAGGGTGATATCACCTTCAAAAGATATCTCCCAGCTGATCCTGTTAGCTGCCTGAAGGTGAAGGATTCTGGAACCTCTACCCCGAAATCAGTTGGTTAGTCTAGTTCTTCAGTGTTTTTCGATGAGGTAATGACGGAAAAGGGAGACTCACTGGATTGGAGTTTTTGGCAGGCTTCGTCCGTTGAGATGGACGGATTTTCATCAAGGACAGACCCGGCTGCTGCAACTAGAGAGTCGAACCATTCCGTTTTGTAGTGTGGCATTTTGTTGGTGACTCGCGCGTGCTCTGTTGTGCAATTTGGATTGTGTTGATGAGATGAGTTCGAGGTTCAAGTTGAGCTTCGATTGCTTGGCAGATGGATGAAGCTCGGCTGCAAGGGACAGTGCGACCGTAGAGCTCCACACAGTCGATTCGTTCTGGATTCGGACGACAGCCTTGGGGTTGATTCTGCTCTGAGTTTCTCACTAACGGTATGTTCCCTCTTTGAATACTCTCTGTTATTATTCGTGCTTTCCAGGTTCTCTTGATCTGTCATTGAGATATTCAAAAACTCCTTCTTATCGTACAGTGAAAGTCCGGAATGCCCTCCGATTCAGTAAACTGCTCTGTAAATACCCCAAATCCCCAAGAGCATCACCCCAAGAACTGGGGCCTTGGACAGCCCCGCAATCGGCCAATTGCTCGGGGTAAAAAAGCTGGAGAGTTTCTGGGGCCCCGCGTGACCAAGCAACACTCCATGCTGTGTACCTCTCTGTGTACCTCTCTGTAACCGCACAAATCACTGAGGAGAACTGGAGCTGTTCACGACGTTCATCCCAAGTTTCTGTCATTAATCTCGTGATTCCGACTTGTGTTCCTGGGAGCTCATTGTCTACTCTGCTCTTTCTTGATGGCTCAAACATCACTCCACAGCTTCACACTTGATCATAACCAAGTGAAAGAGACTGGGTTTGCTCAGCAAAACCAACCCGTCGTGAAACAAACGCCGTGTCTATCCTGATAAACAAACTACCCAAAACAGCCATTCAGTGACCCCGGAGTAAACTCCACCGAACCCCATCTTGCAACTCCATCCGAGTTCAATTACCCGCTGCCCTGGTCGCTGTAGAGGTTCTTGTAAGTGACGGCAGTGCGGGGCACCTCGTACCTGGAAACCCGGGGCAACTACTCCAAGCGTGAGCTCTCCCTTTTCATCACCTTACCCTTCTTCCTCTCCCATATTTCAACCCGTCTTCCACCCTCTTTCTCCTTTGCCGTTCTCACTTGGCTGGTCCAATTCTCAAGATACCCCCAAAACCAACGTCACCATGTCCGGCCCCGTCCCCATCGCCAACTCGCTCGAGGACATCTACACCCCCGACGCCCTCGACACGCAAACAAAACGATGGAACAACCTCCTCTCCAAGTTCGAGTCCACCTACGGCCACCAGCCCGAATTCGTGTCCCGCTCTCCCGGCCGAGTGAACGTCATCGGCGAGCACATCGACTACTCTCTGTACTCGGTGCTTCCCATGGCCATCACCGCCGACGCCATCCTCGCCGTCTCAACACACCTACCAGCTCCCAAGGAGGGCACGTTCAGGATCCAGATCGCCAACGTGCAGGATTCCAAGTTCAAGTCGCGCGAGTTCGACATCCCGTATGATTCTGTCGACATCGACTCTACCGTTCACGAATGGACCAACTACTTCAAGTCGGGCCTGCGCGGAGCTCTGGAGCTGTTGCGCAAGAAGCACGGGGCCGACTTCAAGCCCAAGAGCATGCAGATTCTCATGGACGGCACCGTCCCTGCTGGCGGAGGACTCAGTTCGAGCGCGGCCTTTGTCACGGCTAGTGCGTTGGCTGTCATGGCGGCCAATGGCGAGCAGACGGTTGACAAGAAGGAGTTGACGGAGCTGGCTATTGTCAGTGAGAGAGCCGTTGGCGTGAACTCTGGAGGGTATGTCAACATCCAACTACCAAATTTCACATGAGCATACAAAACTGACAACATCAACCCAGAATGGACCAATCCGCCTCCGTCTTCTCCGAGCGTGGTTCCGCCCTCTTCGTCTCCTTCACACCCACCCTCCTCGCCCGCCCCGTCTCCTTCCCACCCACCTCCCCCGAACTCACCTTCCTAATCGCCCAATCCTTCGTCACAGCCGACAAGTTCGTGACCGGTCCAATCCACTACAACCTACGTGTAGTCGAATGTACTCTCGCAGCCGCCTACCTCAACGCCGTGCTCAACCCTCCCGGCACTTTACTTCCCGGCGACGCCTCTCCCCTGGGTATCTCCCTCCATGGGTTTCACGAAACCTATTTCGCCCTCTCCGAACACAACTCGGGCGCCACCTCCAGCAAATCCGTCTCGGAACAACTGGAGCAACTCCTCGACCTAACCAAACAAACCCTCACCAAAGAAGAGGGCTACACCCGCTCCGAAATCGCCTCCGTCCTCGGCCTCTCCTCCACCAACGACCTCAACCAAAAATTCACCTCCCGCTTCCCCGTGCGCGCCGAGCGCTTCAAGCTGCGTCAACGAGCCATCCACGTCTTCAGCGAAGCATTGCGGGTGCTTAAGCTCATGGATCTTCTCGAAAACTCCTCCTCTTCTTCTTCTTCATCCTCAAGTACAACTACAACAGAGGACCTCAACAGCCGCCTAGGCGCCCTGCTCAACGAGACGCAAGATTCGTGTCGGGAAGTGTACGAGTGCTCGTGCGAGGAGATTGATCGGATTTGCGCGATTGCTCGGAAGGCGGGCAGCTACGGGAGTCGGTTGACGGGTGCTGGATGGGGTGGGTGTAGCGTGCATTTGGTGCCGGCGGATAAGGTGGATGCGGTTAAGGAGGCGTTGGAGAGGGAGTATTATGGCAAGTTGGAGTTGACGGAGGAGCAGAGGGAGGGGGCGGTGGTGGTTAGTAAGCCGGGGGTTGGAAGTGCGCTTTATTTGGGTGGGAAAGGGGGATTGGTTTAGGTGGATGGTAAATAGGGGTTTGTGTTTACTTCAAGTTATGAAGCTCCTGGTTGAATCAAGCATGATAGGGGAATAATGAACGAGTTTAACATACGCCAAAAGGCTGTATTCTGCCTCCAGTGAATTTCCTTACAGACTAACCGCTTTACAGCCATGTTGACTATCACGGTGCTTTGTCCATACAGTCCTAAAATATGCACACCAAAGACGCTATGTGAATCCCCCTCATCAATCTCACCACGGGGGAATGAAAAGCAAGAGAGGAAAGGAGAAGAAAAGAAACATAACTCCGAAACCCATGAAAATGCACCTCCAGACCTTCGTTCACTAACCTTATTCGCTGCTCAGTCCCAATTTCCCAACCTGCCCAGATCCCTCGCGGGTCGATAACACAACCCACCCAGCACTACCCACTTTAAGGTGTTCATGTCTGGCCAAATACTGACCAAAACCACCCCCGCCTCGAACGCGAGAGCAAACTGGCAGAGTCCTACTGATTATCAGCGCCAGCGCCAGCGCCAGCATTCCTCCTGCTCGAACCTCCCCTCCTCCTAACAATCCTCCGCCCCTTCATAACCTGCACATTCCTGTATTTGGCATACAACTCAAACACATCCCTGATCACCACAAACAGACACCCGCCCGCCAGACTGCGTCCCCATCTCTGCTGCAACAGGCCACCGGGTCCTCCTTGCATGATCGTTCCCTTCCTAAAGAAACCGGACGTGACGATGGGCTTCGGTGGGGAGGTCCACGACCTAGGTAGTGAGAGGCGGAGAAGCTCGCCCATGCCGTACGAGATGAAGGGGAAGAGGAGAGAGGTGACGACGTTGTTGATGAGATCTGTGAAGGAGAAGGGGGGGAGTTCGACGCCGTCGCGGTCTCTTTCTCTGTCTCTGTCGTTGTTCCTCTCCCGTGCAGCTGCAGCTGGCGCTGGCACCGCTGGGGTCGGGGGTCGGGCTTCGGCTTGTGCTGGTGCTGGTTCCGGTGAAGCTGGTTGTGATTGTACATACTCTGGATACTGTGGAACCGCTTCCCGGACCCGACCCATTGCTTCTTCGATAGCAGTGGCAACCTCCTCGTCATATGGCTCGGGGGCGCGAACCTCGAGGAAACTATCGTCTACTGGGCGGAAGTCGGCGGCGTCATTATCGTCAACGACATTAGCGCCTATTTCGATGCGAACATCAAGTTCTGCTCCGCCTTCCTCTGGGGTGTTACTAAGAAGGATCCAAGCGGTGCGGCCTAGGTCTAGAAGGTCGGACAAGATAAAGCGGCTTCCACGGTCTTGGTTTTCGTTGTCGTTGTTGTTTTCGGCCTCGGTTTCGCCGGTGGCACTAACGGTGGGCTGAAGGCTGGTTTCAAGACCCCGTAGAGCCCGGTTGAGGCGTCTGTCGATCGGCCTTAGCCAGTAATTGTAGAATCTGTTATAGCTCATATGTAAATAAGGCATCATTACCATGGCCCACGTGGGAGAGGGCGGCCATGTTGGATGATTGTCCTGGGCTATGAGTCCCAGGCCGTACTATTGGGATGAAAGACGCCTGTCAGCGATGACCATAGACATAAGATGAGGTGAAGGGTTGACAAACCATAGCGGAAAATGGAACAAAAAAGAAGTTGGCCAGGAACGGGACTGCTCGACTGAGGATGACGACCGGGGCGATAGATGACATAGACCACAACCTCATCATCATCCTTCCCACTTGCGCACTCCTTTCTATGGGAATGGCAACAGCCTGACCGGGAGTAATATGAAGGCCTATCCATCCGAGTACAGCCTCGTAGCCGGCAAAGGAGGAGGCAGCGACAAGGCCGTAGGTCGCAGAACTGGCAAAGGTACCGCTAACGACCATCGATGTGAGGATAATGGGAGACACCTTGCTGAATTGGCTGTGTATCGTCCTGCGCAGAGCCACGACAAAGTCAAAGGGCTCCTCGACCTTGAAGGGGGCCTTGCACTGCGGACAGCTCACGCCGTCATGGCTGCTCTTCTTTTGGTTCTCCTTTTGGTTCTCTTCGTACCATCGTAGAAGGCATGTCTCGTGAACTGGGAGACTGCAGGTACAAGGTCGGACTACCGGTTCACTAGTTCGTTCGCCTTCATCCTCGTAACAGATGCAGCATCGCTTAAAGTTGTCTGTGTTGGAACGCGTGAGGGTATTCGGTACGGGGTCCGAGGTGGCTTGTGAGCTGGTGCCTGGTGTCGCCATCGTGGGAGTATTTCGGTGTGAGGGATGAAGGATTCGATGATCGTCAATGCCGTCGCCGCTATCGGTAAACAAGATATATGCCGTGAATGGTTATATGGGTATCGTGACGAAGGATAGAATGGGGGTCAATCGATGCCAAAAAGCTGTAACAACTGTGTGGTTCACGTTAGCAGACCGTGACCCGGGGAGAAGACATAAAAGGAGTAAACGACATACGGTGACCAGAAGCGCCGTCAAACTGGAGGCAG
The DNA here is from genome assembly GCA_009802275.1 of Neurospora sp. CHS-2018a. Lineage (NCBI taxonomy): Eukaryota > Fungi > Ascomycota > Sordariomycetes > Sordariales > Sordariaceae > Neurospora > Neurospora sp. CHS-2018a. The sequence continues at coordinate 668,330 of RAKG01000033.1, forward strand.
CGAAGCCCGAGTTGTGAAGATGTTTTTAGAAGGCGCTGTAGATATGATGGCGCGGTCAACTGCAATCGCGACTGCGACTATCACCGGGAGCGTTGTTGCATTTGACGAGCACATGCGTGACATCAGCGAGGCTCCACCCAACGGCAGCGAGTGCGCATCGTGACCCCAAAGGGTTCGGGTTTCGGTTGGGGGGCTGTACAGTTAAATCCGTGTGGGAGATCTTTATCAGAGCTTTAAACCGTCTTTGACTCTCCATTTCCTGTAGCTTGTCAAGCTAGCCGCCAGACCCCGCAGTTGCCCTCATCTGCAGGGTGCCCTCTGCTGTGTGGGCGACTGGGCGTTGACTGCCCCATCCAATTCTACCAGGTAGAAGCGTCCCGCGGTTGCAGCCCCTCAGTGTCGTCCCCTCYATACCAGTGTGCTGTATTGTACAGATCGCTTGCCCGCATCCATCTTTCTTGTCAGGTCACATCTTTATCCCGTGTCCCAACCCAAAGAGTCAAAACTTCACGACTCTCTCTCTCTCTTTTAGATACCCCTAGGTCGACACCACCCACATCACTTTCAAAATGGTATGCCACATCACCCTTCCCTGTGCCCACCCCGTTTCCTTGAACTAGGTAAAAGCTAACCTCCTCATCCTCCTCCCAACAGACGACATCAAAGCAGCGCCTCGCGCTCGCCATCTGCGACTTCCTCAACACCTCCCTGACCGACGGCACCCTCCAGGCCGACGACAAGGACAACATCGACATTGCCGTCAACTGCATCGGCGAGGCCTTCGGCGTCGACCCCTCCGACAAGGCCGCCGTGACCGAGGCCATCGGCTCCCAGAACCTGCTCCAGATCTACTCCGTCTACGAGAAGCTCAAGCAAACCAAGCCCGCCTCTGCCTCTGCCTCCACTTCCACCACCTCTGCTCCCCCCTCTTCGAGCAGCAATGGCCCCACAGAAGAAGACAAAAAACAAGCCGAATCCCTCAAGTCCAAAGGCAACGCCGCCATGGCCCAAAAGGACTACCCAACCGCCATCGACTTCTACACGCAAGCTTTGACGCTCAACCCAGGTAACGCCGTCTACCTGTCCAACCGCGCGGCCGCCCACTCTGCCGCGCGCGACCACGAGTCCGCTCGCGCCGACGCCGAGGCCGCCGTCGCCATCGACCCCAAGTACACCAAGGCGTGGAGCCGCCTGGGTCTGGCGCGCTTCGCGCTCGGTGACGCCAAGGGCGCCATGGAGGCGTACCAGAAGGGTATTGAGTACGAGGGCAACGGCGGTAGTGAGGCGATGAAGAAGGGGTTTGAGACGGCTAAGAGGAGGGTTGAGGAGCTTGAGGCTCAGGACAATGCCCCTGCGTCTCGTGGGGCCGGCGGTGCCGGTGCGGGTGGCATGCCTGATTTGAGCAGCTTGGCGGGTATGTTCGGCGGTGGTGGTGCTGGTGCCGGTGCTGGTGCCGGTGCTGGTGGCGGAATGCCGGATCTTGGCTCCATCATGAACAACCCCATGTTTGCTCAGATGGCCCAGAACCTCATGAGCAACCCCGATATGATGTCCAACCTTATGAGCAACCCCCGTCTCAGGGATATGGCGAACCAGTTCCAGGGCGGTGGCGGTCTGCCTGATATCTCTTCGCTTATGAACGATCCCAACATTGCCGACTTGTGAGTCTGCCCCTTTTTCCCTCTAGGTCAAGAAGCTTGAAAATACTAATAAGATTGACAGGGCGCGCTCGTTCATGGGTGGTGGTGGTGCCGGCGGTGCCGGTACCGGTGGTGCTGGTGCCGGTGGTGCTGGTGGAAGGTAACAAGCCGGTGGAACTGTTGATGGATGATTTATGATTCTTGCAGCATTTTTTACCCGCTTAGCTCAGGTATAATAATACAAGTTGGCATAGCATGAGTCTACAATACAAGCAGGCCTGGACGTTAGATTGATTGTTATGCAACCCTTCGAAGGATTGGACCAGACTTTTTATGCTCTACAGGGTCGCTGATGCATGAACGTCACGAGAACCCACAACTTGTCCGCGATTATGAGCTTCGAATGGAACATGAGATCTGAAGAGCCCTTCCAGGCTACGAGCCCCTATTTTTGGTATTTAGACTGCCACCCATATATACAATTTCCAACAAAACACTAAACAATCCTATTTTCCCTGCCCAACATCCAGTTGGTTAAACCCCTCCCTCATACTCCGCAATCCGCAAATGTCGAATCCCCCTAACCCTAAATTATCCTTTCTCTGAACCTTCTATTTTGATCATCTCTGTGTACCTTTTCTACGTCTATCTATTCCTATCTCATCTGGTTTCATCGTCTGATAAGATCATTGCTTAACCAACCCAGCGTCTAGCGCTCCTGAACATTCTCAACCAGGGGCCAAACTCGCCCCACTGGGCAAGCTGGTCCTCAGGAGCATAGCTCGTCACATCAGCCATGATGGTTCTCTCAGGGTGAGGCATCATGGCCAGGACACGGCCGTCCCTGCTGGCCACACCGGCAATACCAGCCGGGCTGCCGTTGGGGTTGAAGGGGTACTCCTCCGTGACGTTCAGGCGGTTATCAACATAACGGATGGGAATGCCGTTCTGCTCAGTGAGCGCCTGGAAGTCGGCCTGCGAGTCAAACTCGGCGCGGCCTTCGCCGTGGGAGACGACAATGGGGAGGCTGGATCCGCCCATGCCATTGAAGAAGACCGAGTTCTTGCTGGCCTCTCCGTCCTCGATCTTGACCATGCTGTAGCGGGCCTCGAACTGGGCCGAGGCATTCTGCACAAACGTGGGGAAGTGCTCGGCGCCGGGGATCAACGACCGGAGGCGGGAAAGCATCTGGCAGCCGTTGCAGACGCCCAAGCTGAAGGTGTCCTTGCGGTTGAAGAAGGCCTCGAGCTCGGCGCGGGCCTTCTCGTGCAGCAGGATGGACTTGGCCCAACCCTGGCCGGCGCCGAGGACGTCGCCGTAGGAGAAGCCACCGCAGGCGGCGAGACCAACGAAGTCGGCAAGAGAGCGACCGTTGATAATGTCGGTCATGTGGACGTCCACCGCATCGAAGCCAGCGGCACGGAAGGCAAAGGCCATCTCGGCGTAGCCGTTAACACCCTGCTCTCTGAGAATGGCAACGCGAGGCGTCTTGCCGAAGAAGCCAGTGATGGAGGCAGTGAAGGGAACGATGTTCTCGGCGGGGGAATAGGTAAGGGTGTAGGAGAGACCAGGGTCTTGAGAGTCAAGGAGGGCAGCATACTCAGACTCGGCACAAGCCGGGGTGTCTCTCAATTTCTGCATCTCGTACGAGGTCTTGCTCCACCACTGCTGCATCTCAGCCCGGTCAAGGGTGACGAAGGGCTTGCCCTCGCCGTAGCGAATGGCAAGTGTCTGCTTGGTAGTGGGCAGGACGACACCAATCTTACGGATCAGGCCTGCAGGAGGACCGCAAGTGGCGAAGCAGCGCTTGAAGTTGGTCTCGTCCTCGGCACGAACCTGGAAGACGGCACCAAGCTCCTCGTTGAAGAGCGCATCGGTGAGATCGGCCAAGCTTCCGGACTTGGAGACGCCGTCCAAGGTCAAGTCGACGCCGCAGCGACCGGCGAACATCATCTCGGCAACAGTGGTGATCAAGCCACCATCGGACCTGTCATGGTAGGCAAGGACAACGCCGCTCTCGTGGAGCTGAGCAAGAGCATCGAAGTAGTCCTTGAGGAGATCCAAATCGCGCACATCAGGCGCCTCGTGGCCGATCGCGCCGAAGGACTGAGCAAGAGCAGAGCCACCCAGAGCCTTGAAGCCCTTGGCCAAGTCGACGAACAGGAGAACGGTCTCGCCAACTTCCTCCACGCGACGAAGCTGAGGAGTCCAGGTCCTGCGAACGTCCTCAACCGTGGTGAAGGCGGAAATGACGACGGAAACAGGGGCAGTGACACTCTTCTTGACCTCGCCATCCTTCCAGGATGCCTTCATGGAGGTCGAGTCCTTTCCAACAGGAATGCTGATGCCGAGCTCAGGGCACATCTCCATACCAATGGCCTCGACGGCCTCGTAGAGAGCGGCACCCTCACCGGGGTGGTTCACAGCGGCCATCCAGTTGGCGGAGAGCTTGACGCGCCTGAGATCACCACGCTGGGATCCAGCCTTGATGTCGGCAGCACCGAGGTTCAACAAACTTTCGGCAACCGCCATTCTGGCAGAAGCAGCAGGAGAAATAAGAGCAAGAGTGGGCTTCTCGCCCATGGCCATGGCCTCGCCACCCTTGACGCCATTAAGGCCGAACGAGGAGAGGGTGACAGCGACATCGGCAACAGGAACCTGCCAAGGACCAACCATCTGATCACGCACGGTAAGACCACCGACTGTACGGTCACCGATGGTGATCAGGAAGGACTTGGAGCCAACAGATGGCAGCCAGAAGACACGCTGAACGGCTTGTCTGAGAAGGTCTTCGTCGCTAGTCGAATCGCCAAAGGCCTCCTTCAGGCTGGCAACAGGGTTGAAAGYAGGCCACTGGGGCTTCTTGGAAGTGACAATGCGCTCGAGCTTACGTCCCTTGGGGAAGAGGACATCCATAGGGACATCAATAGGACGGGGGTACTCGTTGGACTGCTTGTCGCTCAAGATGAGCTTGGAAACGCCATCGGCCTCCTTGGTGATGACGGTTCCGACGTCAGAGAAGCCGCAACGTTCTCTCCCTGTATACGTTTGTCAGAATTACCAGCAAATACAAACAACCCGGGGTATCAGTGTGAACTTACGGCAAATGCTAGTGAAACGCTCCATGCTATCAGGGTTGACGAGCAAGACGTAACGCTCCTGAGCCTCGTTACACCAGATCTGAAGAGGGCTCATGCTCTTGTCGACGCACTCAACCTCGCGCAGCTCGAATCTGCCACCGAAGCCAGCATCCTTCACAAGCTCGGGCAAGGCATTAGAAAGACCACCAGCACCCACATCGTGGATCATGGCGATAGGGTTCTGGATGCCAAGAGCAACGCAAGTGTTGATGACCATCTGGGCGCGTCTCTCCATTTCGGGATTACCGCGCTGAACACTGTCGAAATCAAGATCGGCGTTACCTTCGCCAGAGTCGTTGCTCGAAGCGGCACCACCGCCCAAGCCAATGAGCATAGCGGGGCCACCGAGGACAATGACGTGGGCGCCCTCTTGCACGTCGGATGGGTTCTTGAGCGCATGGTTCTCCCTAACGGTACCAACACCACCAGCAATCATGATGGGCTTGTGGTAACCGCGGAACTCACCCTCCGCCTTGGTGTCATCGGCGGTAAGGAGGGTGCGGAAGGTACCAGTAAGGCAGGGACGGCCGAACTCGTTGTTGAAGCGGGCGCTACCAATGGGAGCTTCCAGCATGATATCCAAAGCGCTGGCATAGTGGGCCGGGCGGCCGACGTCGATCTCCCACGGGGCAGTGTGATCGGGGATGTGCAGGTCAGAGACCCAGAAGCCGCAAAGACCAGCCTTGGGCATAGAGCCTCTGCCGACGGCACCTTCATCACGGATCTCACCACCAGAACCAGTGGCGGCACCGGGGAAGGGCGCAATAGCAGTGGGGTGGTTGTGTGTTTCGACCTTGGCCAGGACATGAATCAACTCCTTATTCAACTTCCACGAGCCGGTCGAATAGTCGGGGGACCAGAAGTTGACGTGGTCACCCTCCATGACGGCAGCGTTGTCGCTGTAAGCCGAGACAGTGAAGTCGGGGGTGACCTTGTGGGTGTTTCTGATCATTTCGAAGAGGCTCTTGCCCTTGGAGATGCCATCGATGGTCCAGTTGGCATTGAACTGCTTGTGACGGCAGTGCTCAGAGTTGACCTGAGCGAACATGAAGAGCTCAACATCGTGAGGGGGACGACCGAGCTGGGAGAACTTCTCGACCAGGTACTCGATCTCGGACTGGTCAAGCGCCAAGCCGCGTTCTTTGTTGTATTCTTGCAGGACCTGGATAGGGTCCTTGCCAGGGGCGAAGATGTCGACGACTTCCAGAGTCTGCGGCTGGCCTTCGGCAAACATGGTGACCAGGTCGGGGGCGTCGGCCGAGAAGGTCTCGGTCATGCGGTCGTGCAGAACATCGCGGAAGGTGATGTTCTTGTCGTTGAAGGGCTGCTCAAACTCGATGTGGATGAGACGGCCGCGCTCAATGCGATGGATCTCCTTCTCGAAGCCGCAGACCTGGGCAATGCTGGTGGCCTTGGAGCTCCATGGCGACAGGTAGCGAGGAGTCACATACCACTTGCGCCCGTAGCCAATGTGTGTAAGATGGGGGGCGGCCTGGTCGGAAGAGAGAGGAAGAAGCTGGGCGAGCTTCTGCTGGGCGGAATTGGCATCGCCCTCGATGTGCGCATAATAGACCCAGACGCCCGAGACAGACGAGACCTTGATGGGGGCCGTCTTGTTGATCTGCTCCTTCAGCTTGACGGCCTCGGAGGCCGTGAAGCAGGAGCCGCCCGTAAGAGTAAGGAACTCCATTGTTGGATGGAGGGGGAGGCGCAACGGCGCAAAATACCTAAGAGGTATGTAGGTATATGGGTTGGTGAGGTTGGTGAGTTTGTTGTTGGACGGATTGGCACACAGCCAAACGCTTCTCCAAAGGAGGAGAGATGCGTTCGGGAGGAAGAGATCTTCCAAAATTCAAAGGGAGTCTGAGAGGCGAGAGTCACGGTACGATGGAGGGGTGATAAGATAAGGAAACACAATGGGAGTCACACTCACACAGTCTCAGTCACGACGCTGGACTCACACTGGACTCCGCTGAAAGGTCGCTGGAGTCGTGCGGGATGCCACTGTGATGGAGTCTGCGATGGTGTATCACACTATCATGCCTGTCCAAAATTTTAGGTGGGGTTGTTTTACTCAAATTCTCGGTTTCTGATTGGTTAGCCCACCTTAAGCGAGTGCCCCCGTCCGGTTCAGCGCCCCGTTCGGGGCCGCTTCCGGTCCACCGTCCTCCGCTGATCGGCGAATCTGGCCGGCCCATCCACGCCTCGTATGGCATCGGACCTGTGCGTCTCATCTCGGTCGACGGGGACATGTCCTCCGCCGTCAAACGCACCGTCCAACCTCCGGACCGGACATTTGATGATCTCGCCTGGGCGAGTAGGTACGGCTTCCTCCACCAAGCCGCATCAAGCCATTGTTTCTGTCAACCTCATCCTCGACCTCGAACAAACCCATCGATGATATTTGATCTCGAGTCGCATTCTGTCCGTTCATCATTGAAGAAACACAGATGACGTCACTCTTGTTGAGGCTGCTCTCTCGACTTTCACAATCAGTCAAGGGGCTTCCACCTGGCTTGAACTCTAGCACAGCAATGATCATACGGACTCGCCAAAACCAGTCGCGGAACCACGAGATATTGACATCGTGAGGGGGCAGGCTTGCGAGGGCGTGTATAGCGATTCGACTTGGAAGACATCTCATCCATAACCCTAACCCTCCACATGGCGCGTCTCTTCTCGAAAGTTTGCCCTGATTTCAGGTCAGTTTCTTCCCACCGAAGCACGGATGACTGCACATCAAGCTGCCTTGATCTCTGCAAAAGGAGAAACACATTATGTGTAATCTTCTGAAATCCGAGTCTGCTTACCAGCTGTCCCAAGGGTTAGTGGTGCCGGAGGTGTCCGCGGCACGGTACCATGACAGCTGGGAGAATGGGCCGTCAGGCTTTCAACCCTAACGCGACATGGTATCTTTGGCTTCAAAATAACAAACTGTGACGCTCGTGTTGAAAGGTTCCTGGAAGAAACGTTGGACGGCATAGCAGTGCTTCCCCCCTGGCTTCTTACACTGCGTTGCGGTTCTGCTGTGATATGCTTCACTCCTTTTTGCGACTCGCGACTTCATCGATACATGGTGGAAGAGACTGTTTCTGAAACGGGTCACAGTTCACGTCAACCAATGAAAGTTTGCAGACTAATACGTAGTCTCTGCGCTGACGGGCTCACTCCAATGTTGGTGGGCAACAGGAGATGCTCTTGAACATCCGCAATTGCCAGCTAACGATCCGAACAGCCTCTATCGCCTCCAAGAAGCTGGAGACGAAGGGAACTCGTTTTCAACTGCCGTCAGTTTTCTCAAGCTTCACCTGGAATTTGTGCTTTGATCCCCTTCGAGCATGGTCGGTGATTGATAGTCAGCGAGCCCTTGTTGGTCATACGTCTTCAAGAATCTAATCCACGTCGAGAGGACGCGATCCGAACGGGCTTTGGTACACGCGGGCTGTGCGTCACAATCCAAAATTTCAATCGCATTATCATTTCTTTACTACTTTTAGTTGGATTACAGCTAATGTGTAGATGTGCTCATAAAACAACTGGACTGCTGTTCTCGAGTGTCCTTGCAGAAGTCGAGTGGATGACGGGCTCCGTCCCCCGCCCCTTCCCTCAACACTGGATGCAGTTTGGAAATATTTTTCGCGACAAATCAGCATCGATATTGTGTCTGCTCAAACGACTAGGTTCCTCATAACATCCCGAAATTTGGAAAAAATTTTGACGTGCGGTGTATCTTGATCACATACTTCAACCTCCCTCGCCGATATAAGGAGGTATGCAGCCTGGAGGGGTTATGTAGATGAGTAACGACCATCTTTGGCAATTTTCGTATGCCAAAGTTTGCCGTGACGAGTTCAATGTTAATGCATTGATTATAAACCGGGCGATTTGGATGTCCGAGTCTCGACAGTCGGTCCGTGAGGTGACAGGAAGAGCCATCTGGTAAGTTCTCCGAGATGTGCCGATGCGAGCACAGGATACCTTCGCAAAATTATCTGTCGGAATGCATGAGAAATACCAAATGCAAGAAAAGAAAATCCAGAGTTGGCACAGCAAGAGGGACTTCGAGACGTCAAGTGTGTCCGACGGGGACTGACCGTGACGTTTCCCATCGTGTTCATGGCAAAACGTTTCTCAATTGCCTGCAGTCGGCACGCCCTTCTAATGTCGTTTTCGGTGAAATTTCAAGGCGTCCAGCCGTGCTTCCGTAGCTTTAACCAAAAAAAAAATTACGGACAACCCCTCCCCAAAACCTGCTGGAACTGTTATCGCACCCTTTCCTTTCTCCGTCTGTAAAAGCCTTAGAGGAACGGAGGTGGCCATTTCTCTCCGCGCTGGACCACTTCCGGGCCCAACAATTTTCAGCTTTAACCTGGCAAGACTTGGAGGTTTGATCAGGTTGCATTTGAGAGACAATGTGGCAAAATCTTTGTGAATAGCCCGGTAGTTGCAAACTGGGAGGCCAAATTCCAGGGATAAAATACAACCGGACAACATAATGCCGCCCATCAGTTGCATGTTATGATACGGACATGATGGCGCAGAAGAAATGACTGATTCCGATGATTACATCTGAGGGTGCAGATATGCCGGATATAATGAATTTAAACAATTCAAGTTGAAGTAATTCAAGCCCGCCTGCATGCCCGGGCCTCCGTGCCTGAGTGTCCGTACAGGAGTCATTTGGAACAGTCTGTAATCAAGAGCAAAGGTGTTTTATAAAACCCCTTCCATCGTTCCGAACTGTTGACCCTTTCTTTTTTGCAACCAGTTCGTTTCCATCATTCTTCTACCTTCCCGCTCACATCACATCTACCATCAACAGTAACTTGTCAAAACGACTTATCAACACTTTGCACAACATCTTCTCATACATTATGGCGCCCGCAATCAAGAAGCCGATGTCGGCAATGCCGGCAAAGCAGACCTCAACCAGGCACCGAGAGGTGTCTAACAAGGTGACGAAAACTATCACCAAGAGCTGTAAGTTGCTCCTTTCCCCCAACCTCCCCCTTTTTTTTCTCTTTTTTTTTTTCTTTTCTTKTTTTTCTCCTCTCCAACGATGCAAATCTGTCCACAATCCTACTTCTTCCCATCGGAACAATCTTCCTGCCTTCATGAAGTCATCAGGTGCAGAAGCAACTCGGTGCCATCGTTGTGTGAACCTTTGCCCGCCATCGTTCTTTTGTTTCCCATGCCCGCATCGCGTTAGCCATGCTTTTCAGTGTCGTGGTATCCAGTCGGAACTAGTAGGAATTTTCTGCTGCCCTCAATATGGGAAGCCTTCATGGTGTTTGTTCCCTCACGACAATCTCGCTGGCGTTGATCATATCTGTGCTCCTCGCTTCTTCACTCCTTTCCAAATTATCACCGAGATGTTGCGCGTTGCTGTCTGCCACGTCTCGGCCTTGCTAGTTCTTTACTGAGAGCTTCGAGCTGGTACCGACAACGAGCTTCCACGATCAGCACAGTTGAGATGCCGTTCATTTTCTTTTCTTGACCAGTTGTGCTGGTCCATGGAGTGTAATGCCGCTAGATCAGAACTGACCATCCTAATAGGGGAGAACATGCCGTCACCTGAGCGAAAGCGCAGGATTAAGGCCATGGTCGAAAACCTCCGGGAGGATGAGGAGGAAGATGAGGAAAGTACGCCGACAGAGCGTAGCACTTACAAGGCTGACGTTGGAAAGCCTATCATGAGTGGTCGAAGGGTGCAAGAGGTACGTCCCCACATTTGTCTGAACCCCAGGGGATGGTAGCCAATCACATGGCATACCGCAAGTGGGGTCTGTAAAGAATCCGCGCGCCGCCGTCCTGAATCTGGAACTCCGGGTACTGACCGTGGAAAAAGATCAAAGCGGCCTCAACCCTCCTAACTCCGCCCATCACCCCTCCCACCTCCGTGTCGCCGAATACTCGCAAAGGCGGCGCAACCCCGAAAGGTGATCTCAAAGCGAAACGTCGGGCGCCCGTGAAAAAGCGATCGCCGCCAAAAAGGGACGTAGAGCGTTTCTTCTACATCTAGCCGAACATCGACGACCTCGCTAGTCCGTCACACCACCACCGCGCGCAACAAAAGAAAACGAAGTCAAAGCGCGACAAGAAATACACGAAAGCACCACAAGCACACGAAGACGCGAACCCCAATACACGCACCCACCATGTCCTCAACATTCACATCCCTCCGTGGCCTAGCCACCCGCCTCTTCGCCGGCGCGCGTCCCTCGCCATCATCCCTCCTCAACAAGCCCACGACCGCCGCCCTCCCCGCCATCCAGCACCAACAAACCGCTTCCTACGCGACCAAGGGCAAAGGCGGTCCCCCAGCCGGCATGTTCGCGGGCCAAAAGGCCGGCACAAAGAAGTCCAAAGGGCCCAAGCAAGTTGACCCGCGCATCATCAACATCCTTCGGCACTTCGCCGTCTTGTCGCCCAAGCGGATTCCTCCTCCTTTGAGATTTGGCCGCAACAGGTACCTGCGCCACTGGGCGATCCACCGCGCCTGGTTGTTGTTCCGTCGCCAGCAGCGCGAGCAGCGCGAGCGTATCTTGATGCAGCAGCACCAGAGCATGAGCAATGCGTGTGAGGAGCTGCGGAATACCGAGGGCCCCGGTACGAGGGAGATGGGATACTTGTATCGTGTGGCGATGCTGAAGAATGGGGTGTATGGGCTGAAGAGTGTTCCTATTGAGTATGCTAGTAGGGCGTTGGTGGAGACGCCGGGTAGGCAGGCTTGGAATCATGAGTGGAAGCGGTAAACTACTGTGGAAGGGGGAAAGGAAGGATAAGGATATGAAAAGGTTGAGGGTGTGAGGGGATTTGGTCTGGACAAGAGAGAGGTGTAACAATCTCTAGGGAAGGCAACAAGATGGAACGGGACGCGGGACCAAAAGGGGATTTGAGTGCTTGATTGTACGAGTAGGGATGAGCAGGATTTTCCATGGATTTGCTACGATTTTTCTCGTCATTCTCCCCGGTTTGGTTCTGGCTTGTGGCTCTGATCATGATGTCTGTCTGCGCTTTGGGAATGGTGGAAACATCGAAACATCGTGATCCGAGGACGACCAAAACTGCAGAGCGAGCTTCTTGTCAAGTCAAGGGACGGGAGTCTTGAGGCACGCAACTTGGTGATCCGGGAAGGAGGAAAACCAGCGACAACTGCATCTGGCCCCAAAAAGGCTGAGGAGGACAGCACAGGGAGACTGAGCCGTGTGCCTGTTACCGCGTGTATTTGTATGTGTATAGGGATCTCGCTTGGTAGGAAACAAGGCAATACAGGCACATGGCTATGCTACACGATGCCCCATGCCAAACATTGGGTGCATTTCTCGACGTCCTTGTTTCTCTTGGGTTCTTTTTTGTGCTTCTCGTTGCGAGTTTCTGCTATGTAACTTCACTCAAGGCAGTGTTTGCAACTCACAGCTAAACCTAAGCAACCTTTTAGTTCACAATTCACTACTCGTCGTCATCACGCAGTGCTAACCGATGTATGTGGAATTTCGAGTCGCATAGAATAGGTATCTGGCCAGCAGTTCTAACTTCTTTGCAACTCATTTTGCTGCGACTGGATTTGTCCGTACACTAGTATTAAGAACCATGATTGCCTCCGCCCCTTGATGACTTTGGTGCTCTTTCCCATCACCATCTTCACCCTTCCCGCCCTCCCGTCAGTGGCCATTCCAGTTATTTTGCACAAGCAGATTCCCGTGGGTTGTAGATATTTAGATAGAAAAGTTAAGATGGAATCCCAATTGACCTCTCTCTCCGCCTTTTTGACACCCAAATAACACAGATGATGCCAGATTTCACCGCAAGCCGCAAAATAAATAATGCTGATGGTGTGAGATGTGAGACCCGGAGAGCAAAACATCTGTCAACCACATTGTCTTGCCCAAGTCATCCAAACCCGCTGTTTGGTTAGTTGACAGAAAGAAAACCGTGACAATCGAAGGAAAGTCTAAAGCCATATTAATACATAAGATATGCCCGAGAACAAGGCTGGATGAGTTTCTCATGTGCCGCGTCCCTTACTCCTGCCTAACCATCTGGCTGAATGAAAATGAAACCCATGTGGATCATTATGGTCATTTTTCGTCCCGACATTCGATGCCATGTTGAGCAACAAGGTTGATGTGGAGAGAGTGTGAGGCGAGGTCGGACCCGTCAAGTCGGCTTCAATGGGTTTCGAGAGAGCGTGTGCGTCTGTCGAGTTGCGGAGAGTTCAGACTGAAGAGCACTCCAACCAAGCGAGTGCAGGTCCCTGCTCTTTTCTTCCCAGCCAAAGTGGAAGTTTCCTTGTGGTTTTGATTCCCACAGCCGTTTCCTTTCGAGTCAGAAGCCGTATATACCAGTCATCCGCAAATCAAGAACTGACTGTGCTCGTTTCGGCCGCAGCCGCGCTTGTTCTCAAATTTTTGCGCACGACCGTCCGAGAGAGAGGATGGCGAATAGAGAGGCTTCAAATGGGTCCCCCTATCCCTTGCTCCTCATAGAATCACACAGCACCCGCTTCCTTCCTTCTTCTCGAACGTTAGCAGCGCCGCTCGCGTGGCTGCCTCGAATACGTCGTCAACACCTTCTCCGGTAAGACTGGAACATTCGAGGTACTTTCGAGCGCCAATCTCCTTTGCTATCCTCTGGCCTTCGTCCTCCATCACGAATCGTTGGGATCGCTTCCGCATTTCTTCGATGGCAACTGGATCTCCCCTAAGATCCTTCTTGAGACCAACCAAAATGATGGGAACATTGGGACATCTTTCATTGGCCTCGGTGACCCACTGTGCAGGTTTAGGTTAGCAGGCTGTCTTGTTGCTTTGCTGGAACGATGCGTCGCTCGAACCACCCACCTTGTGTTTAACATTGTCCAAAGAATCTGGCGTGTCGACAGAAAACCCTATTAGAATGACATGCGCCTTCGAGTATGCTAGTGGTCGTAATCGCTCATAGTCTTCTTGTCCGGCTGTATCCCATAGCGCTAGCTGAACCGACTTGCCGTCTACTCGGCAGTCGGTGACGTAGTTCTCGAATACGGTGGGGATCTGTTAATATTGTTGTCGGTCAGCGCGACGAGAACATGGACAGCGAGTGTTGGGACGAGTGTATTTGGGGGCTGTCGATGCGATATGCTCAAGAGCACAGGAAGCATTGGGCACGGGGACACCGAAGGCCCGTGCCGCGTATGGTTTCACCGGCGGATTCTACTCACATATGTCTGTTCCCGCGCAGGTACACGTTAGCTATTGATTCTAAGGTAAGGACGACAGGAAGGCAGATGTGTATGCGGGATCGTATATAGTAACTTACGGCTGGGAAGAAACCCAAAGTAAAGACGCTCAGTAAACTGGTTTTTCCGCAAGCACCGTCGCCGATGATGACGAGTTTCCTGAATCACACGGAGGATTAGCGTGTGCGGATTGGCGCGGCAACGAGTTGCTCGTCTGTCTGTTCTGGAGGCTGGTGCAGCACAACGGCGGGGAAGGGGTTTGGTGTTCCAAATCGGTCACTCGAAGAGCTCTGGGTCGGACTGATTCGGTCCCGTAGTTCTCCCATCATTTCCGGAATCGCAAAGCCCGAGCAAGACAGGTGCTAGCTTACCTGCGGATGGCATTCTGAGGGCTGCCTGATGCCATTTTGGGTAATGGCTGTAGATGTCCTGAGCCTTGTGTTTGTCCAAACCAAGCTCACTTCGCCGAAGAGGACCTCGAGCCCCCTGGGTCTCTGCGCTGTCGACGGTGTGTGGTAGGCGATGCTCTTGCGGATTTCAATTTCGAATTGCTATCGATGAAGATCTATCGGGATATTCCGTTCGGGGATTGGAGTCGTCGCCGTTGCAACTGTACGAACAGTTGGGATGTGAGGGGGTTGGTCGAGAGTATGTCGGGTAGAGAGGTACGACAAGATGCGTTAGAGGGGCGGTCAACCTGGAGGTACCAGCAGGCTTGCGAGAGGCCAAGAGGCAGACGAGCGATTCAATCGGGAGAGTGGTAGAGCGCGTGCGTTGGATTGCGTTGACGGCGGAATTGGATGAACAGGTGGGATGGATTGAGCAGCAATTGGAGACGAGGAGGAAAAGATGGAAAAGTTGAAAAAAGTGACGGTTGGGTTAGAATGAAAGGACCAGGACTGGAACTGGAAATGGACCTGGAACTCCAGTGGAAGTGGAAGTCGCGCGCGCAACACGGCTAGCGGAGCGGGAGTCAAGGTAGCGGTAGTTGGACAGTGACCAGCGTACAGTGTCAGTGCTCGTCGTTGGTAACCCGGGTGATAAGGTTGGTAAGCAGCAGCAGAGTACCGTGCAGTACTTCTAGGTCCGCAACAATGGAACAAAAGTGGAATTGACCGTGGACTGGTTGCCTAGAATCCTGGACTTGGACTTGGACTCGTGGTGTTGGTTTCGTGGGAAATTTTGAGGGGAAAACAACGGTTGACAGCTGCTGATCAAGGACGGGGGGGCTTCTCGCTATGAAGGAGTTCCGCAGTTCCATTGGGATAGAATTGAGAAGGAAACCCAACTGATGGGACGAACTACGGCGGCTTACATAAACACCCTGCGAGGCCTCAAAACGCCGGACTCCTAACGGTACCTGGTCCGGGCTCTCCACCCGACTCTCTCACATCTCACTCTTTCTGTCTTCACGATCCATGACCCCAACCACTGCCGACATCCCAGGACCATACAGAACCAAAGGATACCACAGCCTACGCCCTCTGCTTGGTCAAACAGCGACCACTTTATTACACTCATCCACCACAGCAGCGACGAACACAGTCAACATCACAGTGACCGACAGGCTCGTCAAAGCTCGCCAAAGCTCGTCTTCGGCCGGCCTAGGTTGCTTCCAGGTTGGTGTTGGTCCAATCCCTGTCGCCGCGACGGGGACATTTGGGGAAATTTGGGGAGACACACACAAATCCACGATTCCCAGGCACGGCGCATCAGATTGTCAATGTAGCGATGCTTGGTGTGTGGCCGCACTAACTCCAGCGATCCAGGGGCCCCTGATTGCTTTCTTGGCTCCCTTTTCAGGATGACATTGACGACCCTCCAGAACAACAGCCAATTCGGGATGAGGATGTGGATGGGAGCTGCCCTGAGCTGTCTGTTGCACCAAGTTGCAACAAGTCCTACCGTCGTCCTACCCTCACTTCCAGCAACCTCTTACAATTGGACATTTCCCTCAAGTCTGCGCAGTCTTCTGTGCCTCTCACGAGACTTTCTTATGATGTGATGGAACGTCACCCTTTTCCCCATGCGGGATGCTGGCAAGATACAAAAAAAGAGCGGTCCTACCTCGTGTTGACGGGTGGGCCGCTTCCACTTCTAGCTTGTGCTTGTCATCACAGCCATAAACGGTCGCGCGCTGCTCGAATGTCAAGCATGTCAGGGCGCAACGAGCGTTTCTGATAGGTCATTGCAGCGCTGAAGCTTAAACGGTGCTGAGGCTGTGCATTAAGGTAATGACCCCTGAGGCTCGGGGCTGAAGCGATCCGCGAGCCGCTCACTGCCCACTACCCACTCTCCGGAGCCCAGCATCGAGAATCCAACATGAAGGTCCCCAAGACGACGATTGCCGGCAGTTTATGGCCAGTCAAGATCAACTTACTTTCCGGGGTAAGGAATTTGTCCTTCAGGGTTCCTGGTCAGTTGTTCCTTTCCGGGCAAGAATTCCGTTCGAAGAGCAGGAAATTCCAGCTGAGTTTATGCCTATTCCCTGTTGCCCACAAAGCTTCCTATCTTGGGATACGGTAACCGGCCAAGACGACGGCCAGCCCGACTGTATGGATTTACGAAGGGGAAGATACGTTTTGGCGCCCGCAGCATCTCCAGATTCAAACTAGGAATGCTCACCTTTCTACACTAATGGTATTATATGAGTTTGGAATGATGTCTTGGTCATGATGAGTAAGATAAATTACCCCCCAGCTCAATCATTTTTATTTCAACCCCTAGGTCATTTCAGTCTTATGTTGAGCACCTCGACAATACTGAACCACAAGCCAAAAAGCTTCTCGTCTACATCGTCGTCGCTCTCAAAGATACAGGAGATGTTTCAGGGGTAAGTAAACAAACCAAGGAAAAGACCCTAACCCTGGTTCTTGGCAGATGATACTTTCCGGTCCCAAAAGCTGATTTCACCCTCTCTGCCATTTTCCTGCTTTATCATTGACAATGAAAGCTTGAACGCGGCCTGTCGACAATCTTGGGAGGCTCGAGTCTCGCCGCTGACGGGCGTTGATTTCTAGGGCTGCCATGCGTGGGAAGCAGGCACGCCTTCCAAAGCAACCTGCTATTTGTCCAAGGCGATGATGGAAGGTTCTCAATGACAGCTCTAGGTAGCCCGACCCATCAAGAGAATCATTCTTTGTTGTTAAGACAACCCACCTAGTAGCGAAGCTGGAAACAACACACTCGTCCAAGGACAGTCTGGTGTTCATTCTGCTAACAAGAATTCTGGTGATGTACCGGCGTGTTAGTCGTCGTATCTTAGCGAGAGTTGAGACAGAAAGAACGTGATGCATATCGCCGGCATAAGATGTTTCCGTCAACGTTGCTGACAGAGAATCCGGTGGGATAAACATCTTCGCCACTCAGGTAATGCGAAAAATAGTCCGGACACGCTTATACAATCTAGTGCTGGTTTGTTTGTTAGCTTGGTACCTAGATACTCCTGGTATCCTGGACGAGATGTCTTCCGAATTGTCCTAAACCTCTTAAGGACTAAATGAATAGCTAGGTACGGATCCGAAAGGCATCAACAAGATCCAATACGGTGTATTTTATTCTGGAAAAAGCATATTCACAGCATGAAAACGCCTAAGGAAGTTGACCCGAGGTCTCGAGCTAACAATCAAACCAGTATTGGACTGTACGACCAGTGAGTGTCCGGACTTTTTTTCACACCACCTGCCACGGTAACCAGAACCGCTCATGCTGGAACATTACATGCGAATAATGAATCCAGAAAAGCGCCTAGAGGCCGTCATGAAAACGTCCAAGTTGGGCGACTGCCTCGGTGTTGAAATACACACGATGTGATACGTAGAGGTACAGGCCACAGTCGACTTATCGATAAGATTGTCGCTAGCGCAGGAGTGGAAATTCGAGGATTCATCAGGGGCATGATTCTCCCGTCTTTGTGAGAGTCGAAGCACACGAGCCCCGACGCGACGCAGCAGGGTTAGGGTTAGGGTTAAACATCCGAACGGCACACTGGGGCAGAGGAGCCAGAAGAGCCACATTCGCTGAGGGGAAAGTGGAAGGCTGCCGACCCTGCCCGCCCTGCCACCCAAATGACCCAATCAATCCACTCGACTTCCACTGGCCGTGCATCCCGTCCCTCATTTCAGTTGCCGGTGCCGCGTTCCACTCCACAAGTTCCAATCGCATCGTCTCCAGGCTGGTAGCTGCTCGTTGCTGCTGCAACTACCTTCTTCCATTCAACGCTGCCTTGTGCCTTCTACCTGACTTAACCTTGCCTTGTCCTAACAACGACAAGTACCTCTTGTAACTTCACATCCTCTTGGTCGCTCCAGCCTCCAGCTTGTCTGCCGGTTCTTTTATCTAAACGCGCGCCTTCTGCTCCTAGTAGCGGGCTGCCCCGTGCCTGTCGTTAATTAATCACCCTTCCATTACCTCTCTCTTAGGTGAGTTTCGCCTGGTCCCCAAGTCGCTGATCTCTCAGATCGCATCATACCTATCTCTCTACCTACCTATGCACCTGCCTCAGCTACCGTGCTGGAGTCATCTGCACCGACCTGAACTCCCTCTTTCCCTCCATCGACATCACCCTCGAGCCTCCCTTCGCGCCTTTCCCAGCCAAGACTGCGACAGCGAGGTACATCATTGCTACTCGAGCTAGCGGTGGTACATCAACCCCTCCCAACGCCTAGTCACACCAACCAGTCCACTCTGCCTCGAGCTCGAACCAAGGACTCGCTTTTACATTCCATTCTTTTCCAACCACCACGACAGTGACAGCCCCGAACTGCCGTTGCTCTATTCCCGCGAGCTACGTGCTTGGCTTCACGTCCTCATACACTGCATTTTATCTCACTCAGTCATCTCGTTACCCACCCGATTATCCGACCTGTGGTGCCGTGGCCCACCCGCCTCACATCTCTCTCAGCTTGGAGCTTACTTTGCCCTCATCTTAGTTCTCGGCCGGACCCCTTGCCTCTCCGATACCGTCGCACGATATTGCATGTGCCCGATCCTCGAACCTGCTCGCGCCGTTCATTCTTGATACCAGAGTGAACCATGAAGGGCAACAGTCGTCACCCTTCGGTGCCACCGCCGCCCCCAGCCCCGCAGTCGCCCACCTCCAAGGCCACGGCAAAATACACAAACAAAGATGGGTCCAAGTTCATCACGGTTCCCAAGGGGTCAACCCCAGCCGACTCGGCCCAGCCGTCCCCGACGATCACCACCGCTGCGAATGCTGCTCCCGGTCCACAATCGGCATCTACCTCGCATACACAAGGCCATGGGCAAGGTCAGGTGGAGGGACAGGTGCAACCTGTCAATAAGAAGAAGGCAAAGCGGCGTCAAAAAGCTGCGGCAAAGGCGGCTGCCACGCAAGGCATAGCCAACTCAGCACCCTCGAATGGCTTTCCGAGCCCTTCCCTGTCGAATGCGCAGCAATCCACAGAGGCCGATCACGACGACAGCCACGATGAGCATCCAGAAGACTTCAATGGCCGCAGAGATTCGCGGACTTCGAATACCCACGAGAATGGCTTTGCGCAAGGGGCGACTCCAAGTTCTAAAAAGTCCAAGAAAAAGAAGAAAAAGAGCAATGTTGGTCAAAGTACAGCCGAACTGCCGAACAGTCCTCACCATGACGCCTACGTCTCTGCGCCCCGTTTGTCCCAACATCAGCGCTCGGGCATATCGAAGGAAAAGATTTGGAATACCAGTTCTCAGGAGGAGCGGGAGCGCATCAAAGAATTCTGGCTGGGGTTGAGCGAGACAGAACGCAAGGAGCTGGTTAGGGTCGAGAAGGATGCTGTGCTCAAGAAGATGAAGGAGCAGCAGAAGCACACATGCAGTTGCACTGTGTGTGGAAGGAAGCGGACGGCCATCGAAGAGGAGCTGGAGGGCCTTTACGATGCTTACTACGAGGAATTGGAACAGTACGCAAACCATCCCAACCAGGGCGAAGCGCCTCCGATGTTGGGGCGACGCCCCTCGTTCAGCTCTATGACCGGTATGCGCCCGCGTGGCCTCCCGACAAGCTATTCAAGTCACCACCAGCCCTCACATGGGCAAATAGTCGACCATGGTGCCGAAGAAGATGACGAGGAGGAAGAGGTTGAGGAAGAGTATAGCGAGGATGAGCAGGAGGAGGATGATTACAGTGATGATGAACCTTCAGAAGAACTGCACCGGTCCGACTACCCGGCAGACTTTTTTAATTTCGGAAATAGCCTGACTGTGCAGGGTAGGGACAGATTCCCCATTCTTCCGTCTTTTCTACAGAGTATTCCCTCTCCGGGGACTAGCAATAACGCTTATGGCTCATCTTCTTTAGGCGGGATCCTAACCGTTGCCGACGACCTGCTGAAGAATGACGGCAAAAAATTCATCGAAATGATGGAGCAGCTCGCGGAGCGGCGCATGGCTCGCGAGGAGGATGCGAGGGAGCAGTTCAATAGCCCCTTCCCTCACTCCAATGGCGACCGTGCCCATTATCACCCCCCGGCCGATGATGACGTATACGAAGACGAAGACGAGGAGGATTACGATGATGACGACGAGGAAGAGTATGACAGTCAAGACGAAGAGGTATGGGTTCTACGTGTCGCACCGTTTTGGGGAGTGTTGAGTCATTAATCTGTCGTTTAGGAAACCATGACCGAGGAGCAGCGCATGGAAGAAGGCCGCCGGATGTTTCAGATCTTCGCTGCCAGGATGTTCGAGCAGCGGGTACTCACTGCATACCGTGAAAAGGTCGCCAGGGAACGGCAAAACATGCTGCTCGAGGAACTAGCTGACGAGAAACGGCGAACCGAGGAACGCCAGGTCAAAAAGCAGAAGGAAGCCCAAAAGAAGAAGGAACGGCAGGCGAGGAAAAGAGAGCTTCAAGCTGAAGAGAAGGCACGCCGTGAAGAGGAAAAGATAGCTGAGGAGAAAGCGAAGAAAGCCGAGGAAGACCGGCAAAAAGAACAGAGAAGGCAAAGAGAAGAGGAAAAGAGGAAACAGAAGGAGGCTCAGAAGAAGGCGGAGGAAGAGGAACGAAAGCGCAAGGAAGCTGAACGCCAACGACGCAATCATGAGCGGGAGGAGAACGAGCGCAAAGCGCGAGAGGCCAGAGAGCGGGAGAAGAAGGCCCGCGAAGAAGCACGTCTCAAGGAGAAGGAGGCCCGCGAGCAAAAGGAACGGGAGGCAAGGGAACAAAAGGAGCAGCAGGAACGCGAGAAGAGGGAAAGGGAGGTCAAAGCCAAGGCGGAGATGGAGGCTGCGAAGGCGGCAAAGGAGAAGTCAAAGCAGGAAGACCGAGCAGCGCAGAAGGCTGCGGCTCTCGCAACCACAGCGCCTGTGCCCATCACTCTGCCCAAGAGGCCTGCTCAGCCAGCTCAGATGCCTGCCGCAGTACCAGCCTTACCGCAACAACCTGCAGTATACGCCTCGCCGGTCATTCCCGTCGCCACCCCAGCGTTTCCAAAAGCGCCAGCCCCCGCTCAGAGTCGTCAAACACACCAGCAAGAGAGTGTCACAACGTCTTCAGGGTCAACATCTCAGCCTGGATCAACCGCTAGCCAAAACCCTTCTCCGCACACATTAACACCAGTACATACAAGTCCTGGTCCTATGAAGCCGCCCAGCAAGCCTGGGATTGTTGTGGGCGGGACACAAAGCAGCGGGGTACATTTACCGTCACCCGCCCCCTCGACAACCGTCCACGCGGGTCCCAAATCACTTCAATCCCAGCCAAATCCCTTCGGTGGCCCGTCGATGAACATGCCATTCCAACCAACTCCTCAGCCCCCGCCTGGTTTCAGTAGCCATATGCAGCCCCAATATCCTCCCTTCTATAACCCCGCCAACAGCTATAACAGAGTGGCACCGGGGATGATGGCGGCGCCACCAGGTTTTCCTACGCCATTAGGCGGACGGGCAATGGCGATGCATTCACCCGGATTCCCCGGGCCCCTGGATTCACCTGTGTCAAGCTTTGCAGGCTTGCCTTCTGGATTGAGCTCGTTGATAGGCAAAGATAGCGTGCCGTCTCACGCTCGTCAGGGTTCCGGTAGCTTCGAAACGGGGCCTGTCGGCTCTTCAAGTCAGCCCATCAGCCGGCCGACGCCCATAGGAAGACCGGCCAGCGTGGTCCATGGCCAGCGACGATCACCCGAGTCCTCGACGAACGGAACCGATAAGGCGGAACAAGAAGTACATCTCGGGAGCAGTGCACTGCTTGAGCCTGATGACACTCAGCAAGATTTCCCTGCCCGGCCTCATTTTGGTCTGCTTGGGACGTCTGCGCCCGGGGTTCGACCTGCACCTGGATTTGGTGGGGGACCGTTTGGAATGGAACCCGGTTTTCCACTACCACACCAGAACAACCCGTGGAATCCGGTACCTCCACTTCAACACAACCCATTCGTACCAACGCCTCCGGGGTTCCCATCATCGTCACATCCCGGACCATGGAGCCAGGCGGCACCGCCAGGAATTATGGGCCGAACTCCATCCATCGTGGAACGTAGTGCCCCGAGGTCTGTGACACTTCGCAAGGCGCTCTGCGCTGTATGTGACGATCTCGGTGCTGGTGGTAGTTCGAGTTACGATGGGTTCATCCCGCTGGGGGACATCATGGTGCATATGAAGCAGTTTACAGTGATCGAAAAAGAAGTTCTTGATATATGCGATACGGAAGGAAACCCATCCAATGGCGGTGGGAGTTTTGTTGTGCGGGACCCCTTGTCGCCAACTGGAACCCCGCTCATTCGCTATGTTCCGGACGATGATGCTTCACGAGCTCCATACCGCCCTATCAAACATCCCGGAGATATCGGCAGCCCGATCGTTGGTTCGGGTTCATTTAATGTCAGATCATAGGAAGATAAAACATCGCATTCGGCCGGGCAAAGAGAGCTACCGCAACCGCGCAGGACAACAGGCACTGACCAGAGTGCAATTGGCCACAGATATTTGAAAAGAAGCCAGGATGCGGAAAGGCGACCACAGGCAAAGTCGGACGCTGAAGAACTGCAAAAAAATTTACGGTCTTTGTGGAACATTGGAGACCAACGCAGTACGGGCACGGGTCTAGGCACAGAGTCAGCGCGCCTACGCAATCAGTCCGGTGGTGATCAGCTTTCGCATCGCTAGTCGCGCTCGGAAACGGTTGCAGAAGGGCGTTATTCAATTACTTCTCCATCTGGCAACAATTGGGGATCCTCCTCGCGATCCATCACACCTGTGGCTCAAAGACAAACCAATCGAGATGATGTTTCTTTTGGCAGAAATCAGGGTCGCACGTCGTCTTCTACTTCCCAATTTGGCAGCGGTTGGCGATCCTCCTCGCAATCAACTACACCTGTGGCTCAAGGTCAGAACAACCCAGATACTCTTTCATTTGGTAGAAATCAGGGCCGCTCCTCGTCTTCGGTGAATTGGAGATCTTCCTCGACATCGACTCCGCCTGTGCCTCAAGATCAGAGCAATCCGGATGATTTTTCTTTTGGTAGATTCTCGTTTGGTAGAAATCCAGGCTTCTCGGCGACACCTACGGCTGTTAGGCGAGGAACTCCGGGTGATATTTCGTTTGGTCGTAGTGGCAGCAATCAGCAAGGCCAGCGAAATAGCCCGGAACGAAAAACGTGGGCGTGATGATGAAGGCGGATGGGAAGGGTTTGACTTGACTATAGGCATAGGTGAATCAGCCACCTTACATGGACGGGTGTAATAGAATATTGGAGGCCGGTTGGTGATGGACGGCTTGTGAGCAACAGGGATATGAAGTATGCATTATCTCTTTTCGTTGTCGGATTTTCCAAGAAGGAAGCGAAGTATTCATCACACAACAATGAAGGATACGAGGGGAGAACGGGCTTGTTCTTCCTGTTCTCGATTACTGGCTTGTTATTAGAGGAGGAGAACGCCGATGAGGCTCATACCCATTGTTCTCCCGTGGTCGTTTTTTTTCAGCAGCATATTGAACATGGAAGCGAAATGGTGGCTACGTAGGTAGGCAGTTTACTGTACAATTCAAAGCAAGGAGAAATCTGCTGGCTCTGAGACATTGATGAGTTTTGATGTGCAAGTGTTGAGGTGGTGGTGGTGGTGGGTGGTCAGGCTCAGCCACACATCTCTAATGTGCGTTTCTCAACGGAGATGCTCCAACTTGGGCCTCCCCCACTCTTCTCAGCCCAAAGCAAACAGTCGGCGAACGGTATCGATGCAGGTGAGATGCGGCACAGTTGCTGTCCTGCTTGATAAGATGATTCGCTCCCCTTTCTCGTTGTGTCCCAGTGGCGTTGGCTGAATGGGGTTATGGAACAAGTCCAGACTGTTCGTTCGCGCAGCCTTGATATGCCCGATACTTCTTGTTCTCTTTACATACAGAATGCTATGTTGCTGCTCATGTCTGATCCACACCTTGAAAGACTGGATTGATGATGGTTAAGGATACAAAATACCAAGAAACGGAAAGCCAAAACGGAGCAAAGGCTGGGCAAAAGGGGTCCCGGCCATTGGCGCTGTCCCACTGTCCCGCTGATTGGACGGATGCAACTAAGACCGTGCTGAGTTGCATGTGGGGACCTTCAGCTCGCATGCCAAGCCCTTTTCAATCTCGCTGGGACTAAAGGCGAGAAGAGAGGGATGGGTCCCGTCCCTGCCCGTCCAAATCTGAATCTGACAGCGACAGGCGGGCAGGCGGCCCAACCAAGGCAGCCAAGCAGCGTTCAGTTGCTTCTCTGAGGTAGTGCGGGAACCCTATGGGCGTTGGGCGGTGCAACGCCTTGTTGGATGCGAGGATGCCATCGTGAAAGTGTTGGTGGTGTTTGAGGTTCCAGGGGCTGATTTTACTTGGGGGTTGTGGTCCTGTAGAATTCCTATTTTCAGCCCGCCCCAAGCCGGGGGTGGGAATCGACAACAATTTAGTGTGTCTCCGTTATCCCCGTACCAACCTAGTTAGCAGCGGCAGCGGCAGAGAGCTGTTGTTGGTAGGCCTGTCACGATGCCCACTGGGGAGACCGCTGTCAAGCAATGTTTGGTTCTTTCGGGTCTCTGGGTCCCGTCGTCGAGTCGAGAACCGGGGGCGGCCAAGGAAAAAAAGGAGCGAAAAGGAGGCGGCCGCTCTGGAATTGCAGGGGTTCGCTCAAACATGTTCGAGCTGACCTTTTTCCATTTCTCAAACACACGCCGCCGTCCGCTTCCATTCCTCTCCTGCTTCCATTCCCGATCCATCCTCATCATCAACTCCTTTGCGACTCATCCTAGGAGGGGAAAGACGGCGATAGCTTCACTTTGCTGTGTTGTTGTTGTCTTTCAGCTTGTCCTTGTCTCCCCGCCACTATACCTACGACATCTGCCTGCAACGTGCCGATCGATCCCTGGATCAACGGGCATCACCCCAAACACCTCTTCAGTCTCCGAACTCCTCAACCTCGCACATCCTACTGGGATCACCAAACCTCGTGTTTCGGGCGCACAACAGGTTCCCGCTGCAAACATTCACCAAATCCATCCAGGAACAGGAAAGCCGACCTGAAGATCCCGCCTTCTGCGTTCCAGTTGCCAGCTCCACCGCTACTGCCATTCGACACTTGATCGGATCCCATTCCGAAGCAAGCAAGCCACGGCTCGATCCGACCCGACCGACGACCGACCGCCAAGTCGAGTACCAGCCTGACGGGAACAGAAAGAAAAAAAGATGGCGGCAGCAACAAAACACTCGTCCCTCGCCGCCTTGGCTTCCCTCTCCCTCCTCCTCTTCTCTCCGGTTTCTGCCTCCGAACAGCCAGTGGCAGTTCCCGGTCTAGAATGCCTGCACTTGCGCAGCCACGAGCTGGCCGTCATTTCCGCCTGCGGTGATGAGGGCGCTCTCAACCACTACTTCTCCGTGTTTCCCCTCACATCGTCGTCCGGCGACGCCGAGTTCCTCAAGACCCTGACGAAATGCTACATCGATGCCGGCTGCAACGAGGAGGAAACCCCCGACCAGATCGCCATCGCCGCCAAGCGCTGCTCCGAGGGGCCCGCCGCCCACCCCCATCATAACCTGGGCGCCCGCTCCGAAAAGGGTGCCTTCTATAACCACCGCCTGCGCATTCCCGTCGTCCCCGCCAAGCCAGCGCCCGTCGCCGTCGCCCGCGCCGCCGTCACTGATGCGCCCGTCGACGCCGACGTCGCCTTGATGATGTCCAAGATCACCGCCGCCCCGATCCTGCCCCGCGCAGATGCGGCCGCCGAAACCCGTCCCGTCGGCGGCACCGAGCGCCCCAAGTCCCCCTTAGTCTGCCTGACCAAGTCCGACAAGTCGATCCAGTCGTGCCCGACCCAATCCACCGGCACCGCCTCGGGCAAGAAGCTGCCCTGCTTCGAGACCTCGGTGCCCGTGGACGTGTGCGTCGAGGGCCTGATCTGCCAAAACGCGAGCGGCCAGGGCATCAGCTGCATGTACAAGCAGTCCGGTCTCGACACGGCGGGTATCGTCATGGCCATCTACTTCGCCGCCACCATCGCTTTAGCCATCTGCGGTCTGTGCTTCTTCTGCTGCCGCGAGCGCCGCACCATGAAGAAGCTCGAGCGCGCGGCCGAGGCGGCTAAGATTGCTAAGGAGGCCAAGACTAGCGCCATGGTCGCTAACAAGCGCGCTGCTGCCGCCCCCGCCCACGACCAGCATCAGCAGGAGCAAGAGCATATGTTGGAGCAGCCGCTTATGGGCGGTAACACGGGTTACATGGGTGGTGGTGGATATCAGGGCGTTCCGCTGAACAATGAGTATGATGATGTCCCGGCCCCGCCGCCGCATATGGCTGGTAACACGGGATATGGTGGTGCGGCGGGGGTCAGGGGTGGATCGGGCAGCGGAAGCCCGACGGGCGGTGCGCCGAACCCGTTCTCGGATCATAATGAGGGACACCCTGCTTTGAGGTAATCCGATCCATTTTTGGTGTTGTGAGTTGGGGTTGGTAGGGTTGTTGGATGAAATCAGGTGTTTTGGTCATCTGTTGTTGGGGGAGTCAGGGAGCTGTGATTGGTCTACTGTCGATGTCGGTGTTGGAATAGACGAGAGGGGGGTGATTGGAAGATAAAGGGGTTTTTGCAAAGTCTTGTCGTTGGCGACTGGGTAGAGGTAGTGAATGCATTGTCTTGGAGCTTAAGCGGATGGACTGGAGAGGGGTTGTGGCGTTCTTACAAAGTCCGGCGGGCTTTCGGCTTTTCGACCAGGAACCGCCGCCGCCGGGCGGGAGCATTTGGGCTGCTGTCTCGTTAAAATCCTCATTCGTCATTTTAGCATGCTAAAACTTCATGATCTCGAAGAACCTCGTGTTGCGATTCTCGGCGAATGTGTTTCGTGGTGCCGCATTGAAGCGCAAACCTGTTACCGAAAGAGCAACATGGTGTCTGGCGCATCTAGGAAGTCCGAGAGATACATCCCTGTGTAGTTCATTGGGCCAAGTGTCGGTATCAGGTTGTTGTGTGATTTACGTATCGGTCCTGCGAACCGCATAAGAGCCTCCATGCATGGACTGCAGATTGCAGATTGCATTGCATCAAGTTTTTTACCATACTACAAGTACTTCCTCATGCCGGTCTGCAAAGCAGTGCCACGCCGGGTTCGAGCTTCCCAACGTCGCCACCTCGGACATGGAGCGGCAGCATCAACACCGTGATAATACACGACTTGTGATGCGCCGGAGCTGCGCAACTCGGGGAGGCCAACCCGGCTGTGCAACTTGATTGGAAGATGGAAAGGACAATTCCAGAAAGAAAATACTGGCCGCCCGTCCGTCATTCGTTGGTGTTCCGAGCATTGGGATGCAGTGCATTCTATAGGGACCAATCTGCATCTATGAGGGACCAACAATATGCCCGTTCAACATCAGCAAAAACATGCCTTGCAGAATGATACGAATATGCGACTTGAAGCAGTATAGATGAATTCAACAACTACGTGTTTCATCACAAAGCTTGGAGTTGTTGTGGACGAGATATCGACGAGTGTCCATGGTGGGTTTCATCGACGTTGTGCAGTGTTGGTGGGTCATGAACGCAATCCTCGCGCTCCCGCCGCCCCTGATGTGGAAAGAAAGGGGTACAACCCACCACCGGGTATCAAGATAGGCGCGCGCAACTTCAAAATATCTCACTTGTAACACACCACACGAGGCTGAGAGGGTTTTGGTGCCCAAAAGGGCATTTTCTTGTTATTTTCTCGGAGTATCCTAAATCACTAGTTCCACCAGTTCCGCCAACCCCTTCGCCCCTTCCCCTTCCCCTTCCCGAGTTCAACCCCTATCCGCCTCCATCCCTCTCTTCCCAATCCCAACATCCCCCAATCTCCCCGTCCTTTACCCCCCTCTCACCCCCAATCCCTCAAGCAAGTGTAAAAGCAGCCGGCCCCGTATAAACCGCCCCCGTGCCCACACCCTGCCAATCCGAAAACGGACTAAAGTAATCCAAATTGACCGTGCTTGCCACCACATGCGTATCGCTCAGCAACACGCGCACCTGGTTGACGGCGCTGACGACGTTGAAGCGCAGGACGAGTTTTGGGTCGGTGGAGGTCCAGGCTCCGCTGTTGGTCGGGAGAGTGGTGCCGGGCGTGGAGTGCGTGAAGGTTGCGAGGGCGTTTTCGGGGAGGACGTTGATTGTGGCGCGGTAGCTGGGGGTGAGGGGGCTGTGAGCTTGGGGCATATGGGGGAGGGGAGAAGGGGGGAGAGGGGAAGGGGGAAGAGAAAAGAAAGCAACATACTTGATGTGAGTCGCGTTGCGAGTGGCAGAGAAGCCGGTGACAGTAGCCGAAGTGGCATGCTGAGCAGAGGCTGGAGCCGCGCTGGCGAAGAGGGCAGCGAGGCCGGCGAGGGTGGTGGTGAACTTCATCGTGATGATGGGGTTTTGGTGTTTTGAGTCTTGCTGTTGTTTTGATATTGCTTGATGTTTTGATTTCTGTGCTGTGCTGGATGATGAGATGGATTGTTCTTTTCGAGCACGAGAAGGCGGGCTACTTATACCTTTTTTCCTCGTGGTCTTCTCTCCTTGACATCCCGCTTTATCTAGCATTATGATTCTCGACAACATTGAATTTGGTTGCGCTAGTGATGGCCTGGATGCCGTCACCGTCGTCTTCCTCGACTTGAACCTCCTCCAAAACCATGTTGGAGATGCTCATGATGTCCAACTTGTACGTAATGAAGTGACATATCCTCTCGAGAGGATCAATGTTGTGAGGTGAAGTCGTTCATTACATCACAGCCTTGGCCTTTCGTAGTGAATCCTTCCCAGAAAACCCATTGGACATTGACTGGATTTCAGGTTACCGAAATTCTCGAGTGTCTGGTTGAGTACAATGATTTGACGCCTCCTGGGATGATGATGCTCTTCTTAGCATACTGAGTCCATATGCGGCGAAAGCCTTGTGGGGGTATCGTCGTT
The DNA here is from genome assembly GCA_009802275.1 of Neurospora sp. CHS-2018a. NCBI lineage: Eukaryota > Fungi > Ascomycota > Sordariomycetes > Sordariales > Sordariaceae > Neurospora > Neurospora sp. CHS-2018a. Next base: position 697,717 of record RAKG01000033.1, read on the forward strand.
TTAGGAGTTTCCCAGAACGACTACGCCTCTTGAAGACGACGCTCACGATATTTTACCAACGGTTCCTTTGGCTTCGGAATTGGAGTTCTAGGCTTTGAGCTCGGACTTGGGTTGTCACGAGGTCAATATTATGCAAACCCCAGAGTTAACTGATGTATACCTGCTTTTCTCATTGAGCTTTCTAGTTTTTAGGGTCTGGAATAATAGCAATGAGAGCCGGGGATGGTGTTAGCCAAATGGATTCCCACTGGAGGAGGGATAGTTTGATATCTCTGCCGGCAACCTAGTAATTATCTCAGTGATCAGACCATCTTTCTTTTTTGGGCAGGGGGCGACCTGCGGCCGCCAAGGGGGCCTGCGGCCCGTGCGCTGCGCGCCCGGAGTTCTCAATTGAATCTTTCCAATATTTCCAATTATAGTCCGTACATGGGTTTCTTTCAGTGTATTTGTATGTATTGACTGAGAACGCCCAAAAAAGAGGTCTAAATCCTCGATGTAAAAAAGTAGCCATCTAGACACGCATCCCTATACAAATCGAGGTCGACTAATATCTTTACTTTATAATAACTAAATTACAATAAAATATATTAACGAAACTAAATATATAAATAAGTAGAGAATTTTAAGGAGATTATTATAGTATATTTCTTTTTATATTAATATATTTACGCGTTAAATATAGACTATAAATATAATTTTTCTATTTAGATACGAAAATACGTATTAGAATTTAATACTTACATTTACATTATTTTTCATCCCAACTTTTTAAAATTTTCTATATATAATCTATAATGCAGCCTAATGAATTATATACTATTTATTTATTGTCGCATCGCGTATAGAATTTTCTATAATTTAATATAAAAGTATTATCAATATTATAGACGACGACGACGGCCCTATCGACCCCTAACGCATACTACACGTAATACGAAAGATTATTAGCGATAAAGAATTAAAAGAAGAGTAAATTAAAATAGTCGTTAAATTTGTTTATAAATAAAAAAATACAATATTAGTAGCAGCGATAGGGTACGGGAAAAGTATTATTTTGTATGCTTTTTCAATACTTTTTAATAAAATTATTATATAGATTATGCCTTTAATAAAGTTAGGGGAAATATAGCGAAATAATATTATAAAGAAAGTAGAAGGATTAAGGCCGGTATAGATTGACGTCGATATAGTAAAAAAAGTATGATTTTTTCTTCTTTAAATTAAATCTTTATTAATTATGAAATAGAATAAAAATATATGGGAAGAAATCGAATAAGGGAAATATAATTATATTTTTATAAGTTTAGAATAGGCGCTCAATCCCCGATTCAAAGCCGTCCTTCGCTCCCCTAATTTTTATTAAAAAATCGGTCTTTTTACTATCGATAAACTATATATTATAGTAGAATAAGGCTAGGATTTTAGGAAGGATTTCTAATACTTCTATACTTTACGACCTCTATTACTACGTAATATTTTTTAGTTCGGATATATTATTACGTTGGCCGGTATATATTAAAATTTTATTATTAAAAAGGCCGGTTTTAACGAAAATAATTTAAAAATTATTCGTACGTTTGTTAATCGATTAGAAATTTCTATCGTTATATAGCCTCTACTACGTAATTATATTAGCGATTTCCATCGTCTTCTTTTCCTAATCGAAGGCGCTACCCCTAAAATTCGACAATAAATCCTAAAGATAATTATTTATATCGATAATAAGAATACGCTCCCTACGGCCTATTATATTATTATTAACTATTTATATAGGTAATATAATTTTAATAAAGAGATAGGCTATAAGGTTGTTCGGATTTATAATAATTTAGTCCGGACTATCGATAAAAATATTATTTTTAAAGACTTTGTAGAAAATATAGATTGTAGGATAATCTACGCTATTATTATTCTTAGGATAGGGATAAATATATTTAATATCGATAAAGTAATTTAATTTGGACTCCCTTAGAAACTAAGCCTTACGGATTTCTAGTAGCGTTTTAGAAGAGCGATGCGGAAAAAAATTGGCTAGGGCTAGATATACCTTTTTGCCCCTTTTTACTTATTCGACTATTTGGGATTAACTAAAAAGTAACCTAGAAGATTATTGGTAGTATTAGTAGTATTAGTAGTATTAGTACAACTTCAAATTCGTTAACTATATACACTTTATATATTTAATCGGTTAATAAATCTCATAGCTAGCTATAATAATAAGGAGGAAATTAATAATAATAATACAACTAATTACATAACCGACTAGGATTTATTTAAGGCTAAACCTTCCGATTTTAGTATAACTTTTTATTCCCTTTATAAATTTTAATATAAAATTAAATAGTTAAAATTAGAAGAGAATTAGCGAAAGAAGATGGATCCGGTTATTAAGTAGTAGTTGAATGCGCCTTATTTTCGTCGAATAATATTTAACTATTTATAAGAGCCTTATTATAACCCCGATTTAGAATATAAATACTCTATTCCTAAAGGAAAATATTGTAATAGTATTATTTATAACCCGAAGTTCGGAAGAATTCTTTTAATATTAACTAGGGTATAAAGTAGAAATAAAGTATTTAATAAGCTAACAGTTAGTACTTTTACTAATATAGCCGCTATTTATCTATTTAAATAGTATAAAAAATACGCCTAAATATTAATTCCTACCGAGTTACGAGCTTTTAAGATAATTCCCGAAATATTTATACCTCGAAAGCTTTAAAATGTAATAGTACGATTATTAGCAGATGGTCGAAGAAAGCTATTAAAGTTTTTATTTAATAATATAATTAGATTAGATAAGAAATTCCCTAAGCTTAGGGTTTAATAGTAGTAGTATTATTAATATATAGAAGGTTTAATTAGTTTTTGTAAAGAATTTATTACTAATATTTATAAGGAATAGGAAGTTTTTAAAATAATAAAATTTATTAATACTACTACTAATACTAATATTAATTAATAAAATAGTCTAATTTCTACGCCCGCTAGCCTATTTATCCTTTCTTCTTTTCTTCCTTCGAAGAATACGATTATATTTCCTCTTATAAGATTTGAAGACTAATAAAAGTAAATAATAGAGCGGGAAGTAAGAAGAGTATAGGAAAGAGCTATTATTACTACTATTATTACCGTTCAATTTAATAAAGCTATTAAAGTTTATAGAATAGCTAATACTATTAATGAAGAAGAAGAAGAGTAAGAAATAGTTCAATTAATTGCTCAATCCTTAATACTAGCGAGAAATCTTACTATACCGGTATACATTTCGTAGGTTACTCCTATTCTTATACCTATCCTAAGGGCTTTTGTTCTAACGGCTTTTTTTAAAACCCTTAAACTGCTACGAAAGAGGGCACTAACTTAACTAATTCAACTAATTATTCTTAATATTATTATTATTACTACTCCTACGCTATATTTAATATTTAATACGGGAGTTTAATAGTTGATAAACGAATTTATTCTTAAAAGATAAGTTAGCCGAATAGCCTCTTTTAAGGATTTATTTTAATAATACAAAATATAAATAATAGTAGTACTATTTTTACTAATAGTTATTATTATTACTAGCGCTACTTCGCTAATACTTACTACGGGTAGAAAGTGAATTAGTAGTATAAGAACCCCTATTATTAGTTTACTAACGTATAAGAAGAAGTAAATAGATTAGATATAGTTATTATAATAATATAATAATAATAATTCGATTTCTATCTTGCTATATTATTAATTATAATATAAAAAAATAGATTACTAAGATAGGACTTATATATTAAGACGGCCCTATATTTTCTGTTTTAGTAGCCGATTTTTATTAATACTAACTAAAATATTACTAGATTTATTAATACTAGCTAAAATATTACTAAATTCGACCCTTTTTTTAAAATTTCTATTATTATCCTAAATAATACTAAATAACGCTCTAATCGTTTTTATAACCCCTTCTTATTACCTTTATTATTACTAGCCTTATAAGGGGTACTACAGAGACGTTTATAGTATAGCAGTTTATTTAGACGTACGTAGCCGCTATTAGTATAAATAGTGTAGAGGTCCCTTATTCGAATCCTATTTATAATTACCGTTTTTATATTAATTCTAACTTTCTAATCTCTTAAAGACTATATTAATTCTAGCTCTCTAATTTTATCCGAATTAGGGTAACCGAATTAGGGAAAAAAACTATTTATAAAAGTCTTATAATATTAGTATAAAGTAAGAGATTAAGGTATAATTAAGACGGACTATCCTTCGTAGTAGGCTTAAGATACTTTATATTTTAGAGACTTCGGGTGGGGCGTGTTTTATAAGTTTTAAACTCTTTTTTTATTACTTTTTATATTTATTATTATAAATATTATTTATTTATTAAATATTATTCTCTTCGCCGAATCTATAGTCCTATAATTTATTATTATTATTAAAACTATATTCGCCTTCTTTAATAAAATCTAATATACCGTCTTAATTAATAAAAACGGCTATTCCGAGTAAATATCTTKAATTAATAATATCAGTTAAGATAAAAATAACTTCGTTTTAATTATTTAATTTCTTAAAAAGATGAATTTAACCTAAAATAAAAAGATTTAAGGTATTAAAGGCCTTTACGCCGGTATTTATCTCTTTAACATTCGTCTTCTTCTTTATTATATTATCCCTATATAATTTTAAAATATATAAAATAATATCAGTATAAGGGTTACTAATTATATAAGTGCCTTTATTTGTACGTCCTCAAAATCGTTCTATACCTTTTCGAATAGTAGTAAAAAAGTTAGAATTAAAGGTAAGACGGGAAAGCGTAGCTTCGATATTATACGTAGAATTTTTATTATTCTTAATATCGATTATATATATTGTATTCTAATACTTAAGTATAATATTAATAGCTTTATACCGACTATTAGTTATAATATAACGAACTAAACCGCTTTTTATAATAGCTTCCTTTAAATTTTCGTTAGTAACGTTTGGATATAAAAATTATATAAAGTATAGTATTTCTGGCCTATAATTCGTTGATCCGCTACTTTAGAAGAGAATAGGAAGTATTAGAATAATATTTCGAAGAAGGCTATAGTCTTTTGTTCGAACTACTTTATAAATAAGTAAAAGTAATTTAATAATTTGTATTAGCCGATATTGGCTACAAAATTCGATATCGACGGGAATATTATTATTATTATTAGTATCGTTATAATTATTATATTTCCCGGTCCAACTTTTTCTCATAAAAACATTATTCCAAATGCGGCTCAACATTTCCTATAGGTCGGTCGCTCCTTCCTTCTCTTCCTCGAATAAATTTTCTATCGCCTTTTAAATACTATTAATATTCAATTTTATAAGGCCTTTATACTAAATTAATTTATTAATAATAAATATAAGGATACAAATTATAAAATTGTATATTAAAACGGGTATAGCTAGATAATACTTAGCCTTATTCTTAGTAATCTTTCTTTAGCATTAGAAAAAGAAGATATTAGAAAATAAAATAGTATTTAATTGACTAAGAGTATTATTATCCTAAAAATTCCTAAAAATCATCTTAATAAAATTAGTTTCAATATAGAAAAAGGCTAGAATTAGGAGTATCTATTTGCGCTATTCCTATTAAATATTAAATTCTAGCTCTTTATATTAAATACGACGAATAAAAGACATAATCTTTTAATCTCCGTAAATAAAAATAAGACAATCAACGAATTTTTAACAGTTAATACCGAATCGATTATTAAATAATTCCTTATAAATCTTATAAACTCCTTCCAATTTACCTTCATCTTTATAGATAGCGCTAACTTAAAGATATAGCGATTCCTAATATTTAACCTACTTAAAAATAGGCATATTAGGCAATTTCTTAAACTTATTACTATTTTTAATAAAAAGATATTTAATAGCGTATTCTAATAACTATTTTAACCCCTCAAAAACACTTTAACGCTTAGGAAATAAATATTTAATAATTATATTAAATATAAATAATTATATACATTAGATAGATAATTATAAAAAAGGATTACATAACTTTAAGCAATATACTAAATAAAACGTAGTAAAGTTAACTATTTCGTCTTACTTCCCGCCTACTATTTCGCGAATAATATTCTTAAAATTAAAGTTATTGTATATAATAATACTATTAGGATCTAAAATAGTACGCTTAAAATCCTATTTTACTTTAACGGCTATAGTATTAAATATACGGTTAAATATAGTATATAAAGAGATAATACTAATACCGGATAATATTTAAATAGTTCGTCGAGGGGTACTATTAGAAAGTAGGTATAAATTAAGTATATAATAGAAGAAGGTATTAATATTCTTAATATAACTAACTATTATTATAGTAATAATAATAATAATACAGCTACTATACTATTTACTAACTTCGACTTTCTCGATTTCGTTCTATAGTTCCTACTAATTTTATATTATTTGTAAAAGTAGAGATACTAGAATAGGCGCTAATCTCTAAATAACTGGCTAAATTCCTTTAAAAGTATCTTCTAATTAAGAGGAATTATTTAATTGGAATATATACGCTTATTCTTAACCTTTATTAACCTTTTCCAATTCAAATTAATTAAATAAAGGTTTATTAAGAAGAAATTATATCTCCTTACGTATAACGGCGGTATAATAATTAAACCTAAACGGAATATCTTATTAAATAATAAATCTAACTCCTAATAAGGATTTTTAAATATTTTTATCTATTAGGGTTTTAATAAATATAAATACTCTACGAGGATCTTTTAATTATTAGATAATAAATAGCTTTAAACTATAATTTCTTAAGGATAGGTCCCCCTCTTCTAATACCGCTATATTTCTTATCTATATTTATCTACAACGTTTCTATTCTACTAAAATCGCTTTAACGATATCGTAGTTAATATTTTAACTAAACTTAGGATTATCGAAATCTTATTCCGATAAATCAATTAGAATTAGAATTAACTTAGAAGTTCTCTATTTACTTCGAAACTGAGACGGGGTACGGCTTCGAACTCCTCGAATTATTCGAATACTACGAGAAGGAATACTACAAAGAATATTACAAGGAGTACTACAAGGAATACTACGAATACTACGAATACTATAAGTATAAATTGGCGTTAACCGAAGGGATAATTCTAATCGAAGGGTTAAACGTAGACGAAAATTTCGGACTAAACGCGCAATTAGTTACTTTATAGCCTCTACTAATTGTAGAGGGGTTGAGGGAGGATCGGTTATATAACTTTAGGAATTATTAGCTATAGTATTAAAGAGTATTAAAATAATATATTAATTTACACAATTAAAATGTATTTAAAATACTAATAATACGATAACGTTTTGTAAAGTTATAGTAGTTCTAATATTAGCTAGGCGGATTTACTATCGGGTTTACAATATTGATTACATCTTGTATTCAGACCTCTTGGGGCGTATATCAAAAATATTACCCAAAAAAATAATTATAGCATTTTATCGATAAATTGAATTTGTAGGGTGTAATCTGGTCCGTGCGCGAACGCCCGAAAGAGGAGGTCTGAGCGTTGAGATAACCTAGTAATGCAATCGATGCTGTCTTGTCCCCGTTGAATGACCCTCTGTTCGGTATCCTCAAGACTGGTTGCACAGCGTTCCCGAAAAACCACTCTATAAAACCAGGGGAATCGTTGGGCCTGGGACAGGAAGTCATCGTCGTCGTCGCAAGTTTACCCGGGTTTCTTCAATGTTTGGTACCGAGTAGACGTTAGCTTACCCCAGACCACGCTACAACGCTTTGGGATCGAATTGTCCGAGGAGGCTGATGCTCGGATTCTACCTCCACACCCAAATCGTGGGGGGATCCAGAGTTGGGCATACGAACACGGATGGGGAAAGTTGTTCTAGACTTCGACTTGGCATCATACAGCCACCGCCTACGAATAAAAGCCCGGTGGTTGTCTGTCTCCCAGCCTTAGTGAAAGTCAATATTTGTCGCTCTGGTACATCGCGGGCCTGGATGTGTCTCATTTGGTGAAGCTTCCTGGAGTTTTGATGTATCATTTTAGATGCTTCATGACATACACTGTTATGTGCCCGATTTATACCTCCAGATTCGGCAAGTTCCTCGCCCATAACGAAGCGAGCCTGAAAGCGCCAATTGACATTGAGACCTTTTTGGATGTGATGAGATTCATGAACGGTTCAAGATCTGCGTTCACATATGTTAGCTCAATCTTTCCTTCTGGTTGAAATAGGCAAAATGAGCGTTGTGTGGACTGCAATGGCAGAGACTGGAAGGCACGAAGGATCTGTCCCGTCACTGCCCTCTGCAGAACTCATTGCGCCGCAAGAAAAATTCTCGTCTGGCTCGGGAGTTCCTTCCTCTTCCGCCTCGACAACCTAAGTTACCGCGATCACGCTTTCGGACCAAGTTCGAGACTGCCTGTTGTTTTCCCATCCCGATATTTTGGTGGCAGGAGTGAATTATGATGTCCAGAATTCTCGACACGTTCCTTGACTAGAACTCACGCCAAAACTTCTGCATGAGGGAAACTCTCCGCTTCTCCACGATACATATATAGGTAGGTACTTGTGAATCAGTTCATAGCAACTGCCTTCCGCTTGTTTTATAACTGCTCGAACAATTTTCCTCTTGATTTTTTTCACCCCTATGAAATTGCAAAGAGTGATAGTTCGCAGCTTCTCCGCGACATCCTTCTCCGCATGATTGTGAGTGGCTTCAACCACCCCATTGAGCCGGTGGCAGAGGCCTCGGACCTGGTATTGATCAGTTCAATGAAGGAGCACAGTCAGAAACGCATGGTTTCCGGTTGCCTCGTTGACCTTTGGTGCGATGCCTATCTTGAGAGGAGGGGGCCATAGATATGTATGCAGTCAATATCAAGAGCATATTTTCAAGAACAGTTCATTTTGTCATGCAATAGCACATAGCGACAAGCGTGACTCGGAGAACAGGAACATTGTCCTTGGTCTGGGATGTGGCTTTCTTGTTTCCAAACATGCGAGGGTCGGATGCCGTGTCGTCCGTAATATTTACGGAGGAAGGCGGAGGAGGCTTGTACTGGGTAACCTCGCAGGATGGTGGGCTCTCGCACTCCGGACTGTCGCTCCACTTGGTTGGATATCAACGATATCCCGCTCTTTTCCCTCCCGAGGATGAACCGCCTTGGGCAACCTTTCAAACAGGATGAGAACTCAGTGCGGCTGTTCTGGGACAATGGGAAGTATACAACAGATCATATGACATCTCGAGAAAGAAGGGTCAATCAGAAGTCCGAAGAGCACAGGCAAACCTGGAATCACCTAATGAATGGCGATTGAAGGCAAACTTAGAATGGTCTTGAACATAAGAGGACTCGGTGAACCGTATGAGGCGTGTGTGGTCAACAATGAAGCACCGGCCATAAAATGCATCAAAATGCTGCATCGGACGAGGGCACCGCGGAGAGATATGCCTTGCACCAACTAAGGATGCGAAGTCATATGCAGGGGCAAATATGCAGTAATTATATAGGAACATCTGAATCTACGCTGTATCCATCGGAGAAAATGACTGGAAAAAGGGTAAAATAAACAAGAAATCAGGGAAACAAAAGGAGCATACATCATTTTTGAATGGCGTTTGGCCAGGTTTTTTGAATACAACGACCCCAGGAACGTCCGAATCGGACATATAATAGAAAATGCGAGCGTTGCTAGAGAACTGCATATATGCATGACTTTTCCATATATCTGACCCAGCTACGGAGGCCCATTTCCTCCCAGCTCTCACCCACCGTGACGACTATATAAAACCTTCCCCATTTTCCAAAACTTAACCTTCTCTTGATTCCTCCAACCCTCACACCTCGAACAACATTCTTCACACCACACGGAAAAGCAACTCACATAGGTATTTCCAACCTTCCAACCTCGAGCAACAACCTTCCTACCAGACGAAAAAGAATCTCATTTGGATACCTTACTGCTAATCTTCTAACCTCGAACAGCAATTCTCATAGCACGCGGAAAAGCATCTCTCTTGATTCTTCCAACCTTTAATCTCGAGCAGAAATTTTCCTACCATACGAGAAGGCATCAACCATTGACCATCTGCCCGTCCCACTCAAACAAATCGGGGGCACCCATCGACTCCTGACCACCGACCACCGACCAGCAACTATCAGGCGTCATCCAACCCCTCCCTGTTGAGCCCGTCACAAAATTATCCATCGACTCCGGAGTCCTGCCCATCGACCAGCAACCACCAGGCGCCACCCATCCCCTCCGCTGTTGATATCGTCCGTTACATACACACAAATCAACCATCGTCCGCCAGATACAAACAAAATCATCCATCGCATCCCGAGTCCTACCCACCGACCAACAACCAGCAAGCGTCATCCATCCCCTTTGCTATCAACAGCGGAGGGGTCGACATCACATCCTTAGTTAACGTTGCTTGTTAACAAGTCATCGTGGCTATGACTAATCACTCCAGATCGATTATTTCCCGACGCAACAGATCCGACATCGGCAGTAGAGCCAACCAAGCATTCAGTAGACCAGGCGGACGACAGAAGACGAGTATTCAGTAGAGGCAACGATGCCTCCGAAAACCAAGCAGCATCACTGGTGAGTCCACCCCCTAATACCCCTTTTTACTAAAATGGTGTAGATGTCGGTCGACATCTTTGCTTGTGGCCTTCAGCAAGGCGGTTAATCTGCCCAACCCACTCCCTTGCAAAGCGACAAGCATACTAGTAGCAGGCCAGTTACAAGACAAGAATGTTCAAAAGTTAAGTACTACCCAACGCCCACTTCCCGGTTTTATTTTCAGTTGTAGTACCCTTATGGCAACTTGGCCAAGAGACATTGTTCTTGCCCCGAGTGGCCTGCTCTGCTTGACAGTCCCATCTGTCCGCTATTCAGGGAGGGAGTTTGGGCAGTAACAGCCTTCTGCGAAGTCCACGGGAAAAAGATGCCGTACCGTCTCGTGGAATTGGGACTCCAGGTTGAGCACAATGGAGTCCCCGGAGCCAGACAAACGGTTCAAGTTCCCGCCTTCTTACCACACGAGCAAGTACCGGCAGCATCAGGACATTCTGAAGATCACTCCAGAACCGACACAATTCTGCACAACCTGGAGTTCGAATCTCGCGAGATGCGCACGACAGCCGCGTCCACGCTTCCACACTCTCCCCGGACTGCCGAATCCCGACTGCTAACGAAATGCCATTGAAAATGCACAGCCCGGATTGCGGGGCTGTGGGTGATTTACGCTGCATTGACAAGGGACACTGGCGCCCATGCGAGATTCACGGCGAGAGCGGCCATCATGGGGCGTATACGGACTGCGTGAAGTGTGATGGAAGTGGAAAGCGCGCGGAGAAGGACGAACGGACTCAACGTCAGAAGGAGAGAGAGGAGCAGGAGAGGCTCCGAAAGGAAGAAATCGAACGGCAGAAACGTGAGGAGGAAGAGGCGAAGCGGACCGAGAAAGAGAGGATCCGCGAAGAGAATAGAAAACAGCTAATCCAGGCAACCCTGGATAAAAAACAACGCGAGAAAGAAGAACGGGAAAAGAAACACCGCGACCAGGAAGAGAGGTTGAAGCAAAAAAAGGAGGAAAAGGAGCGGCAACAGAAGAAGGAGGAGGAGCAGAGAAGGCTTCTGGCAGAACTGGACCCCGAAATTCAAGCGAGGGATCAAAGGCGCGAAGATAGGAAACGGCGAAAGCAAGCCAAAAAACAGCGTGACCGGGAGGCAAAGGCGGCAAAAGAGAGCCAACAACCACTCGAGGGGGCGGAGGAGGCAACCACAGCCGAGGCCCCCGACGACAAGACGAACAGCCCCGACGAAAGCGCCGACACCTCAACACCACTCACGGACGACAACACTCCCACGGAAGACGAGATTCCCCCCGATTTTCGATCAAGGCTTTAGGATAGCTTGGCTTGCGCTATGTTGCCAACAGGGAAGAACGACCGCGGCAACTTTCGGCGGCTTCAGAAGGATCGGAAACACGTACTCATGTTTTCGATGTTTTCCTGATGTTGGCGAGCACAGAGGCCTTTTCTCCCACTGGGTTTTTACCGGCCTGTGCCCCAACAGGATGGGTGTGGTGGTGGTGATCGTCTTTATCTTCCACGCAAGACTCCGACACTTTCTTGCAAGGAAGCCACCACCACCACACCCATCAATACACGTCAGGGCTAGGATCAATAAACGAGATCCGAAAACAAACTGACCACCACCACGCCCATCAATACACGTCAGGGCTAGGATCAATAGACGAGAATGATCCGAAAACAAACTGATCACCACCACGCCCATCAATACACGTCAGGGCTAGGATCAATAGACGAGAATGATCCGAAAACAAACTGACCACCACCACGCCATCAATACACGTCAGGGCTAGGATCAATAGACGAGAATGATCCGAAAACAAACAAGTTCCAGAAAGTGACCTGATGGTGAAATGTGAAATGTGCCTGTAGTAAAGTCCCCTGAAAGTGCATGTAAACCTGTCCATGCAGTTTACACCTAAAGGAAGCTCTTTCGACGCAGGCCATGATCATTTGAAAGGCCCGGTAAGAAAGCCTCCACTGCTGAGAACATGAGTTAATACGGTGCGAAGCAACTGACACATTGTATGGTGCGCGGCGTTCTTGGTGTTGGGCTCGTTCTCGAAGTCGTGCTTTGATAATTCGATAATCAAAGCGTTCTCGTATGTATGCTTGTAGCCTTTACTAGGTAGCAAGGTCAAGTGACTCAAGTTGTCCTTTTCATCCGAATGTCCGGTTGACTACAAAGTCAGGGAAGTTACCTCTAGTGAGGTCAGTTAGCGACGATGTGGGGAGAAACGGTAAATAGGTAGGTAGTGACGCATAGCCTCTCCCGCGCTGAAAGAGCCATTACGTACCAGGTTCGGACGAGTTCCTGACTTAGGCACTATGGCTTCAAAATCTTGATAAGCAGAGATTGAAAGACTGGATCACGCTCCTGAGTTGATGGCGATATAGTGTCTGTCGATTAGCTGGCCGGACGGTTTCTGGAACCAAGACAGTTGTTGTTGGAGTTTGAGGTGCTGTCACCGCTGAAGGTTGTCGTCCCATGTAAATAAAGACTAAAAAGTGATCAAGTATGTAGTGCGCTTGCAATCGTTAGAGGAAAGTCAAGAGCAAAAACTGACATCCTTCATGCAATGCCAGGAAGATAACTTCAATGAGAGTTAGACAAGTCAAGCCTTACAAAACCCTGGAGGATAAGCCGGGAACATCGGGGGACTTTTAAGATCAAAAAACTGGTCTACAGTCGAGACGCATCTGATGTCAAGCCAAGACAGAGTGTTTGCTCTTTCCATCACCTCAGAAAGGGCATTGACTGCTAGTAATCCATCAGCTCCTCGAAGTGTAGCAAACACAACCACCTTGGCCTTGGAATCCACTTGCGCAGTAACAGCAAGACAGACCAGATGGAAAACGGAGCAACAAAGACATAGACCGGGGAGAAAAGAGAAACCCTTGACCTGATCAACTGTCCACTGTATTACTCAAGAAAGCCCTGCTCCTTCTTGAAACCGGCTCCAAACACGCTTTGTAGGCTGTGAGTATCTCCCTTCTTCCCCACATTCTCAACATTTCTCCGCTCCCCAAGCACCCTCCTTGTGTTTAATCCAACGTCATCCTCCACAGACCATCACCAAGGCAATGCGCGTCCTCGATGACCGGTCCCTTACCCTTCTCCTTAATCTCCTTAGTCCCCGCAACCAGCACTCCAACAGCGCAAGCCTCGTCCTTGCCCTCAGCCAGGACGACAACAGGCTCGCCCTTCTCCAGCTCGCGGCTCCAGTGCCCTTCTTCATCAGCGCCCTCATTAGGCACCTGGATCTCGTCGTTCTCGGCCTCAGCAGCGCTCTTCTCCCTCGGCGGCCTCTCGTGCGGCAGCGGCAGGCGACCGCCCTTACTCGTCAGGCCGGGGGCCATCAGGGTGGCGCCACTCAAAACGAAGCGGATGGCGCCGCGGTCTATCCTGATGGTGGGGAAGCATTGGGGGAAGCGGTGGACGAGCTTGAGGTGGGGCACGATGGTGTTTTGTTGCGAGGGCGTGTCGGCCTGGAAGAAGAGCGGGGTGGTGCCGTCGATGACGTACAGCGACACGCGGTCGGGAAGCTTGATCTGGTCGAGCGAGGCCTTCTTGGGGATGATGTCGTCGATGTAAGGGGTCAGGAGCGGGTAGGTGGTCAGCAGCGACTGGCGCAGGTTGCGCTGGATCGAGGATTTGAGCTTTTGTTTGGGTGAGGGGGTGATGCTGTTGGAGAGAAGGGTCAGCGGGTGTTAAAGGGGTGTTGCGATGGCGGGTAGTAGAGCGGCATTGGTTAGGGGCCAGGAAAAAAGGAAGGGCAGAAGCATTGTGTATTTGGAGAGGTGGGATGTCATACTCCTTCTTGAACATGTTGGCGGGATTTGCGAAGTCGTACTTTGCGACCTCTGAAGATTATGTGTGTGTAGTATATGAGAACTGTATATCGGAATTCGTAGTCGTCGTATTGGCTGGTGTTGGTGTAGGGATCGTCGCGCTGGGATGTGTGTGTTGGCAATTGAGGTGAACAAAGTGCTCCGCGCTGGAATCAATGGAACTGGCGACGGGATGGGCGCGACGGGCGATTGATGGCGGGGGAGGGGAAGAAGTCGAAGGTGGGGCCTCGATCTCGGTCTGCCAAGACCGCCTTGCTGGGATCTGTGCAGCAGACAACAGCCGCGCCAAAGCAGCCCGGGGACCAGGGTGGTGTCGTCATAGCGGAGCCGTAGAGGGACGGTTGACGGCGATAAGGTCCAGCCTTTCTACAAGTACAGATGGAAGGGGTCTACAAAGGGTCTCCAGGGCAACGGCATCTATCATCAGCCGTCAAGGTACTCACAAGCAGTGCAATAAGTTATGGCAGGGTGGTACTGTATGTAAATTCATCGCATTCGTTAAACACAGCGCCATGCTGGTATCTCCATAACTCATAACTCGCTTAACGAACTCCAGGTCATGCCATCATGTCCTCAAGACTGGTATAGCCATCTCCATCACCGCTCTTTGTTCCTCTTTAACCGTGAACAACGTGGCTGACCTTCCCATCCTCACCCACATGTACGTTGAGACGGTCAGGGTTGAAGTCCTTCGTAACCATCGTACCCGGCTCGATGATGCGGGTTGGCTGTGGGAGATCGGACTTGCAGAAGGTCTATAGGCAGAAGAGAAAAGGAAAGGGTCAGCTTTCTTGTTCAGACACCACCATCTTTGTCTTGCCGTTATAAGGGGATGTTCTTACAGTCTCCGAAGTGTGGTCAGCGAGCGTCTTGCCGCACAACTTGTTCATCCACTCCTCCGTCTTCTGGACTGCGGGGTCGTTGGTGGTAACGCCGGGAACAACGAGAGGCATTTTGTCGAATATGCGTAGTGTCAAAGTTGAATATGGTCTTGTTTGGAAGTACCGTCTTGTGATCACAAGATTTCTTAGCGTGCAAGTGTCTTGGGCATAACGTGAGATGTTGTTGTTGTCTTTGTTGTGGTTCCTCTTATATAGAGACACTCGAACTTCCCCTCAGTGTGCTGGAAGCCAAGGTGATGACGTAGCAACCTGAAGCTTATCGCTAACATTGGATGTGCTAAGCCACATTTGGTCACGGGGCCAGAATGGGCTGTCGGTGAAGCTGTGAGGCTTGGTTGGCTTGTCTGGTCAGAATAAACGGAGCAGACTTGGTTCAATCCTGGGCTCACAGACTCTCGTTTAATTTGGCTACAGCAACACGCGTCAACCGGAAAACCTACACTATCCCTCGACACACTATCAAATCGGTAAGGGCGTGTTCGGTGACCAGTAAATGGCTTCAGTAAATGTTACTGGCCGTATTTACTAAGTCCTGTTCGAAGCGATCAGTAAATGTCGTGTCCGTAAATTCGCCCAAAAACCAGTCCAGTAAATGTGTGGACCCTCAACTCTTTTTTCACCAATCAATCAACACCATTCTCCCAGATTTACTGAGAAACACTTCCGGACCTCTGACCCTCTGGAAATGCCATCCAGTATCTCGAATTTACGAGACCATTTACGCTTGGCCCGTGCCCCCGTACGTAAATATCATNGAAACACTTCCGGACCTCTGACCCTCTGGAAATGCCATCCAGTATCTCGAATTTACGAGACCATTTACGCTTGGCCCGTGCCCCCGTACGTAAATATCATTTACTGAAACCATTTACTGACGCCTTTTACTGGTCACCGAACACGCCCTAACTGAAGGGAACTCGCGGACTCCTTGGTCAACCAGATATTGGGAAGAAAGAACAACTTTGAACAGGAGAAAGAGTTCAGCACCTCAGTGGGCAGTGTCTTTTCCCGAGTCCACAACCAACAACCCATGCTCCTTCTCCGGCTTTAAACATATGTCGATATGATCCAATTGACGGAGCCAAGCATCGATGGCAATACGTGGTAGGGTCAGAAAACTGAACCACCAGCTCCCATATCCATATCGTTCGGACGGAGGCAAGACGGTAACTGGGGAGGCGGCGCTAAAAAGATGAATATAATTGGGCGGATTACGAGAAAAGTTGACCGTCCTGACACTGCGGCTAGATTTTTACATAGGTAGGCAGATGAAGCCTGTCGTCTGTTACTCTAGCAATGTCAAGAAACGCTAATACTGCACGCGAAGATTGTGTGGCAGTGCGGAGTTCTCCCATTACTAGTACACATGAAGTGGTGTGGAATATAAGACATGTACTGGCGTCCACGAGACCACGACTCTACTACATGATCCCCATCAACCACTTTATGCGAACCAAACGAACAGTCTGGGGAGTTTTAACTCCTCGGTTGCCACGTCTGCCTTCTTTTACTTCCGCTTTACTACAACTACCATCGATCTCAGAAAACACAACAATCTCTTTTCGTGGGGACAGGCACAACAACAAGCACAAGCACAACTTGAAGCCGGCAAAATGGGCTGTCATTCTCCTTCTCAGACTGAAGTGCCGCGAACCCAGGATGCACTGAGCCGCGACCCACACTTTTGCTTTTACGTCGGCACTCCAGACCTGCTCGAGCGCCGCAGCAAGGAAAAGGCATTAAACATTCTGACCTTTAAAGAACAACAGTCCTCCTCGCCCTCCTCGACGGCTTCGACAAAACCCGCACCTTCTCCCCCGACGTCAACGATACCCTCGGCGTCGAATTCCACTGGCGCGACCCCACCTCCGATCTGCCCTTCGTCTCGCCGCCACGCTACTACTTCGTCTTCGACCTTTGCGAGTCCAGCCGCCAACGCTTTCTTCCTTCGCTCATATCCCTACTCGGGCTGGCGTTGGGTCCGTAAACGGTACCCTCGCCACCAGATTTTATCAAATATTAGGACTTCCTTACCGTAGTAAACGCCATTGACGCGGACCCTACAGGTAAGGGTAACGTAGCGGCTAATTTTACCTCGTTAGCGTCGGAGCTTTAGCTTCTACTACACTTATCTCCGCTATACCCCAGCGTAGATTCGGCCGTTATAAGGGAATTCTTATTCGTCTTAGCGGATAGAATAGTCTAGTCCGCGTATAGTAGTATTAATAATTCGGCGAAGAAACAATTTCTTGAACTAATAAAGATGCTTACTTTTTTAAGGGGACCGCTATTACAACCGCTACCACTACTACCACTTAAGACCAATAATAATAATAATAACAGTAGTAGTACTACTAGACCCGACGTGCCGTAGTCGCCGCTACGCTATTACTTCGTCTTCGACTTTTACGAATCTAGCCGCCAACGCTTTCTTCCTTCGCTTATATCCCTACTCGGGCTGGCGCTAGGTCCGCAAATAGTACCCTCGCTACTAGATTTTATTAAATATTAGGACTTCCTTACTATAATAAACGCTATCGACGCGGACCCTATAGGTAAGGGTAATGTAGCGGCTAATTTTGCTTTATTAGCGTCGGAGCTTCAATTTCTACTATATTTATCTCCGCTATACCCCGGCGTAGACTCGGCCGTTATAAGGGAGTTCTTATTCGTCTTAGCGGATAGAACAGTCTAATCCGCGTATAGTAGTATTAATAGCTCGGCGAGGAAGTAGTTTCTTAAATTGGTGAAGATGCTCGCTTCTTCGGGGGGACCGCTATTACGACCGCCACCACTACCACCACCTGAGACCAATAATAATAATAACAACAGCAGCAGCACCACTAGACCCGACGTACCGTGGTCTATCACCTGGTACCGCGACTGGATGCCCAAACACTGGGGCAGCGAGCGCCCGCCGCCGCTCGACGTCGAATTGACGCTGATTCGCTCGCGGTGGCGTTCGCCGCGCCTGTTTGGCATGCGACTGCTCGGCACGGGCCACGAAATGCAGCCGCTCAAGACCATCTTGGACGCATTCAAGGAGGCGGGATACCTGGACACGCAAGAGGGCAAGGTAGAGACCCTGGTGAGTCTGGTGGCGGGACAGGGGACAGATCCGTCGCAGCCGCGGGAATCCAGGCCGCGCGAGGTGGGGCTGGTAGTGGAAGCTATACGGTATGCTCTTGCCTTGTCGCTTTCACCGCGGTCTGGGTCTGGGTCTGGGTTTGTCGACGACAACTCTACTACTACTACTACTACTTCCACTAGTACTACTACTACTACCACGCCTACGACGACGACGACGCCGCCACCATCACTCAGAGACGCCCTCACCAAAGTCGACCGACTCAAGATCCTACCCGCCGCGGCGCGACAAAATGGGAATAAAGAGCTCCTAGCCTGGTTGCTCGATGACGCTGACAAGCAAGGAGGAAACCTGCGCGAGGCACTCAATACGGCCAACTATGTTCAAGGGCCGAGCCCGACGGACCGATGGAAGACGGTCTGGCTGCGCAAGGGCTATGTGTTGCATACTGCCGTTCGTGACGGAGACGTGGATATGATCAAGCTCCTGTTGGAGCGGGGCGCCAAGATGCTGCGGGACGATGAAGGAAGAACGCCGCTGGTGCTTGTGCGGGACGTGTTGGGGATAAACTACCCCGGGAGGAAGGAAAAGCTCGAGGTGTTGGAGGGGTGGTTGAGGGAGAGAGGGTTGGATAGCGAGTATTGGGATGAGCCCGAGGAGTATGCTTTGGATGCATCCAAGGGAGAGGGGGTGTTTGAGATTCCCAAGGAAAGACTTTGAGAGTTGCTCGCTGGGCTTTGTAGGACGTGATAGGGCTAAAGGACTTGTAGGACGTGATAGAAGTACCTATAAAGGGAATGAAATGGCCGTTAACAGTCTGTTCACTACTGTGTCTCGGAGCGGTAGAGGTAAAACGACTTGTCACTAGCCGTGTCGGTAACGGTCGTTGGTGATGTAGGATAAAATGTGGATGCACCAGTTTACTCAACACCTGTCGTACAACATCCCCAGACAATGGAGCGGCACTGGGTCCTTGCCTTGTCTTTTGCGACCGGAGCAAGGATCCCCGTGGAGAGCTTGCACGGAGTAAGGTAGGTACTGCGGTAGCCGCCTAGCCGCCGGAGGCTACAATAGGTAAACACTTCATGCCTCCCGTTGTGGTACAGCAGAAGCATTTGTTAGCTTATCTATGGGAGAGCGGACGGGATCCCGAGTTTTCTACCATCTATGGTCGTATGTGATAATTGTGGCCAGAAGCAGTACTTATAAATGTGGCTCGAATATATTTGTAACGTTTATCATGGAAAGTGCCGACGACGAGGTGCAAGGTTCACAGCATCAGTTCACACGACAGCGTATGATCTTCAACACTTGCTTGATGGCTTGTTTGAAGAAAACAGCCTGACTTGACGATCTGACTTTTCATTTTTGAGATTCGGCTGGAGGAGATCTCAATCATGCCGAGTTATTCAGAGTGATTGTGTTGTTTGATCAAGTTCTCCCGTCTGATGGAGGTTGTTCCAAATGCGACGCGGGGTTAGGGTTTAGTGTAGCTTGTCGACAGAATCTGGGGGAGGAGCTGAAGCTTCACAATGACGCAACACGATGGGGAACTGCTGCTTGTGGTCCATGCTCGTCTCCGCTTCTGCCACCTTAACGGCCGGAAGTTTTCAAAACAAATGAAATGGACTCGAGTGTCAAGCCACACGGGGAAAGAGTTCCGAAGGTGAACAAAGGCGTGGTAAATTGGGCCGTATTTATCTCATCGTGGTGACCCGTCGTCAGGTGGCAGGCCCGCGTGGTGGCCGGGAGAACGGGACTGGCTGGCAGTGATGAATGGGTGTTGCCGTGCGGCCGTGACGGTGGACTGACTGCCCGCAATCGCATGCTGCGGGACCTCTGTGCGGACGATAGCAGCACCAAACGTGATCCCCCACTTCCCAAGCTGAGGAAGCTAGACTCGGATTTTGCCTTTGACATCTCTTGACCCGACACGCCGAGATTCCAGACCTTCTCTCTGTGAACCAACCATTTCATTCCATCTTACATCGAGTTTCCTCCCAAAGCCGCCCCGCGCATCATCGGCTTCGTTGACGGCCAGGTTGCAATCATGGCTATGAGAGGCGTTTCCGTCCTCAAGTTTGTAGGGACTGTGTCCCTCGGCCTCCTAACAGTACGTCCATCTCTCCCGCGCCTGTTCTTTTCCGCTGCCGGGACAACTGCTATTACTTCGGCACTCGTCTTTTCCATATCATGTCACCGAGGAGCGCAATTAAAGATTCGAGCTTACGCGCTTTGGCTTCACCTCTTCGCACTTCGATTAGGATTGTTCAATCACTAACCATCAACTTCTTCCATAGGGCGTATCCTTCACCCTCTCGACCCTCACCATTCCCGCTCTCCTGACCCTTCCCTCCGCAAACGATGCCGCGCGCGCGCTCGAATCGCTATCCACCTCGGCCAAGAAGCACTTGCGCACACTGAGCACCGTCTCGGGCTCCGCCTTCGCCATCGCCTACTACCTCTCCCCGCGGGCCTACCGTCACCCGTACCTGATCTACACCTCGCTGCTCGTCTTCGGCTCCCGCTTCATCACCTCGGGCTTCTTCGGCCCTTACTTCAGCTTCATCACTCCCGCCGTCCCCGCCTCGTTCTCGTCCGGCGTGTCCTCCGTCTCGTTCGTGACCGCCCGCAGCAGCCAGAAGCAGAAGAAGAAGAGCAGCACGCCGCGCGGCTTGGAGGCTAGCTACGAGGTTCTCGGTGATCCTTCCCACAGCGAGGCGACTTCGGGCTCTGAGGATGTCGAGGAGGAGTTGGCCAATGTCAATGGCGAGGAGGTTCGCGCCAAGGTGGAGGTGTTCTTGAAGAAGAACATTGTCCAGAGCGCTGTGGCTGGCGTTGCGTTCTTGATGTCGGTTGTCGGCATTTGGGGCGATGGGCTGGGACAGCGGACTATTGTCATTGCTTAAGTGAAGACTTGAGGAATGCTTGGGAAGAGTGGTTGCTTGAGTGCGGCCCTCTAAGGAGGTGAGAAAGCAAGGGGAAACAACGGATGATAATGCCGATGTTTCTGCTTGGCTTTGGAGAGAGAGCTCAAGGGTTCGGAATCAATGAAGAAGAGGAATATGAGGACGTTGATCGTCATCTTTCCGGTCTGGATGGTGGGAACACGTCTTTCGATGGTTTTACAGAGACGACACACGCGTGGACCGTCTCGACTATCATCAACTTATGGTTATCTGGGAGACATACTTACATGGTAAAGGTGCCTGAGAATGTATCTAACGGAACAAATGGGAGTTTTGGATTTTTTTCACGCTGGTTTCATCTGTTGTAACCGTCTTTCCCAATGGAGATATCTGTGGCAGTTATGACTAACCCTATTTCAGAGTACTGTGTCTCTCCCATTACTCGTGGGGTTCCGCCTTTTCCGGATCATTCTTCCTGGTAAGCATCCTATCCAGCCATTTCTACTCGGGCTTCGACTTGTTTCGATATCCGAACCAAGGAATACAGGTATTAGTTGTTGGCCTTATAAGTGATTGACAAGGAACGATCCTCAACAACAATCACAAGGCAAGATGGCCGAGCGGTCTAAGGCGCTGTGTTCAGGATTACTGAGTATCGCAGTCCGAAAGGGCGTGGGTTCGAATCCCACTCTTGTCATAACTTTTGCATTTTTCACACGTTATCTATCATATATCATGTTTCTTTTTGCCTTTTTTCTTATGTCGTGCTTTGCCCTTTTACTGCCCTGCTCCTATTTCCAACCGTAGAAAGTTTTATGAGGTTGATCTCAGGTTGCAGTCAATGCGCTCTTCCTTCCATGTCCAATCGGCAGCTGCCCGTTCCGACATTTTTATATCAGTCTCACTTTCCTTTCATTCAGATTCGAGGAAATAATTGTCTTCTGTGGCTGGTTGGAAACACCAGCCGTGAGCTACCGTACGATCCGGCTTGGTCCATTGTCCAGGGTTACGGCTCCTGCTTGGGTTGAGGTATACCCGGACTCCGGTACCCGACAAAGCCGGGGCAGCAAGACCCAACTTCCGAGGAACAATAGAAAGCCACACCCGCGTGCTACCAATAGTTCACAATGGCCGGGGAACGAAAGTAGATCCCGTGCAGTCGAAGACAGAGAACCTCAGTCAATGGTTCTACCAGGCATTGAGCGAAGTTGACCCATAAAGACCGGGATGCTTCCCCGGAGGAAGGCAGGAGAGACACTCTTTGTTCTAAACCGAATCCCGTTCGAGGAACAATCCATTGTTCACGGAATGGGCCGTAGGGTAACCCCCCACATTGTTCAGGGGAGTTGTATGTATAAATGTTTGTGGTTCCCGCTGTGTTTCTGGAATTTTTTGAGAAGTCATCAGGCGGCACATCTTGGACATGGCTTCTAGATTACGAACACACACCCAACTTCGACAACGAATATCACGGCTGAGTATAACGAGAAGAGCTTCATCTGAACCAACAATTCCTAACATATCGAGACGAGGCTAATCATCGTTTACAGATAACACCCGATATCACCATCTCCGAGGCGGTGTCCATCACTACCATTTTACCTACTTTACGATCTACCATTTGAGTAATCCCACTCCGTTGTGTACTAAGCTAACCACACCTAGGTATAGAACCAAACTCGGAGCACCTCGTTACCCTCTCACAAGCAAGTCAACCCTTCCTTCAGTGTAAAGCTGACGATCTTTCCAGGATACTCTCACCAAGGAATCCATCCCGACGACCCCTTGCAGGTAAGTCAGCCCCCCTTCAGTCCAAAGCTGACTATCCATTCACTAGACAACCACACCGACGAAGACCATACATGTAACAGGTGAGTCTCGCCCTTCGTTGACTAAAGCTCACAACCCAACGCAATTTCTCCTCAGGTAAGTCAACCCTTCCTGGTTTTATTGCTGACTACTCATCTATAGGCCAGTCTTAACTGAAGGATTTCTTCACAGGTAAGTCAACCCATCCACCCACTGGAAGCTGACGGCTTTCTCAAAGGATCATCTCTCCAAGGCGACAATGGCAGGTAAGTTTACTCCCTCCTATTTCCATAGCTAAGTCTCCCTTCTAGGCCGAACGGTAGCCACATGAAACAAGCTCGTTAGTTCGCAGGTGAGTGAACCGTCCCTTTGCTAGGTGGCTGACAGCTTTTCTAGAAGAACAATCTCAGCATAGTAAACCATCAGAGGTAAGCCAATCCCGCCCCTTGATTTGTGAACTGACTACCTGCTTCATAGGAAATTATTGCCAAGACAATTTTTCAGGTAAGTCAACCTTCCCATGGCGTGAAAGCTGATTCTTGCTAGGTCAGAGCCCATCCCATCCACTTCCACCAAGGCAATACTCCAGGTAAGTCGACCCCACCCCTGGCTCGACAGCTGACTCCTTCTAGGTCGGACCTTATCCCACTGCAGCAGACGGATTATTATTTCTCAGGTAGGCCAAACACCACTCTCTTGGAAAGCTGACAACTTCCATGTCGTAGAACGACGTCCGATGCCCGGTCCCGGTCCCGACTCCGAACCTCGACTCCTTCCTCCTGTTTCCGAAAGACAGAGGTAAGTCAACCACGTCTTGAAAGTCCACTAACATTTCCACAGAACGAAATGCGACTTCGAATTCCGACCTGACATTGTTCTAACCCTCGATTGACTAAAGTATCCTCGGATCTCTAATCTCCACGTAAGCTATCCTCCTATTGTTGACAAGTTGACTTCCTGTCTTTAGGTCGATAAATCACTTCGGAGTCACTTGATCATAGCACACGGCAAGTTAGGTCCCTCTCTCCAAAACAGCTGACGATCAAGATGACTGTTAGAACGAGCTAGTAGAAACCGATACTGATTCAAACACAATACTTCATGGGTAATTAACATACCGATGTTAAACCGAGTCGCAATTGGTCGCTTTGCAGGTATGTTACCCACCCTTCGTTGGCAAGCTGACTATTATTTCTAGGGCGAAGAGACCTAAACTACCAGCCAAAGGTAAGTTACTTACTTCCTTCCCGTAAGACTGAAGACTTGTTCTAGGCCCGCGCTGCACGGACGACCCGGACAAACAGAGATGGAAAGCAGCGAGCTCCGTCTCATTCCTTCAGGTAAGAATCCCTTCTCTATCTGAAAAGCTAATCACTCTTCACAGACCGAGATTGAGTCATCTTGAGATAGAGACATTATAGGTAAGCCATCTTATCCCCCCTGTTGGCAAGCTAACCAGTTTTTATAGGTCCAACGAAGCGAGACTTGATAACCCCCCCCCCCCCCCCCCCCCCCCCCCCCCCCCCCCCTTGAAAACCCCCCCCCCCCCCCCCACACCCCCCAAGGGAGAAGTGATGAAGACGAGAGTGTCAACCTGAGCTCATTGACTCACAAGTAAGTCGAACCCACCGTCACAAAGCTCACTCCTTTCTAGGCCGAAACAAACCAGCGACACTTCTCGACAGGTAAGCCCTCTCTGCCTTTGTAGTAAACTAAACTGTCATAGTCTAGGCCATCCAAGCCAACCCAGCCACTTGAGATAAGTCCACCCTCCCTTCTGGCTTGCTAACCACCTTTCTTAGGTCAAAAAAGTTCGAACCAAAGGACAACTACTGATCATGGGTAAGCCAGCCCTGCTCCCCCATATTGACAAGCTACAGACAAGTCATCACTCTTCAAACCGAGCATTGTACATGCACGAGCCAAAGTCATCACTTGTAAGGAACAACCCCTTCCAAGGGGGAGGTAAGTCATCCCCCCTCCCCTCTGCTCTCATTCTTTTTTCTCTCTCTCGCGACAGTCACATACTAACAAACCGACATACCATCTACAGCAACTTCAGCACCGACCCTATACCGCCACGTCGATACGCTTTTCCCCGGATAATTCGCACCATTCATCTAGTTACTCGCGAAGAGTATGTCAACATGAACCAAGCCGTGCCGAGTGGCTCGCATAATACCTGAATGTTCGAGTTGTCTCTTCCTCTTTCTGTTTCCTACTCACTCTTTCTCTCCTTCCATACCTTTTCTTTTTTTTTTTCTTTTTTTTTTTTCTTTCTCCTCCTCCTTCTGTTCACAGTTTTCTGTCCTCTTTCCGAGTTCTCCTTCTTAGATTCTTGTTCTGTTTTCCTCTACTGTTCATCCTTGCCAATCTCTTCATCATTTTTCACGTATACTCTTTGTTTCTTTGCTTGTTAAGCAAGCGCCCCTTGTCTCTCCTCCCATCTCTTTATCCCTGTGAGGCAAGTGCCTCCTCATTGTCCAAGGCTAAGTCAGTCCAAGCGGACTAGACTTCTCGGTGCTTTCATACCTCATTTTTGCCCTAACGCGGGCTGTTTCGGAATCAAGTGATTCTGCACAGCCCACTACTGCCGTTAGTTTGTTTGCTGGCTGGAGACCGCTGGTCAGCTTTCCTAGTTGGGTGTTTTCCCCTTCTTGTTCATACTCCATCCCTTTCTGCTTATTATCTGCGAACAACGGAGAGGATGTGGTCTGGACATTGTGGTGTCGTTGGCGGAGAACTCACCTGGTAGATAACCTGGGCAAATGATACCTAATATCCAGAAGACTGTGAGCGTTGATCCCAGCTTTTCGCACTTCATCACTCACGTCCCGTTCATCAGAGCACTGATAAAAAGAGAGTCCTGCTGAACTATATACTATGATTATTAAGTTGTTACTCAAAACGACTATCTACAATCGCTATACCGCAATCCGTGTCCCAAGGTATACACCCAACGCTGTAGCTCCCGCTCTTAGTCTTCCATAAATACCATCCAAAAGGCGACCTACTAAACCCACCCCTGATACTTGAGCAAATTCTCCTTCCTCGCGCCCTCCATCTCCCCACTAACCTCCATCAACCTAACCTTCCCACCCTTCCTCTCACTCCACCCCCTCAAAAACTCCTCCAACCTCCTCGTCGTCTCCTCATCATCCCTCACCAGCAACGCCAGCGCATCATACCCTCCCGCACCGGGCACCACACCACCATACACACCTTCCACCCCTTCCTCCAGCGCATCGAGCAATTCCTTCTGACTATCCGGCTCGATCGGCACCTCGCTTTCCGTCCCCATCTTCCTCACCAGCTCGCGGATCCCGTGCACCGCCGGCCTGATCTCCTCCGTCTTCCCCTCCTTCAGCACGCTTGCCAGCTTCTCGTTCCTTCGCTGCAACTCATCCCACAGTTCCTTGGCCTCCTTGGGCTGAGCCGCCCGCCACGCGAGCACCTGCTTGACCATGCCGACTGTCTGGCTGCCGCAGTCGACGTCGCACATGCGCACCGCCACTCCCTTGGGCAGACTGACGGCGTCCTTCACCACCTCGGTATCCCACTGGGATTCAGACTCCTTGCCGTTAACGACGCTGAACAGCTTAGCGCTAAACCCAGGCTTGCCAGCCTCCGGCAAAGAGGAGAGGATGGAAGGCGAAAAGCGGCGGTAGTGGCTGGATCCGTAGACGGCGGCGGCCACGTCGAAGCCGCTGCCGACTTTACCCTGGGCGGCGCAGTGCGCCGCTTGCGCGAGGTTGTGCAGGATGCGCTTGCCTTCGTCGGTGGCGAGGTCGAAGAGGGAAGGGTCTAAGTGGTGAGAGAGGAGGGAGGCGGTCAGGGCGGTGACGAGAGCGGCGGAGGAGCCGAGGCCCGTCTTGTGCGCGTCTTCCAGGGTGGTGGAGTAGCCGGCGAAGCGGCCTCCGCTGCCGCTGGGCTTTCTGTTGCTGGGCGAGCTGTAGTAGTCGTTGTCGGCGAGGATGGTGAGGGTTACCGGTTTCAGGGTCTGCGTGGTCCCGTACGCGGCGCGGCGGGTGATGTAGGTGAGCGCGTAGTTGAGCGTGGTCTCGACGAAGGGGTTGCCGTTGGCCGAGGCGGCGGCGCCTCCCTGCAGCTGGATCGTCTTGATCCCGCCGTCTTCATCGGCCAGGTGGTAGCCGTAGCGCCATTCGGCTTTCAGGAACTGAGGGCTCTTGACGATGATCTCGTTGATGTGAACCCCCGGGCTGGCCTGGATGTCCTGGGAGATGACATTGATGCGGGCGCTGAGACCGAAGACGAGACCGGTGTAGTTGCGGTCGAGGACAAGATATCCGCCTGCAAGGAGGACTTTGCCGGGAGCCGAGACGGCCAAAGCCATGTTGCTTCCTATGATGATGGTTTGTTTTTGGTGTCTGGTGAGGGTGGGTGAGGGGTGAAAAGGGGTTCAGGCTTGGCGTTGACGATGTGATGATGCAAAGTGGTGTAACAACAACTGGAGATAGAAGACAATTATTACCAAGAACGTCCGAGCGGATGTGTTGTTGGATGTGCCAAGTGGAAGTTGATGATTGGGATGATCGTCAGGGACAACGGTGAGTTGTTGCAGTGGTGAATCTCGAATGAAGAGCCATTCAGGAGAGCTTCCGTTAAATTCATGTGGGGTCGATATCACCGACAATGCGGGGCGAGAGTGTTGAAGCCCCTTCCGCATGTAAACATCAACATCACGAACTATTTGGCACGCAACCGAGGAGGTGCGACCGTTATTGCTCTTGTCATAATTCAATACTGTAACATATTTGAGGTGTTTTAAAGAGCAAGGTGTATATTCGAGACACAAATTAGGCGGGCCAAGCCCAAGTGATCGATTAGAGCTGGAGGTATTATAGTGCATCCTATCATGTCATCCCTCGCCAACCTGTTGGCTGCAAGTCGAGTTTGGATCCATAGCAGTCATTGCAGGTCGTCAAGCATATGATGGTCGTGTTCACCAAATTGGCGTTTATGAGATGTAGAAGGAGTGTTTGGTCCTGTGATCTCCAAGACGCCCGTGGGTCCGACGCTAACGTCCCAAACGAGCCAAGCTCTCGGCCTTGATCCGGCTCCGCTGCTCCGAGCGGCCTCGGTGATAATCGGGACGGACGCCGGAGGTAGGACCTGGTTGGGAATACGGAGGTCCACTTGATGGGAGGGGTTGGGGGTCCTCTGGTGTCAGTGTGACCTCCGAGGAAGGTACCTTTTTGATGACAAGAAGTTCCATGAGAACCTTACCCGTGGTGTGAGGTTGGCCTTGGAGAGGCCTGATTTACCTATACCCACTCTCTTGCAGAGAGTGGGGAAAAAAAACGCCGGACACCCAGAAATTACCGGACAGAACACTTTTGTATAGGGTTTCTTAGTGGAAATGTTAGTACACCCAAAACTCGAGCAAAGGATAATACCACAGAACGACTATAATAATAAAAATTGGAATAAATGATCTTAAGATAGAAGGTATCTTTATTGGAAATTTTGGTGACTTTTTGATAAGTTGTAGTTGAGATGCGAGGGAAAAACTATAATTTCTTATACAAATTTAGAGTTTGTTATTATCCTTGGCGGTTCGTTGCGCTGTTGGCGCTATCCGGCATGCACTAACACTTTTACTAAGAAACCCTATACAAAAGTGTTCTGTCCGGTAATTTCTAGGTGTCCGGCAATTTTTTTTCCCACTCTCTGCAAGAGAGTGGGTGTTGGTATTTCAGGCCATGTCACAGACAAAGGCCACCACACACCCACGGGTATTGGCATGGCGACAAGGGTCTTGATGTTTCTGTGCTTGAAGTGCGGCTCGGACGGGGCATTGCAAAGCCCGACTCGTAACGGCAAATTCTCGTCGCAGATGCTGTCAGATGCACGTGTGACTCTTTTCACGATGCCAGGGCCAACCAAGCACTTCCCATGAACGGCCACCATGTCACCGCTTTCCTCTTCAAGATGGTGAGGATCGGATCTGATAAGCGAAGGAACTGGTCAAGTGTCACGGCGGACACGGTGTGGTTGCATTGCAACCGTAAATTGTCGCATTTACTTTCCGCAAGTTGGGGAAAAAAGGAAACCAACAAGATGAAGCATCCAAGACGGGCAACTGTTGGAGTTAAGGATTCCTTATGTCCGCTCTAGCCCCATCAAATGTGTCACTGCAGTGGCATCAACAGTGTACGAAAAGAAACAAAAAAAAAGTTTGCAAATGTCGCAGTCCCCATTGAAAAACACCAAAGGCGTTGAAGCTTCCAGCGCCCGTCTTCAGGGATGTTCAAGACTGACGAATGACAGATCCCAGCCGCTGGTGGACCCGAAACCTGGGGAAAGTCGCTTGCTGCAAGGGACTAATGCAGAGAGACCTTCTTTTGCAGAAGAAGCACAGCTAAAAGACCCCAGCCCTGTTAGCGTCCTAGCAAAAGGGACTGTCCAACTGGTGCCGGTTTCTTCTCTTCACTTTCGCATTCCATTCTCGCGGGGGGCTACGGGGGGCRCACCTCATCTGCACCCACTTTCAGAACCTCCACCCGCGACAGCGACCGAGGGTTCCGTCCATCCACAGTCCTTCAATTTCAATATCCACCAATTCCATCATGTCCACCAGGCACCAGCAGCAGGTGGTCGACCAGGATCGAGAAGCGAGATCGAGAAGCAAGAAGCAGATGGGGGAATCATGAATGTTACGGACTGCATTCGACCGGTTTGGGAGAGCGGAAGAGAGTGGCAGGAAGACATGGCCTGGAAGGATACCATGGCGATTGGCGCACAGCCTCAGAAAGAACATCAAAGACGCAAATGGCCAAAAAGGGTGGAGGAGGCAACGATGGACGCGTGTCACTGGGACATGGTGGTCGTGGGTAAACGGTTGCAAGAGTGTTTAACAAGTGCTACGCCGTAGACACGCATCGCCATGACAATGGAGTCGCAGCAAGGAGTGGAGGTTCGAATCTGCGAACCTGAGGACACAGACATGACTTGGTTTCGTTTTGTTGGTCAAGAACTCTTCAGCCGTCTTGAACCTGGAACACGGTCAGGGTCCATCGATGTCGAAGCAGTTGAAGCCAAGCTTGTTCTCTTGTGAGGTTCACGCCTCCGAACAGATATGGAATACGTAGTCTTTGGTCTTGTTGCCTCGGAGGTGATAAGTTCGCGTAACACAACTTCAACTTCCACTGCCGTGATCCTCCTAAAATTGCCCGGTCGAGATCAGGTACCGAGTACAGCATCGGTGACTGACGAGACAGCCCCCATCTCCGTATAGCCTCAATTATCGAGACAAGTACTGCGGGACACATGTCCAAGTCAGAGGTACTTTTTTGGAGCAGCGGGAAGGAACGCTAGCATCTGACTAATTTGGCTCGTTTGGTCCCGAGTCCACCCGCGTAGCGACTCAAGCAACGACGACAAGCCCCCGCAGCGAAGCGGCACCCGCTAAACCACCCCTGGCTGCCTCTTCTTTTGTCAAATCGGCGCGCAAACGGTGGCAGGAGGCAGTCCGCCAGGGCGTCGATCGATGGTCGGCCTGGCAGAAAAAAATCGCAAAAAAAGTTACAAGCGACCAGTGATCATCCACATCTCAGTTGTTCAGGGCATCCATCGTTCTGTACCCGGCACGCGGGCCA
The DNA here is from genome assembly GCA_009802275.1 of Neurospora sp. CHS-2018a. Taxonomy (NCBI): domain Eukaryota; kingdom Fungi; phylum Ascomycota; class Sordariomycetes; order Sordariales; family Sordariaceae; genus Neurospora; species Neurospora sp. CHS-2018a. The sequence continues at coordinate 728,530 of RAKG01000033.1, forward strand.
CAACCGGGGCCGACACTTCAAATAAACTACGCATCCTGCTCTTTTCCTAGACCGCACGCAGTCATTCTTTTTGTTTTCGCTCTTGGTTGTTTTCGAAACAGCTTCCCTCAATAACCTCTTTACGAGATATTTACTCCTAGATCGCGCGTTTGTTTGACGGCTTAACTGTCGTCAAATGAACCTGCAATTGCGCATCCACCAATCTTTCCCTGTAAGTTGACGGCCCTTCCCATTCGTCCGTTATCTTTTGGGTTATCAGTTCCTGTCCTCATCGACCTGGCCCCAATATCCAACACCCAACCGCCCCCTTCGCCTTCCTCTGTAAGAGACCAAAAATATCTGGCAGAATTACGGCCAAAATCAAGTTGCGAATCATCATGTTTTGTGTGGCCGATCTCAAGTGAGGGATCTCGAAAGAACGGGTGGGGGAGTCAATATCTTGCACCAAAAACACAAAAACACCAAACACTTCCGAATGTTTATATCAACACATCAACAAACAAACAAATATGGCCATGCTAACCCTCAATCCCAAACACAGACCCCCTCCTCCCCAGGTGTCTCCTAAATGCCCTCCGTCTACTCGACCGTCTTTCAGAACGTTATCCGCTCCGGATTTTCAAAGTCCTTCACCCACGGCTACGCCCAGTCATTCGTAGCTGCCACCCACCACAATGTTCTAAATCCCCAGAACCGGCCATCCTTTGCTCGACGTAGCAGCACGAGATTGGGTGGCCGCCTCTCCAAGCTCGGTCTTCAGGATGCTTTCCGCACCAGCAGCAACCTGAACGCTGGCGGTTCCGTCGAGGTTCGCCATGACAACAAGACGACGGTCCTCCCCAGCAATGCCGGTCTTCTGGATGCCTACTATGAGCAGCTGCAAAAGTCGCAGGCTGCCCACGAGGCCGGAGAAGAACAAGATCAGGAATGGGTCCAGTTCCAGTTCCCAAAGCTTATCGAGTGGAAGCCTACCGCCGCTTCCGTCCTCGCCCAGGGAGACGCAAATACACTTGCTTTAGCTGCTGATGAGGTTGCCAAACTGGATGATGGCGTCTCCCGAGTTCCGCCAGAGGCTGAGGCCGCCCTCGCTCACATCAACGCTAGAATCGAAGAGGAGATCGAGGTTCGGAAACAGCTAGAGGCCGTCGAGGAGGAGCTCGAGTCTCTTCGGGCCACATCGCCCGCCCTTGCCGAAAAGCTGGAGGAAGAGATTCGATCCCGATCCCGCACTCCGGCCTCCCACCTGCGCACCCCCGCCAGCGTCGCCCGGACTGCCACTCCTCCGCTTGACGCTCAGTCTATCAGCTACGCCGTCCACCTCACCAAGCTCTCCGAGGCTGCCCGCTATGCCGAGATTCCCGCCGTGTTCGAGGGCATGCTGCTCGCCGACATTCAGCCTACTGCGACCGCCTACAATGCCCTCCTCATGGCCGCCATTCACCTCCCCTCGGAGAAATCCGAGATTGTCTCCAAAGCTCTGGACGTCTACGCTGATATGCTCAAGCGCAAGGTGTCTCCTGACAGTGATACCTACAACATTCTCGTCGGCTTGCTTGCCTCTCGCTCGCTCGAGGTGTTTGCTTCCAAGAGCCTTCTTCAGGATAAGCGTCTCCGCTTCGGTGGCATGGACGAGCCTGGCAAGTTCATGTTTGTCTCACAGGAGCTCGACTATGCTATCCTTTGCGAGGATGATCGTCTGGACTTGGCTTTGAAGCTTTTCCAGTCTTCTATGAAGTCTGACAAGGCCGTCTACTCCTCCGAGACTTACCACCAGCTTATTTCCGCTTGTGCTCAGTCTGGTCGGGTATCGGACATGCTTCACCTGTTTGAGCATTTGGAGGCGAACCGGGTGACTCCGTTCGCCGCCACTTTCCCTGCTATGATCACAGCATTCGCCAACGCGGGTGATTTGATCAGTGCCGTCGAGTGCTACAACGAGTACCGCAATCTTGCCATTGCCAACGATAACGGCGAGCCCACTCTTCAGGATCGCCTCGACGCTCAGGTCTACGCTGCAGTGATCAATGCTTACGTCGTCTCTGACAAGCTTGAGGGTGCTATGAAGTTCTACAAGAAAATTGTTGACGAGTACGATGCCAGCGCTGCGGATATCAAGGACGCTATCATCAGCGGTGGTTTTGTCAAGGGATTCCTTGACCGTGGTATCTACGAGGAAGCACTCCGCTGGGCTCAGAGCGTGGAGCAGGATGCCAGGGGCCGTGTCATGAGCCAAGTTGCCACTGCGGCTGCCGACCATGGCTTCAAGAATGTTGCCGTCACTGCCTTCACCGCCATTGCTTCTCACAACGAGGCCGCCAATCCCGCCATTGCTTTGCTCGCCATGAGCGTGCGCCAGGCCGATGTTGCCAGTGCTGCCAGATACTGGGCCGCTCTTAGCCACCCTGAGGTCAAGGCCACTTCGTCTTTCATTGAGCCCACCGCCATGTTTGCTATCGCTCTCGTTGGCTCCGGCCAGGTTGTCGAAGGCTTGACTGAAGCTGAGCACATGTTCCATCGCATTCGCGAGAGTGCTACCGCCGAGACCAAGTCGCAAGTGACTGATGAGATTGAGGAGGCTGCCGAGTTCATTCACGAGTTCATGAACGCCCGTGGTGTCACTGACCCCCGTTCGCTCCCCTCGCCTGCTCCGTACGCCCCTCAGTCTTTCAGCGCTTCCCCGTACCCGGCCACCCCGACTGCGTCTACTTTCGAGGACACCTTCGACCCCTATGCCCACAGCACCGACTTCAAGGGCTCCGCGCTCATCTCTGAGGATCTCGAAAGCAATGGCCGCAAGGGCCCCAAGTTGAACGATGCTCTCACCCGCTTCCGGAACATGCGCCGCGCTGGTCGTCATCCTCGCTACATCACCTATGCCAAGCTTATCTCTGGTGCTGCCCGCGACGGCAAGATGGATCTTTGCTTCGATATCCTCGCCATGGCCCGCACTGACGTCCCACTTCTCCCTCAGTATGCTGTCGTTCGCTACGGTTGGTCTTCGATCCTGGATGCCATGGTTGGTGCCTGCCTCACCTTGGGTGACAGGGCCGGCGCCGAGCAGTACCACCAAGAACTGCTCGCCATGGGCTCTAGTCCCTCCGCCAACACCTTCGGTCTCTACATCACTACTCTGAAGGAGTCTACCAAGACTTTCGATGAGGCTTCTGAAGCTGTCAAGATCTTCCACCGGGCCACGATTGAGGGTGTTGAGCCTAGCTCGTTCCTCTACAATGCGCTTATCGGCAAGCTCGGCAAGGCTCGTCGCATTGATGACTGTCTCTTCTACTTCAACGAGATGCGCAAGATGGGTATCAAGCCTACGTCTGTCACCTACGGAACCATTGTCAACGCTCTCTGCCGCGTCAGTGACGAGAAGTTCGCCGAGGAGCTCTTCGACGAGATGGAGGCCATGCCCAACTACAAGGCCCGCCCGGCTCCCTACAACAGCATGATGCAGTTCTTCCTGACCACCAAGCGCGACAAGGCCAAGGTCCTGGAGTACTTTGAGCGCATGAAGGCCAAGGGCATCGCTCCGACCTCGCACACGTTCAAGCTGCTCGTTGACACCCACGCCACGCTCGACCCCGTCGACATGACTGCTGCCGAATCCGTTCTCGACTTGATCCGCGCCTCCGGCCAGCACCCCGAGCCCGTCCACTACGCCTCCCTCATCCACGCCCGCGGCTGCGCCCTCCACGACATGGAAGGCGCCCGCAAGGTCTTCGACTCGGTCATCAACGATGTCTCCATCGCTCCCAGCCCCTGTCTCTTCCAGGCTCTGTTCGAAGCCATGGTCGCCAACCACCACGTCGCTGACACGGAGCCCATGCTCGCCGAGATGCGCGCTAGGCGCATCGAGATGACTCCGTACATCGCCAACACCCTCATCCACGGGTGGGCGGCCGAGAAGAACATTGCCAAGGCCAAGGAGATCTACGCGGCTGTTGGTCGCGAGAAGAGGGAGCCTAGCACTTACGAGGCCATGACTCGCGCGTTCCTCGCTGTCGAGGAGCGTGAGGGTGCCAAGGGTGTCGTTAGCGAGATGCTCGGTCGTGGGTATCCCAGTGCTGTTGTTAACAAGGTGCTGGAGTTGCTTGGTGGCGGTAATGCTGAGGAGGCTTCTGCGTAAAGCAGTTGTCCTCTCAGGCATTGTCGGGTTCGTTTCTTTTACTCTTTCTCGGTTTTCTGGTTTGATCACGGCCTCCTCTTTTTTGGGCTGGGAATGACTTTTATGATACCCCCTTATTGCAGCAGCAAGAAAGTTTGCATCATGTTATTGGTTTTCTCTTTTTTCTTGGCTTCAAAGGGGGTATTGTTGGAAGAGGTCATTTGGTTTGGATGACGGATGGATGGATAGAAGGAAAAAGAAAAGGGGAGGCTACGATCATGATTTCTTTTTCTCTAAAAGTTGTTTCCTGGGCTGGATTTGGGTCTGGACATGTCAATCATATATCAGCGGGCGGCGTTCCGGTGTAAAGTTTGGGCTGGGATGGGTTTTTGAACCGGGGGCCCCGCCAGCCGACATTGTGTTCGGTGCGGTTGTGTGGCTCGGTTGACGGATGGGTTGAAAATAGAAGAAGGTTGGCCTTTTTTTTTTGTCCTTCGTGGCTGGCCTTGCCTGTCTTTGCTTTGGGCTTTTGTGTCAGTTTATACCATTCTGGGTGGGCGTTGTTATGTACCATTCATCATTGGAGGGAAGAAGGAAGGAAGGGAAGGAAGGCAGGCATGGTATGGCATGGGAATCTATACCACAACCATCACGGCAAGGCCAACCATATAGACGTTTCGAGGAAACGAATCTCCACTCTGCATATATTAGAAGCAGCAAAAACAATTCAAATGGTACCACCACAACTTGAAGCGCGTACATGTATGGATCAGTGATGAGTGTTGATATAATCCACAGACGAGCACAGAGCAAGGTATTGTGTATGAGTGACGAAGCTTTCGAAAAACTGGGAAAAACGTTCAGTCTTTCTGGATATTGTTTATCTACCATGTACTTGTTCCGTCGACAACACCACAACACTCTGACCACACCGCATCCCCTTTCGCTGTTACAAGAACACATATCGTACAATTTCTACCGACTTTTCTTTTCTTTATCAATCTGACACACCCACCCTGCCCTGTTCTCCTCAATCTAACGTCTGTTCACCATCATCTCCAACCCTCGGGAGGTGAAAGGCACCCGACCGAGCAGAAAACTGCCTGCCCTAAGCCACATCCCGTCGAACATTGAATTCCTTTACCCGTCCCTTCCTCCATCCCTACAATATTCCAATCTTTCAACATTTTCCTTTTCGGTTTCCCCCCCTTCTGGCCAAAAGAACTCCAGTATACCTTATCTGTCTCAGTCTAGATCCTCCCTCCAACCCAAACCAACACCGACATGAGAAAAGGAGAGAGTAAAGAAAGTTGAAATGTTACATTAGCTTTTTTGTGAATTCTTTCCAACAAAACAAAGAACGGAAGAAAGGAAGAACTTTTAAGAAAAAAAAGAGTGAAGCGGAAGTAAAGTGAAACAGCCAAAAGTGAGGAAGAGATTGGCCGGGGAGTTGTTAGTTAGAACGACATCATCCCAGTCCCAACTACTCCCGTTCCCGTTCTCACCCTGGTTGTTTCCGAACTCTTTGGATGATTTCCATCATCATCAAGACTCAACGGACTAACAGGACTAACAGGGCTGATGGGACTAATCGGGCTTCCCAGAACAAAAGAATCCAGATCTGCGGTTCCCATTGCCGACACAGCAGATAGAGCAGAGACGGCAGAGACGGCGGATACCTCCGAAGCTGCTGAGACTGGGGAGGCCGCTGAAGCAGGGGCGGATACGTAGGTTTCTGTCACTGTTGATGTAGTCGTGGTTGAAGGGGATGTGTTGAGCTGTAGTTTCGCTGGGTATGCTTGCTGTTGCTGTTGATGAACAGGGCTGACGCTGACAGGGTTGACCGGACTGATCGGGCTAAGACTAACAGCCTCCGTCCCGATAACCAGAACCGGTGATGGCGATTTGGGTGTCGTTGCACCACTCCCACTTCCGTTCCCACTCCCGCTTCCGTGACCGTTAACCCCGTGTTGTCCGTTGATAGAAGCCTTACTCCTCTGCGCCCTAACCGTTGGCTCCATTCCCATCCCCAAAGGCGAGGTCGGCGTAGGCGTCGTCCCCGTAGGGCTAGTCGGACTATTCCCCCCCGTCACGCTCGCAATCCCCATCCCAATCCTCGTAGGCAACGACAAACAAGGACTAGGAGGCCTCAACCCCGTTCCCATCTCTCCTCCGCCGATACCTAGATCGAAACCGAGTCCGTGTCCATGTCCATGTCCTCCTAATCCATGGGAGACGGTGGGTGAGGAAGCGGAGTTGGGGACTGAGAACTTGCGGGGTGGTTGATGCGGTTGTCCTTGTCCGTGAGAGGGGAGGGCGTTGAGGGAGAGGCAGGATTTGGAGATTAGTAGTTGTTTTCTGTTGGTGTTATTCAAGGACGTAGTAGGGGTGGTGGGGGATTCTGCAAGGGCAAGGTTTGCTAAGCTGGTGGAACGGAGTTGGTTGTGGCTTTTGTTGGTTTTGTTATTCTTGTTCTTGTTGCGGTCGACGCCACGGCGAGAACGGGAGGATGAAGGTGAGTGTTGGCGTAGGGGGTCGAGATGGGAGGCGGCGGCTTTGTCGCGGAGGACTTCGAGTCTGATGGAAGTGGCAGGGTTAGGATTGCACAGAGGGAACTTGAAGTGATAGAGGGAGGAAATACGTACTGTTCCTCTGTGATACCGGGAATGACAGTGGTTTCTTTTTTGAAGTTGTAAGGAGCCGACTGGGGGTTTTGATTGTTAGTGGATTGCTTGTTGTTGCTATGCTCAGGGGTAACACTTACAATGTCCTGGCCCCTGACTTGCTTCCTCCTCTTGATCCCTAAAAGCTCCTGGAGCGAGGCGCGAAACCTCTTGAAGTTGGAGCAGACCTGCATATTTGCGATGTACTTGCCGCCCGCTATTTTCTAAAAGAGAGAAAAGAATGAATGAATGACCGGGGTTGTGACGGCTGGTATTAGTGTATTAAGTGGTTTTGTTGGACAATATAAAACGAGTGAGTATTAGATAAAGACCGAAACCGAATCGGTATCGAAAGGCCGCTTCCGAGTTGCGCGTGCGCATGCGTGCGTCTAAGTGAGTGAAAGTAACGTGTCTTCTCGGCAGAGAGAGATGCAAGAGTGATAGGCGTCTGCGTTACCGAGGTCGGCGTGTACCTGATGATGATGATGAACAACAAAGGACTGTGTGAAAACGAGGAGATAACAGAAGATCTAAAGACAAGGAGTAAGGGTAATGCCGAAGTGAACGGCGAACTAATGACGCACAACAAAGTGCGGAACGAAGGAAGATTGTACCGTGGAAAGAGCGGAAGAGGATAGGATGAACAAAAAAGAGAGTGAGTGATCAGAAAGACAAAGGAGTGGCGAGCCCGTCCAAGTGACCCATTGACTTGTCTGCTGGCCTTCTCTGGTGACAACCCAGTGCGGCTCGGCAGTTTACCCCTTCTGAAGTATGAATCCGGGCACAAAGAGAGGATTGCCTGAAGGGGACCACACTTCCCGGGAACCCAAGAGAGAGGTCAAAGAAGATATACTACCGCCGCATCGGATCGTCGAACTCAACTAGGTTAGGCTTCAGGAACGTGTTCCCTTGGCCAGGGCAGACAAAAATGAGCATTGATACTCTCAAAGGGCCGCGGGTGAGGTTAAGGATCGTGAATGGACGAATGGACGAGAAGAAGATGGAAGTAAGCAGGAATGAGGAAAAGATTCGGCGGAAACCATGACCACGGCGACGCCCCTCGCTTAGCTTTTGGATAAGGCCCTTGGAATGCGGAACAATTGATGTGGGATCTCTTTGAGACATACCCTGAAGCAGAAAAGGCTGGTGTCTTGGATTCGCTCAATAACAGGTAAAAGGGAAAGACTGTCTATTGCTGATGATATGCAGCGCGCACGCGCCTGAGTACCTCCCTTATTGACGATTCAAGCCTCCTTGCGTCCAAGGCCGGGCGGCAGGGCGTTCCGAAACTCTATTTGGGATAGTCCTTCAAGTGGTAGCTCTTCAACTTGACGAACTGGTCGAAGCCATACTTGCTCAACGTTTGGCCCTTGCCCGAGTTCTTCCAGCCAGTCCAGGCCAGATCCTGCGAGGTGCGTGTCAGTTAAACGGCGTGGTAAATTGTTGTCGCAGGGCACCGAGTACTTACAGGGCTGGGGAAATCGCAACGGTTCACAAAAACAGTCCCTGCCTCCACTTCCTCGGCGAGTTCGTATCCCTTGGCCGTGTCCTTGGTCCAAATACTGGCAGTGAGGCCAAATTCGCTGTCGTTCATCAATTCAATTGCCTCGGCATCGCTCTTGACCTTCATGACTGGAATGACGGGACCGAAAGTCTCGTCCTTCATGACGGTCATGGCGTGATTCACATCGGTCAGTAATGTCGGTGCGACAAAGTTACCTTTGTCTGGCAGAATGCTGAATGTCTCATTCTCTGGCGTCGCATTTTTGGCGCCCTTGTCGAGCGCGTCCTTGATGTGTGCCTGGATCGTCTCCTTGGAGCGCGCCGAGATGACTGGGCCAAGATGCGTCCCTTTATCCAAGGGATCTCCCAGCTTGTATCCCTTAAGAACGTTCTGGACGGCTGCAATGAACTCGTCGTGAATCTTGTCGTCAACGTACACTCGCTCAATCGAGCAGCAGCTCTGACCCGAGTTGAAAAGTGCGCCGTCGACAATCTCTTCTGCGGCCCAGGCAATATCGACATCACCGCGAACATATGCAGGGTCCTTGCCACCAAGCTCGAGACCGACGTTGACGATGCGATCGGATGCGGCCTTCTGGACGGCCAAGCCACCAGCAACCGAGCCGGTGAAGCAAATGTTGGCAATCTTGGGGTTTCGCACAATTGTTTCAATAATTGTCGGCGAACCCGAGTGGAAGTACTGGATGACTCCGTCGGGCAACCCAGCCTCGGCAAACACCTTGGCCACCTGCTCGACAACGGTGGGTGTCTGAGGCGAGGGCTTGAGAATGACCGAGTTTCCAGACAACAGAGCTGGAATCAAGGCGTTGACAAGAATAAGGTAGGGGTACTGGTCAAAGTTGTTAGTGTCGAGGTGTTGTCCAACATGATGGGCACTACTTACGTTCCAAGCAAAGATGATGAGAACAGGACCAACAGGAACCTTTCGGATGAACCTCTTGAATCCCTTCTCCTCCTCACCATCAGTGTCCTTCAGAGCATCGTTGCTGATCTTGAGTAGATACTCTGAGCGTTTGACGGCAGTGGCAACCTCCTTGGCAGTATAAGCAATGGGACGGCCCATCTGGACGCTAAGTTCCTCTGCGAGTTCATCCTGCTTCTCAGCCAGCAACTTCAAGGCCTTGTTGACGATGATCTGTCTGTCCTCCAGCTTGGTAGTGCGCCATCCTTGAAAGGCCTTGAAAGCAGTCTCGGGCAGTTGGACGAGTTCCTCCTCTGAAATGCCATTGCGAGTGATGATGGGTTCACCTGTGGTGGGCGAGATGGTGGTGATCACTTCGACCGACATGGTGGTGGACGTATGTTATGCTTATCGGCTAGTAAGTGATAAGGATCGTGATGTGGAATGCAGTGTTGGTTGGAGATAATGCGAGTCACAAGGAGGAAAAGAGAGTCAAAGGGAAAGAAAAGACAAAGTTACTATGATTATATGGTCTCGTTAGACCTTCCACAAGAAGGAAAGAGCAAACAGACTCGATTCCCGCCGCCGCCCTCATGACCCAATGACACAATGTCGCCCCTCCGTCGCCGTCTCACTAACAAACACATCACACAGAGTGGGCAGCAGCTCCCCTCAGGGCTCCGCTCCGTTCCTCGGCGGCATAGCCGGGGGGGGCTTTGATAAGATAAGCAACTAGCTGTTGGGCGGGCGCAGCGGGGTCTTGCAGCAAGTGGAAGTGATCTTCTATGATCTTATCTCTTATCGGCTGAGTGCACGGTCCCATTTGCGCCAGTGGAGCCAGAAATTTTGAGAAACAGCAGCGATTCCATCCATGTCCGTTCCAGTGCTTCCACGCCAAAAGAAGACTTGTGAATCGCGTCGTGATCTTTCTCCAACGCAAACAAACACTGCCTCAAATTTCCCCCACTCCAGCCCAATTCAACCTACGGAACTTCAGCATACGACCAAAACTCCACGAATTAGAAACGCCTTCCACAATCAACTCTACAAAGTCAATCATCCATCCACAATGCCGGAGGACGATATTAGAAACAAGTTCCTCGATGCTGGCGACAGCGACGACGATGCGGGCCACGGTTCCGAGTCGGAGGATGATTTCCAAAAGGGTGGTCGCAATGCGAAGCGCAGAAGAGTGAGCGACGACGAGGACAGCGAAGCCGACGACTTCACCGACGCAGAGGAGGAACACGACCAAGATGATGCTGCAAGCAAGGATGCATCTGCAGAGGACGGCCAGGAAACAACAGATGGAAAGGAAGAGAAGGATGGAAAGAAGAAGAAGAAGGAGAAGAAATCGGTACTAGAAGGCGACCTTCCGGGCATGATGAAGCCCCTCACAAAGAAGAATCTCATTGTCACGGAGGAGGCCATCAAGAAGTCGGGAGTGGTGTACATCTCCAGGGTACCACCTTTCATGACCCCTGCCAAGTTGCGCTCTCTCCTAGAGCCCTATGGAAAGATGAATCGCATTTTCCTGGCCCCCGAGGACCCAACTGCGCGGCGCAAGCGCATTCGCAACGGAGGCAACAAAAAGAAGTCGTTTACAGAAGGCTGGATTGAGTTTGTCAAGAAGAAAGGTAGGTCATCATTCCGCGAGGTTCGCTGAGACTTAGGTGCAAAGAAGCTAACAAGAAAACCGTTTGTTTACAGACGCCAAAAAGACATGCGAACTCCTCAACGCTCGTCCAATCGGAGGCAAGAAGGGATCCTTCTACCGCGACGACATATGGAACCTACTCTACCTCAAAGGTTTCAAGTGGCACAACCTGACCGAACAAATCGCTGCTGAGAACGCCGAGCGCTCCAGCAGAATGCGCGCCGAGATTTCCAAGACGACCAAAGAGAACAAGGAGTTCGTCCGCAACGTGGAGAGGGGCAAGGTGCAGCAGGGCATTCAGGCAAAGAAGGCGTCCAAGGGCAGCAAGGAGGGCGGTGAGGGTGCCGCCCAAGTGACAGGATCTACTACTCCCCAGGCGACGACGACGAGAAATGACGACTCGCGCGGCGAGAGGAGGAGAACATTCAAGCAAATACCCCTGGCCAAAAAGAGGAAGTTCGATGAGCAACAGCCCGAGCAGGTACAAAGAGTGCTCAGCAAAATCTTTTAAGCTTTTCGTTTGGCCCCCAAACAATGGGGTTTGAGACAGGAGCGTCCATGTAGCTGTGGGATTTTCTCGTCAAAGCGACTGCGAGACTTTGGAGATGGGTTGTGTTGATTTTCTTTTCCTTAGGCAATTGTATATATTTCTCTGCCTTCAGTCATCTTGATACCCAAACTCATTTCCTTTTGCTATGATAGCATCTCTATTTCCGTTCCTTTGTCACGTCACCACTCATCGAAGCTGCAAGCTCCAGAAGCCGGCCGGCGTTGGCCTTCTTTGCCCACGATGAGCACATCCCGAATCCCGGCCACGAGGAGGAGTGCCCCTGGCGATACGGCCAGCACTCGATACGACTTCACCACATGTCCCGTCGCAGATGCTTTCAGATGGGGATCATATTTCACGACTCACTCGGCTTACTCCCTGAGTATACTTCACGGATACATCCAGCGTATGCTTGACGCAGACGAGGAAGGTTGCGAACACTGTTCAAAACGTCACTGGGACACCATATTTCAATATACGTACTGGTCAAGATATATGACCAGTATTATCCGCCAAGACCGCGGAGTTGGGGTTTTGAGTGAAGATCGTATGCAGAAGTTCTTCCGTGGATGTATCGAAACGGTCGAGGATGGGTGTATTCTCTGGGAACATATACGCCTTTTGAAGCCTAGTTGTTGTGCTGGGCGTTGGCCGTCTCAGGACGAGAGCCTGGAAATGACCACATCTTCACCCAGGTGCTTTTCGAGTAGCGCATCCTCAGTATCAAAAGAGACCGTCAGTTCAGCAACTCGAACACCCCTATCTTGGTCAAGAAACACCTCCCCCAAACCGGAAGCGACTCCTAAGTCTACATCATCTTCCCCCTCTCCTCAAGTCCCAGAAAAATCCGATCTGGTGCTTTTCCAGCCAAGCAAAGTTAACTCCCTGCCGGTAAACAGTGACTGGCTTTCCAGACTCCGCAAAATCTTCGGGTTTTACTGGCAGAAGTACATCTACAGCCCCTTCGCCTCCCTCTATCAGTGGTTCTGGGACACACAAGCCAACCGCCTAGGTCAACGTTTCGGGTCCCTTCTTGGAGTAAGGATACCCAGCTTACCCACCTTTCACTGTTTCGCACCGAACGAAGAACAGTCAAACCCACAGAAGCTATTAGAGTGGCCAAGTTCATCATCACCACCACCAGCAACCCCGTCTGCTGAGAGTGTTGTCAACAACGACGGTACCAGAAAGGAGACAACCGAAGATCAGACGCCCAGAAGCCGAATGGCAAAGACAAGGGAGGAAGTCAAGGATATGTGGTGGAAGGTGATGGCCAAGATCTTGTTGGCTGAGCATCGTGAGAGGAGGGAGAAAGAAGAGGTGGCTTCAACTTGGGAGAGGGCGAGCGCAGCAGGTGTTACGGAGAGTACCTCTAGGCCGTCTTCTCCTATTTCGTTCGTGAGTAGCGAGGGGGGTGATATCTCGCTGCGTCCTGAGGACTGCTTCTCGACCGTTAGCTCGAGCAGTGGTCATTCAGAAGACACCGGGGAGGATCAACAATCTGCTCAAGCCGCTAGCAACGATTCTTCGAATCCTGAATTCGACGAATGGTACGCCGAGTGGTTCTCTCAGTGGGTGTTGGAAACCTCTCGTAAACTTAGGTCCCCCGAATCGGAAGCTAGATTCTCTTCTTATTCCTTTTCTTCACCAGCGGCGTCAGTAACTGGCAGCGACCATCATGAGGAAGTGGAAGGCAACGCCTCCGACGAAGAGCACACCGATATCCGAACCAGACCCTCCACACCGACACCCCTTTCTTCACCCACCATCAGCACCCGCGGCCGAGATCGATACCGTCGTCGTTCTTCCCTCTCCGGCTCATCCTCTGGTTCTTCACTCAGCCCAACTCGTCGGAGTTCCAGTATTCCCTCTGTGTCTTCCCCGGTCTCTGGATTTAACTCCCCACGCCGCTGCCGCTCACCCAGTCCCCCGGCCACAAACCGGTCGCCCGGCCCATCTAGTCCTATCCTCCGTCATCGAAGCCCCTCCCCGCTGAACATGACCGAGTTCCCCCTTCCTCCTTCTACCATATCGCCCACTTTCCCTACTACATCATCCTCCCGTCCATCCTCTCCAATCTCCACTCCAGTCCAGAATATCCAAGACCGACCCCGCCCCCGTCCAATGAACGCCAAAACAGAAGACTACCTCTCCAACGCGCACCTCCTCCGCTTCCCCGCAACCGTGTCTGCTCGACTGATGATGACTGCCGAGACGCTGGGGGTGGCGGGCGAGGGGAAGAGGAAGTTGGTTAGTGAGTTGCAGAGGACTCCTACGCCGGTGGTTGAGACGAAGTGGAGGAGGGCGAGTGAGGAGGTTAAGGGGTTTGATTGGGGGTTTGGGATGGGGAGTAATGATGGTGGTGAGGAGAGGGAGGAGGGGGGTGAGGAGGGGTATGAGGAGACAGATGGAGGGTACGAAACTTATTGAGTTTGTGGGTGGTGAATGTTGGTGATGATTTGAAGGGTATGGAGGGCCTGGAGGGCTTGGGGGCTGTTGGGTTGTTTGGAGGCAGTTGGAGTATGAAGTCTGTTATGTTGTTGTTGGGTTTTCTGCTGTTTTGTTAGAGGTTATGGTTTTGTATGGTGGTGTTGAGTGGTTTGGTGTAAAGACAGAGTGTAGTTTTGTTTTGGTAGATTGCTAGATGTTCCTCTTTTGAGCCTTGCTGTTTTATTCATCATGTTTCAAACATCTTTCCTGACAATATGCGGAATGTTTGCGTCAGTGTGAGAGATTCCGGTCTGTGATGCTGTTATCATGAAGTCAAACTTTGGAAACATGTAAAAGTCACCACTTGGAGATGCGTCGATTGATGTAATGCGCATGAATAATTCTAAGGGGTATCTACGAAGCTCTAACGAATCTTTTAATGAAAGCAATTGCGTCTAGATGCTAATTACGTGATCCTCCTATGTCCTTGATTACCATTCCTTCTATACCTCAGGCCATGCCATAAGGTCCCTGCCGAAACATTCCCAACTTTTTGGTCGTAGCCTTTCCAACCCTAAACTCCATTCGCCTAAGCCAATTGACCGGTGACTCGCTATGCTGCCTGCCACCCAGAAAGAAAAAGCCGATAAGTGCTGAAGTGAGAACCCATGCATCGAAATGAGAGTGTTAAGTATGTAAAGTGGTGGGATGGGTTGCTGAGCATGCCGAATGTGCTCAGTTATTGACGATCTTGGTCTCAACAGCTTGGAGGACCTCGCCCTCGCCGATCGTCGCACTTTCCTTCATCGCGGGCTCCTTGTCGACCTCTTCATCAGGAATCTGGATGCCGTATTTGTGGTAGGGGAAGTCGACCAAGCTAGGGAGGTACTCGGCCCAACCGTCGTCAATCTCACCGGGCTTCTCGGTGTCGGTCTCCTTAGGCTTCTGGGTGTCGGCATCGGCAGTGCCATCGGTGTTGGCTTCGACAGCACCGTTGGTGAGGCCGACCTGGGCCTTCTTCTCGACCGCCTTCTTCTTTTCGATCTCAGCCTGGTTGAGCAGGCCGGCAAGAACCAACTTCGCATCGCCATTCTTATCCACCTCCTTCTTCAACATGGGGTGGGGGCACCAGATAACGCGCATGCCCGCGCGACGACCGGCCTCGACGCCGGGAATGCTGTCCTCAAAGACAAGGCACTCCTCGGGCGCGATGGGTTCCTCGCCTTCGGGGAGGGAGTCGTTGATGGTCTGTAGGGCAATGAGGTAAATGTCGGGGAGGGGCTTGCCGCGGCCCTCAGGGATGCGCTTGTCGTCGCCGAGAACGCGACGGTGGGTCTCGAAAACCGAGAAGAGCTCCTGGATGTGGTTCGTTTTCATGCGAAAGTTCGCCTCGTGAGATGATGTGGCGAGAGCGATGTGAACCCGATGAGGCTTCGTGGCGGGCTTCTCGGTGGCGCCATGGGTAGTAGCAGACACATCCTCCTTGACAGTCTCGACCTTCTTGGCGGCAGCCGCATCCTCCTTGACAGTCTCGACCTTCTTGGTAGCAGCCGCATCATCCTCGACGGCAGCCTCATCCTCACTGGTGACAGCGGCATCCTTCTTCAACTCCCAGTAACGAGTGCGACCAAGTTTCTGGAGGAGCTCCTCGACTCCGGGAAGAGCCGTGGTGTTTTTGAACTTTTGTTCTTGCAGAGCGTAGTACTCGGTCTTGTACTGCTCACGAGTAATGGGCAAGTCGGCCCAGTTGTGAAAAATGTCGAGCGCGGCAGGGCCGGGACGGCCTTGGAGCTGGGCCTTGATACTCCAAGGCAAAGGGTACTTCTCCTCCTTGTGCTTCAGCAGAAGCTCGTTGACACACAAGGTATAAATGTCCTCGGTGTCAAGGAGGAGGCCGTCCATGTCGAAGAGACAAGCCCGAACGGGAGGGAAGCTGCATGCAAATGTTAGTACCAATCCATTGTGAAGTGAGATAATGCGACTTACTCTGTACGTGGGGCCATTGTGGCGGTTGGCAGACAAAGTCTGGGTGACTAAGTGATATTGGTAAGAGTGCCGGGCGAAGAGCGGATTTGTTGTCGAGACTTGCTTTGGAAAAGGAAGTCTTGATCCGGGTTGTGTTTGGAGGAAGTGGAAAGTGCAACAGTGGTGGTGGGAAAGGGGGGATTTTATATCTAGGGACAGGAAATATTTCGGCCTGGCGCCAAGGGTCGTCGAGTGCAGTGAATTGGACGTCGACGAGGGTGAATGAGATGCCAATTCAGACGGAACCTTACTGCCGAAGGTGAAGGTTATCGGGTAAACAGAGAAAGGCTGATGAATGGGAGTCGGACCAACAAATTGAACAACAGATCGGCACAAAGAGCAAGTGAAGCGGTATCATGAACCTTGACAACGGTCCGCTTTGTTGTGAAGAGTTGGTGAAATGTAAATAGATGTTGTGAAGGG
Source organism: Neurospora sp. CHS-2018a (assembly GCA_009802275.1). Lineage (NCBI taxonomy): Eukaryota > Fungi > Ascomycota > Sordariomycetes > Sordariales > Sordariaceae > Neurospora > Neurospora sp. CHS-2018a. The sequence goes on from RAKG01000033.1 coordinate 744,811, forward strand.
ACGTTGGACGGGATGAATCGGTTTTATTGTTTGGAAATCGGTTGGCCTTCACTCCCGTCCAGTCCCCCGGCATCAAAAAAAGTTGGAGACAGCTCCAGGTCCCGCAATCGCCTCCCCGCCCTACAACGGGAGCCCGTGCGGGGGACCCTGGTGCCCCTCTGCCCCTGATTTCAAGGAACCTTGATAGGCGCTGACTGGACGACGCAGTAAACAGAAAAATGTGATATTTCAACAATTCAAAGCATGATGAACACCAGTGAAACCACTCCGTAACTTCCAGTTTGAAAAAGTATGCGCTGGTCCAAGAAGAATTGCAGCTGCCAGCTTCCCAGGAGATATCGAAGGGTTCCAGTTTTCATAATGCCACGCAACAACTTTGAAGCTGTGACAAACACAGTCGCTCGCACTTGCTTTGACCTTGACCAACAACTGGTAGTCTGAAATCTCACTGAATCTTGAAGGGGCTCCTGAGACGGGATCTTTCGGACCTTTTTCTTCCCCTGTCACCTCGGACAGGCCCCGGTAAAAAGTCAATACATGTAGAGGTGTGATGAAGCAAAGATAACAGATGACAACATGTGAAGATTCGATTTGATCACGGCCTTGGCTTTGAGCCGCATTGTAACGGTGGTACTACCGCGTCCGTGGAATTTCTGGCAGCGGATGTTTTCCTTTTCTTCCATTTCACCGCATTTCGTCCCGGCTGTGGATGGTTTGGTACTGACGTCGTATTTGAATGGGATTGCGACTGGTCACTCAGCAACAGCCAGTGGCCAGCTGTTGTTCAGTGCCTTCATCAGGTTACCGGACGACTGGGTCAACAGGCTTTGCGCAGTCGCAACCTTCTGGCTTTTGGTTACCGGTGGGTAGACAAGATCGAAGATTGAGGGAAATAGCAGATACCCACTCGATAAAGTGAAGGGCATCGTTTATCATCGTGCTGGTGTCTGTGGAAGCTCTGGTCTCGAATCTCTTCACCTGTTGTCAGATTCCGATATCAACAGACTTGGGTCCACTTTTGCCAAGACATGCGATACCAACCTGGAAGCTGCCCCTGCCGTGCCCAAGCTCCTGCGTGAAATGCCCGCCCTGGTCCCTGACAGCTTCCGCGGCTTCTTATCTCGCATGTTCCATCATCTCATCCTCGCGAACCTCACCTCCAAGCTGTTGACAGATATCACCATTCCGATACCGGCAACCCTATAGCACTTCAATAACAATTCTGCCTTAAAAATGAGTTCCGAAACCCCTGACCACAAGCCTGAGAAGAAAGACAAGGATCTTCAAGGAGAGCAGCAAGAAGACGATGAAGCCAACCAGGCCGACGTCAAGTTCTCACCTGAAGAAGAGGCTGCAAGTACCCATGATTTTAAGCAACAACAAAGACCCTCTTGATGCCCAAACCTCTTTGACTGACCGCCTCGGCAGGAATTGGTAGCTGAGTCCAACACACACAAAGCAGAGGCAAACGCCCTCTTCACCTCGGGCAAATACGATGCCGCCATCAACAAATATGATGAAGCCATTGCTGTTTGTCCAACCTACCTGGACTACCCCCTAGCCGTCTTGCGCTCCAACGTGGCCGCCTGCCACCTCATGCTTGAGGAGTGGAAGGATGCCGTCACGCACGCTACCACAGCTCTGGACCTGCTTGACAAGCTGGAGCGAGAGGACAAGCTTGCGGCCGAAAAGGAAGAGAAGGAGAAAGAAGATGTCGAAGAGGAGATTGTCAGCGCGGGTGCTGCAAAGGCTGGACCCGCTGTTCCTGTCGTTGAAACTGAGGCTCAGATTGCCCGCCAAAAGCGTCAAGAGGACATTGCCAGGATACGGGCCAAAGCTCTGCTTCGCCGGGCCCGGGCAAGGAGCGAGCTCGGTGGATGGTCTACGCTTGAGGGAGCTATTGAGGATTACAAGAAGCTGTCTGCTATGACCAACCTTACAGCTACCGACCGAAAGCTCGTCCAGGCGCAACTAAGAGCACTTCCGCCCCGGGCCAAGGCCGCCCAGGAGAAGGAGACTGCTGAGATGTGGGGCAAGTTGAAGGACCTTGGAAACGGGCTGCTTAAGCCGTTTGGTCTTAGCACTGACCACTTCAAGATGGTGAAGGATGAGAAGACTGGCGGATATAGCATGAATTTCGCGAATGGTGGTGGTGAAGGCAAGAAGTGATCTAGTGGATGAGATGAGGCGGCCCAGCCTTTTTGTTGAGGGGTTTTTGGGGACTGCAATGAAGACTCAAATGTACGGATCTCCTCAGGTTGGGACAGCTAACTTTTTGAGTCACATGAAAACAAACCTCGTCTGGTCAACACGATTTCACAGTTGAGGATCAAGACATCAAGAACAGGAACTGGAGATGACCAGGGGTAACAGCTGATGATTGGTGCTGACAGCTGGCCGGAGCTAAAGCTCCAGGACTTTGAGGCTGATTGATTGGTGTGGCGAAGCCGGCAGTGGAGCGCCACAAAAGGACGTATTGCATTGTACTGATAGCCGATAGCCGATAACAATTGCTTATCAATGCAGCGCGGGGCAATTTGGTGCTGGGCCCATCAAGAAATTTATTGACGACCGTCAGCGCCCCAGCGTCCCCCCAAGCGACTCGTCCTCAGTCCCAGTCCATTCAATTTTCCAGTCGACTTCTTCCCATCCGCCAGCAACGTCTCTTGTGATTGCGACGGAACTCCCAGGTTTTCCTTTTCACGACATAGCGACTTTTGTTTTGTTTTTATAATTGATACCCCGATTCCTATCTTGTCGCAAACCACAACTTCGTTAATCATGGATCTCGACGCTCCTATGGGCATGGCCCCGTTGATGGGCTCTGCCAGGACAGGCGCTACGTAAGTTTGACTTCAAAAGACGGACGTTATCAGAGACATCATTGCTGACACAAATGATAGCATTCTCTGCTGCAACTGCGGCGCTCCCATCGATGGCACAGCCTCTGCCGGCGCTCTCTGCTACGACTGCATCAAGTCCACCGTCGATATCTCCCAGGGCATCCAGCGCGAGGCCACCCTCCACTTCTGCAAAGATTGCGACAGATGGCTCCTACCCCCCTCCAGTTGGGTCACAGCCGCCCCCGAATCGAGAGAGATGTTGTCGCTATGCTTGAAGAAGTTGAGGAATTTGGGCAAGGTCCGCATCACAGACGCCAGATTTATTTGGACAGAACCCCATTCGCGAAGAGTCAAGGTTCAGGTTACGGTTCAGGATGAGGTTGCGGATGGTGTGTTGATGCAGCAAAGTTTCGAGGTCACCTATGTTGTCTCCAGCCAGCAGTGCAAGGACTGCGCCAAGTCATACACAGCCAACGTCTGGCGCGCTGCCGTACAGGTCCGCCAAAAGGTCACCCACAAGAGGACGTTCCTTTTCCTCGAACAGCTCATTCTCAAGCACCAGGCGCATCGCGACACCATCAACATCAAGGAAGAGAGGGACGGTATCGATTTCTACTTCGCCCAGAAGAACCAGGCCGATGGATTCATCAGCTTCCTCAAGTCGGTCGTACCAGTTCTCACCAAGGAGTCGAGGCATCTTATTTCCGCGGATACACATACCGGCAACAAGTCGTACAAGTACAACTACTCCGTCGAAATCGTGCCTGTTTGCAGAGACGATTTGGTCGCCCTTCCTCTCAAGCTCGCCAAGTCCATCGGCAACATTTCTCCCCTTGTCCTTTGCCACAGGATAGGAACATCCGTCAACCTCCTCGACCCCAACACCCTCCAGACCGCCGAAGTCAGCGCCGATATCTACTGGCGTGCTCCCTTCCAACCTCTCGCCGGCACCCCCGATCTTATTGAGTTTATCGTCATGGATATCGAACCCACGGGCGTACGAAAAGGAAAGTGGCTCCTCTCCGAGGTCCAGGTCGCTCGTGCCTCCGATCTCGGCGTCAACGACAACGTCTACTTCACTCGCACACATCTCGGCCAGCTCCTCCGCGCCGGTGATTCGGTGCTGGGTTACATGCTCGAGGGCGCCAACTTCAACTCGGACGCGCTCGAGGCCATCGAGAGCTCCAAGGCGTACAGCTCCATGATTCCCGATGTCGTTCTCGTCAAGAAGCACTTCCCGAACCGTCGCCGCAACAGAAAGAGAAACTGGAAGCTCAAGCGCATGGCCAAGGACGACGGCGAGCTGCTGCCCAAGGCCTCGGACCAGGCCAAGATGGATGCCGAGTACGAGATGTTCTTGCGCGATGTCGAGGAGGACGAGGAACTGCGTGCTGCTCTTGCTCTGTACAAGAACTCGCTCAAGACCAAGAGGGAGGCGGATGCCATGAGCATCGCCGATACGGACATGATGACGGAGGCTGAGGAGGATGGTCCCAAGATCAGCATGGACGAGCTCCTTGACGACTTTGAGGAGATGGAGATTAAGGATAAGGAGTAGGATGTGGTTTCATATGGACTGTGAATGTGAGTGCGAATGTGAATGGACTTGGGTTTCGGGGTATACAAAATTCCGGGAGTTAGCTGTTTTTATGGTTTGCGTTTACGGACATTCATGAATAGATTACGGGAATGGGCTTGCCGTGTTGGCGCCCTCTGCATCCAACGCCATGGTCTTGCTGCGTGCTGTTTTTGTTGAATCATTCAAGTTGTTGAATCTCTGAAGTAAAGGGTGCGAAGATGTGGAAGAATTTCAAGTGCTTATATATCCCAAGTTTACTTTGCAACACGATGACGAAACTACGTTGGAATCATATTCTGTTCATTTGGATTCTTTTTTACTTCATTTGATTCTGTTACGCACTTCGAGGGAAAAATGAAGGACGAAAGAGGCCACAAAATTGAAATAGAGATGTCACAATGTCGTTGCATCATGTTTAGCACAAGCAAGATTCAGAAGCAAAAGAAGAAAAAGTCAAAAAAGAGAACCAGAAGGTTGATCGTTATCGCTCGGATACCGGGAGTCGAACCCGGGGCTGTTGAGAAAACAGACACTTCTAGGAAGTGAGAGTCAACGATGTTACCGCTACACCATACCCGATGGAGGATGGCTTCCGATTATTTGATGGTTGTTGCACAGGGAGATGCGTTTTTAAACTGGGAAAGAATCTTTTGGTTGTGTGGTGGAGTTGCATGGGTCAAGGGTTCAGCGGCGGAGCAGACACGGCAGGGTGCAAAAAAGATGAGAGGAAAAGGGGGGTTGTTTACTTCGTGAGTTTTGGGGTTCGCACGAGGACAGTGTGTTTTTGTGATTTTGTTCTCCTTTTTTCCTTTCTGTATCCTTTCGCTTTCTTGCCTTTCTTCCCCTTTTTTGTCACTCATTTCAAGGGGTCAAAGAATTCCCTGCGTTAGTCGGGCAGGTGCGAAGTCCGCACAAAGAAAATATTCTGGCAACATGCTTTCCCAGCTTTCCCTTCTGCTCCTTCTCTTCTTAACTTTCCACCCGGGAGGAGCGGATTTGGGCAAGTGCCTTGAAGACTTTGGCTCGCTGGAAAATTTTGACAAGCAGGTCGCATTAACGTCAGCAGGAGCGAGTGGCTCATGCTGGATTCAATTTCTTGAGTTCCGTTTCTGTCGGCGCACAGGATTCGATTTTTGCCTTTCTCCCGTGATGTTCGATTTCTTCGAACATTTCACCAACCAAAATTATGCCTCAATATGCCCTGGGCAAAATAATGCACGCAGACTACCTCTATGCATTCACCGACCGCAATGGCCCGATTGCCATCATTTCTGTCGAGAATGGGCTCCCCTTGTCTCTCCTTTCTCCATTGTCTCCAATGTTGACCACGCTGTGCACCCTCCCACAACTCCAGCTGGAATATTAATTACGAAGATGAGCTCATGAACAAGTAGAAATGAGGCACTGCGGGCACTGTGAGCCATAGAATGAACCAAATCACCCACAACATCGAGACTCTCCGGTTCCAGGCACGACTCCGTGTCCAGATCAACAGGACCGCCAGCACAAGTCCAAGCCCAAACAAAACTACAATCGTGATTTCAATTGGGTAATGATTCAAGGAGTATCTGAACGTGTCTATGTTCATAGCCCACCAAAGGATCCAAAGCGCCGAGAACCACCGGGGACCTCGCTCGCCATACACAGAAAAGACGGTCCTTGTCATAGTCGAGTCGTCTTCTGGCTGCTGCTGTCCCGCAGTGTCGATGCCTTCGGTTGCAGGGCCTTGGTTTTGTCCCGGAAACTCGCTTCGTATTTCGTTTTGTGGCCCAGATCCAAAGACAGGGGACGGAACGGCAGCACCGACTTCAACAGTGGCAGCAGAGCCGCCCGTTTCGAGGTCATCTCTCCTCTCATCGTTGAAACCCTCATGATCCCTCAACTCCTAAACCAGCCCAGTGGTCGCATGCACGGCAACACATGTCCACAGCCAATCCCATCCCAAATCTCTTCGCATCAACAAAATCAGCCACGCCTGCCAGTTCAATGTCGATAGCTCAATCACTCGCCACATATGTCTCTCCAGCGGTCCAGCATGAGAGGTTCTGGGTGTCATGGGCCCTCCGTTGGCATGACTGAAGCTCCCATATATATACCCTAGCCAGGCTAGGGTAGGAAACAGGAACTCCCTGTATCTCATTGAGGAAACATCTCCACTCAAAACAAAAGCAAAGAAGGAAGCTCTTCCATTAGCGTTCTAAGTTCTCGACTGAAAGCAGCCGCCCCGTTGACTGGCATATTGCTGAAAGGGGTATTCGGGGGGTACCGTTCGAGAAAGAGGTCGTAGATTTTTGGTAGGAAGTTTCTAAGCATCCATGGTGGGATTGAATGTTCCGTAACCACGATGAAGATTAAGCCGGGGCCTGGGGTTCCGGAGAGGGGAGGGAGGAGATGGAACGCAAGAGCAAAGCGCCAAAGGTACGAGTCTTCGCCGGGGATGTCCTCGGGGTCGAGGAAAGTGCTGTTGATGGCCGAAAGGGCGGACAAAGCGATTTCTTCGGGCTGAGGAAAAGGTGAGGTTGAAACTTGGGCTAGGACTGTTGCATTATATGCAACACAGGCGCTGCGGAGATGAGTGTTAGTAATTGGCTAGGGATTGTGGGACAGGTAAGGTGGTGAAGTAACGTACTAGACAATGTCGGACATCGTGATGGTGTAGTGAGGGGCGTTTATGGACAGAGATCGTTGTGGCGTGATCGCAAGTCGAATATCGAGTGAAGATGGGGAGTACTAGTACATACGTCAGAACGGGGGAAACCCTCTATCTTATACCCCTCTCGGGTATCCTCCGTAGCTGCCACTATTAAAGGCCTGGTCTCCGTGCCTGCGTGGCCTTGCCAATGTACTTACTGTCAGCAGGTATGTACCTGCTACCTCCATCTACAGTCTGGGAATGACGAGGAAAGAGAGGCAGTGGAGCTGGAACATGGACATGACCATCACGACGACCAGCAGAATACACTTGAGCTTTGCCCCAAAAACACTTCGATGGTTTGGAAGCTTCATCTTGACATTCTAACGAAACCTATCATGACCTTCAGATCCGCTCCTAACCATAAGTTGTTGGGTAGGCTACGCGTTTCTGTTGGTGGTGAGGTTTTGCTCCATTTCAATGTTTGAGTTGTTTGGAAAGTTTTGTGGTGATGGTGGAGCGGAGCGAGAGGTTTTGCTGGTAATGGAGGAGAGAATTGGTAGAGATTAGTGAAGGAGGAGATGAGGAAGGAGTAATGGAAAGAGTGAACGAGAGCAGGGAAGGAGGAAAGGAAAAGCGATTGCGGCCTGGGTTCTCTCCTTGATTGGAATTGTTCCCGGTGGTCGCTGGTTCGACATCCTCCAAAATCTAAGAGCAACAGGTGCTAGCCTTCCCACTACCCTAGGAAGGATATTGGGATAGGCATTTGGGCTTTGGAACGGCAATAATGGTAATTACTTCCGCCCTATTTGGCTCCTTCAAGGGGTCTGAATAACCGCTATTGTGATTCTAAGACGCAGGAAAACGGTACTTGGGATTAAATAATACTACGACAGTCCCAGACCTATAATCATATTTGTATTTGGCCTATTATCAAAATCCGGTATAGGGCTGTGACTTACTACAGAAGACAAGAGCCTTCCAGCATTTGTCACAAATCAAAGACCGGACATTCAAGTATCTGCTAAAAGACGTTTCTACCACTAATATTTTACATCCTCACCTTTGAACGGAGTTTTCAAGAGAAACCAAAGGGTTACGAAGCTCTTCATCATTTGGTTTCGACGTTTGTTGCCCATCCGGAAACCTACATCATCAGAGGCTCCCCGAACATCCTCGGCATTGTTCCGTGTGGCCTGCAATCAGGCGAAGCCCTACACCCCTACTGGAGCTTTGAGATGCCATCATGAGCATCGTCAGATCCATGGGTTCTAGAAAGACCTCCGAGCCAAGTTACACGACGGCATGAAACGCGCAGAAAAGAGACCAAGAATGTTTCGATGTTTATTCATCTACAATGGCTGTTACCAGCATCGCCCCAGGCTGCCAGGCAGTAACAGGGGCAGGACAGACAAGAACAAACAGGTCTTCTTTCAATCACCATGAAGATCCATGATGCACAATCTTCGAACGAACGAAGCAGAGACTAAAAATGACGAAACCTCTTCAAAAACTGAATTTTTGCGGGAACGAACAATTGATATGAACAGCCAGGAACAGGTAACATGTCCGGTTCACGGCCTTATGGCCCATTGTTCTATTCTCGCCTTCGCTCCCGTCCCGTGCGACTGTCTGGTTCTTATTCTTTGTTTTGAACAACTTCGAACATTGGACAGAGGTACGCATTTCTTTGTTCAATAATGTACAGAGCACACTCTAACCAATGACGCCTCACAGTGAGCGGGCCGCGTCTTTCTTCGTCTTTATATCTCCACGATTAGCGCCTTCGCCCTCGTGATTGTTCCTGGAAGGCCGGACAGACGGGATGTAAAAAGTGATTTCAATGTTCGGTGGTGATCGACCGGGGGAGTGGGCAAACATATACTCTCCGGGGGAGCGCCTGAACGCACTTTGAATTGGTTACTGGAATTCTTGTCATTCCTTCTTTTCCAAGAATATTCCCAACAGCCAGTCGACAGATGTGGTTTGGAAAACCCTTACCAGACCCATACTGGACCATTTCACTCCTTTTAAACACGAACTACGCTGTAGGAGAAGGCGACTCAGGGAGCCTAGAGGTTGACGACTGCATCAATGATGAAGATGGGCATCAGAAAACTTGGCGATGCGGTATCGACAGCGACGACAGCGACATACGAATCGATGGACAGAGCCAGCAGCCGAGGACGAAGCATGTCTTCGTCGGAACTTCTAAGGAGAAGACATAGTCCTCATCAACGAATCACAGACAGAGAAGAAGATCACGAAGAAGACTCGGGGTCCGGGGACGATTCGGGTGACGGTAGTGATTCTGAGGGAGATGATGGGAAGGGTAATGAGGGAGATCAATCCACCACTGAGGACGAGGACGACAACGAGGAGCAAACGGTCACAGAGGAACGCACCATAACCCAAGAGCACACAGCCACGATAAATCATACGCAAACAGTGACCGCGAGCCCGGTGGCGGGTGATATCAAGAATAAACACTTTTCTGGTGTCCAGACCCCTCCGGATCCAGCATCCTTCTCAGGCTGGTCACATCATACAGGTAAGAGATCTTCTTCTACTGGAATAATCAGCACCCCAGACCCACCCCGTGAGAATACACCGGAGTCAACCTCGGTTTCTTCCCAAGAGCACACGACCGCGAGCCCGATGGCGGATGATGGTAAGAAAGCCCGTTCAGGTTACGATTCATTTCTTTCACCGTTCGGTTTACAAAACCGCACCTCGCCTGTAGGTAAGAGGTCCATGTCTTCCCTGGGGTTCATCAGTCTCGAAGACCCATCCGATGAGGTTGCACCGGAGTCAGCCTCGGATGCTTCCAATGATGATTCTTCCGCAACCACTATGAGGTATGTGTGCCCCTTTACCTGATGTTTTTACTCCCTCAAAACAAACAGACACACTGACCATCAAGGTGGGAATGTATTGCAAGTAGTCGCCCTTATAAGATTTTGAACCTTCAAACCTCTGGGACCGAAATAGTTACAGCAACTCTCTCTAAAACCACAACATTCACCCAGACTCAAGGGCAACCGAATAGCTTGGGGGAAGGAGCAGCGACCACCGGAAGCCATGGAACCGCAAACTTAGCTGCCCAAGCTCAGCTGTCATCGACAGCGCCCGCCGGAAGCAGTGGAAACACAGACTCACTTCACTACCCTGACCCGTCATCAACAGTAGAACCAGCTGACCTGGGATCGGATGAAGTCACAGACTCTAGCGGTATCGTATCGTCCACTCCGGGACCAATCCTTCCAGAAGATTCAACGTTTTCCAGCTCAACACTACCGGTGACGACAAGCACCAACCCTGAAACGGAGTTGATCCCGTCTACCACGTCGATTTCTCCTGTGTACCCAACAACATCGGATGGCCAGGACTTGTATGGCGAAGCAACGACGGGAGTCCATTCGACGGTATTACAGGGAGGCTCGTCGCCGGAGCATGGTGGCTATAGCAATGGCCATACAGATCACCCTCCAGGCCCAACATCAACACCAACGATCGTGGATGGGATCACGACACCAGGTGTGTTCAGAATATTTGTTGAACCAGATCCGTTCTCCATCGGAAGCTTTTGGGTAGTTGCTAACAATGGAGCAGAAAACTTTTCTACCCGCTCTAAACTCCCGATTACCTCGCCTACCTCAAGTACGCACTCGGCGGATAGTGTGATAGCCTCTGAAGGGAAGGAGGATACTTCGTCGGACGATGTGCTGAAAAAGGGAGCCATCATTGGCGCTATAGGTAAGCGTCTTCACACGCACTTCTCACTTGAACAAACTCACTGACCGCGGTTCTCCATCGACTGCTCAGCTGGTCTCGTGGTCTTCGGCGTCCTCCTCTTCTTCCTCTGGCGAAAGCGCAAACACAACAAGAAGCGCCACAGTAATTCATCTACCAGTCACCTCCTCACCTCAACCTCAAAGAGTGCCGGAAAGCTTCCAGACAAGGACCCTTACCCATTCGACGACAATGACGACAGAGGAAGCATCGGCGGTGAAAGCATCGGACGGACATCCCAATGGACTTTTGAAGGTGTTGCCACAGCCATCCGCAGCTCGATGCGGCAATCCGTCGGCGGCGGCGTCGGCGCCACAGGTCCCGGTCCCGTCAGCCCTGTCAGCCCAAGCGGTGATGCTGCCAGTCTCGGTGGTCTCTCATCCGTCTCGCGGGGGTCGAGCTTCTCGTACGCGTCGGACGATTACTCCTGCCGAGGAAGTGCTGCCAGCAACGCGAGCGACATCTACCAAGCCACTGCGCTGGCATACCCTACACCGGGGCGGGTAACGCCCGTCATGCCTGCGTACCCGGCTACGGCAAAGATTGTGAATCTCTCACCGAAGCCTCAGAAACCGGAGATGGTGATGGTGAGGAATAATCGGAATAGCAGCACTGCGGAGCTTTTGGGTCTGAGTCGGAATCCTAGTAAGAGGACCACTGGAAAGTCTGGGAAGGGAATGGGACAGTGGGATAAAGAAGCTTGTGGATGTGATGGCAGTAGGAAGGGAGTGGGGCAATGGGATAAAGAAGCTTGCGGATGTGATAGTAGCAGGGCGTCGACATCATCGTCGGTGGTATCACCACCACCGATGGCGGCAAGGAGTTTGTATGAAGCTCTCGGGGGATCAGGACCAGGACCGGTATCCCCTCCTTCGTCGTCTAGGCCAGTTACATGGATGAGGCCGGTGCAGCCGTCGCCATTGTCGACGGCGAGAAATTCGGCATCATCAGCGTTTGTACCTTCACCGATTGTGGGGACACCGATGCCGGGGAGTAATAGGAGGAGTCATATGAGTTGATGGGACGTTTTGTTGAGTTGGAGGGTTGTTTTGGGGAGAGGAAGTGAGAAGGGAGAAAAGGCATGAGGAGTTTGGCCATGTTCGCGGGTTTAGCATAGAGTATTACATATACAGGAAATAGCATATACATTCGTAGATATCGGGTTATCGTAAACCCAATTTCCTGTACAGTTACCCCAACTGATCGTCCCTGCAGCCAACCCCTGACATGATCGTTTCTGGCACATGTCAACCCCGCAGTCGCATTTGACCGCGTCCTGTCTGCCGTCCCCAAAACTTCGCTGCAGATATCATCACAGGGGAAAAAGAGGATCCAATTCCAATTGCTTCGGTAATACTATAAAAAAAGGCCGCTCGCTGGCGACGGCTTTTACCTCTGTTTCTCTACTTTTTCTGTTCTGTTCCAGTTGCAACTTGCAAGAGTCATTCAGCAACACAATGCGGATGCAATCCACCAACGCCCTGTTTCGGCGCGCAACTTTGTCCTCCTCCACACTCTCCATCGTCCGACGATCCACCTTGACGACCGCACGCGGCTTCTCTTCAACCTCGACAACCCAAACCAGCGCAACAACGAACTCACCTGCGCCCTTTCAAACCGCTACACGAACCCAATCCCAAACTATCCAACAACTCTCCGCCGTCACCCCCTCAACAACGCGCACCATGGCCTCCTCCTGCAGCACCAGCTCCTCCTCCCCGGGCTATGAGAAGATTCCAAACACCTCCATCCGCATCCTCCGCACCGTCTCCTCCGTCCGCCGCTTTCGCAAGCCCTTAACCCTCGACTCCCGCTCCGTCGCCCTCGTCCCGACCATGGGCGCCCTACACGCCGGGCATTTAAGTCTTATCCGGGCCGCCGCGCGGGACAACCACCACGTCATCGTCTCCATCTACGTCAACCCGGCACAATTCGGCGTTCGCGAAGATCTCTCTTCGTACCCGGTAACCTGGGACGCTGATTGCGCCGCGCTAGCGAAGTTGGATCGCGAGCTTGCCGACGATGGGGAGAATCTCGGGAGGATCAGTGCGGTGTTCGCCCCGACGACACAAGAAATGTACCCTGCTGGATTCCCGGGGCAAGAACCGGAGAGTAAGGGGTCGTTTGTGACGATTACCCCCGTGGGGGAGGTCCTGGAGGGCAGCAGCCGCCCGACGTTTTTCAGGGGCGTGGCGACGGTTTGTATGAAACTGTTTAATGTTGTCATGCCGGACAGGGTGTATTTCGGGCAGAAGGATGTGCAGCAGACTGTGGTTATTAAGCGACTAGTGGAGGATTTCTTGATGCCTATTGAGGAGGTGGTGGTGGTGCCTACTGAGAGGGAGGAAAGGGATGGGTTGGCGTTGAGTAGTAGGAATGTTTATTTGGGCGAGAGGAGGAGGGGGGTGGCGAATGTGTTGTACAGGGCGCTTAAAGCTGCTGAGGGGGTTTATGCGGGTGGGGAGGGGGTCAAGGATCGTGAGGCGATACTTGGCGCGGCGAGGGGGGTGGTGGAGGAGACGTTGGCGGAGCAGATGAAGATGGAGCCGAGCAGGAGGGTCAGGTTTGAGGTGGACTATTTGAGCTTGGCGGATCCGGAGACGATGCTGGAGTTGGAAACGGTTGATCCGAAGAAGGGAGGGATTCTGAGTGGTGCGGTGAGGTTTTTGCCGGTGGAGGAGCCAAGGGAGGGAGAGGATTTGGGACATAGTGGGGGGCCGTTGGTGAGGTTGATTGATAACATCATCTTGCCGCCTAAGTAAGTGTGGATGGGGTTCAGTTGAAGGGGTGTCTTGGGTTGCTAGACTAGAGAGATGTTGTTGTTAGAAAGCATTTTGCATGGGTTGGCGTATGCGATAGAGTTTCCGTTGGAGCGCATCTTAGAGTAACTTGCGATTAGCATCTCATGTAGACTAGTATTTGCGTGTCATATCTATAAGAGTTGGATAGTGCTTATATACGGTAGCTTCCTTCCTATACCGTGACGAGCCGCTTAAGCTCTCGTCTTTCATCCGTGATGGTCTCCACCCTCTGACTGCTCATGCTCAAGATTGACATGTCCCATTGTCAGATGTTACCACCTCCTCCTACCAAAGCAGAGCCACGAAGTCAAAGTAGAGATGCTTCTCATCCTGTCCAACCGGTCCTTCAAATGCTAATGAACACCCAAAAGCCAGTGGAACTTGCCAACCGTGGTTCTGGTTCCATTCACCCGTCCTCCTGTCGCTTCTTGACTTGGTGGTCCTCTGACGCGACTCCAAGCCACGGTAGTCCCCGCCCTTGAAACGAACATAAAGGCTCGACGGTCTGTCGTCGCACATTGTGCGCGTCTCGAATCGGCTTTCGAGTTCTGGAAACACTCAGCCGAGCTGGCTGGTTCATGAAAAGACATGTCTTTTTCGGTAGCAAACCTCAGCTTCCATCGAAGCTTTCACGGCTGGTGTCGCAGAGATGGTCTGCGGGAGGGCTTGCAGCATCGGTCGAGACCATGAGCGGATTTCACTCAATGGCAGCATCGGGCCCTGATCAGAAACCCCTTCGCTCGTCTTCCACAGCATTAAAATCCAGGCAAGTCGAACCGAAGTCGTCGAAGGATTTGTGCCGTAGTGTCGTATAGTGTATCGTATCTGCATCTTCCCTTCGCCTCACAGAATCTTGGAAAAGTGCGACCTGAACTTCTTGTTCGCGCGATCCGCCGACCGAAACTGGAACTGCTCGCCGTGCACCTCAAAAATCATCTTCGGTTGTTCGGCCTCTGTTTGTTGTTGTTGCTGCTTGTTGTCGTCACTTTGTCCCTCCTCCACCGCCGCCATCGGCACCCCACCCAACGGCACCTCAATCCTAAACACGGTGCCCTCCTTCGGCACCAGTTTCCTCTGATTCCTCCTCGTCACCACCTCAAACGTAAACCTCGAATCCTTAATCACAATCCCCTTCAATCCCACCCGACTCACACACCCGCTCCTGACAACCTCCACCTCAGCCCCATGAAAATCCGCGCTCGTCAGCTTCGATGCCGCGCCCTCGCCACCGGTATGTATCTCGTTCCCCAGGATCTCGCGGATGTACCCCAGCCAGAGCTGGTGCAGCGGTTCAAACAAAACGTATTTTTGTCCCGAGCGAGGCACGTCGTAGAGCCCCAACTTGCGGCGCTCGTTGGCCGAGAGCGGTTTGGGTTTCAGCGCCTTTTTGCGGGAGAGCCGCTTCTTTTCGCGTTCGCGACGGCGGGCGGCGCGGGCGTCGGAGGGAGGAGGGGAGGATGGCGTCAGGAAGAGTGGACGTTGTTGGATCTTTTCGGTGAGGATCCGTTTGGTTTCTTCGGGGTCGTGGGCGCGCGAGAGGAGGACGGCGGCGATGGGTTGGTTTTTGGAGGATGGTTGGGATGTTGATTCCATTTTGGAGATGTGAGGATGTTCCTCCGGTTTGCTTTTTAAGAAGGATTGGGATCGATGTCGAGGGATGGTATCGGTTGTCGCAAAGATCAAAAGATGGGAAGCTTCCAATTCAGTTGCGATTGACAAGATTCGAGGTTTGATAAGGGCCAAAATGGAAAGTCGACGCGCTAAGATAAAAAGGTTCAGAAATTGGAACCACTGCACCTTTCCCTGTCCGGCTTAGCTCCTGCCTCGGCTCGTGTTACCCCGCTGTAACCCCATGCATGGGACGGGGCACCTTAACGGCTCAGGTCTGTGATCCCTGCTGGTGACGCTTTCCAGTGGCGGCAGGCAAGATTACACCGGATTACAGTGGGCGCTCTAACAATTCCAGGTTGGATGGGCGGTTTAGCATTCCCGATGTTACCGTTGGTCTGGATACATAACTCTACATGAACCGAGGAAGGGAAATCATTTCTCGCTTGACTTCTTTTCTGCTTGTGATGATGGTTGCAGTGGCAAGTTGTTGAAAGACTCCCATGTTCCAACACTGATACCCGTGTATTATTCCTGGATGAAGTCATTTCCAGTTACTGCCGACTAGGAGTCTAGGTACCTACACCACTTGCTCTCTTTCAAGTTATAACTCCCTCCCGAGTCCTGCCGACAACAACCACTTGCACCGAGACGTGTCACCTCACCTTACGCGCGACCAGCAAACGCACGACAGGAACACAGAACTGGTCAACTTGGTGGGAAGTAATAGCATTGGGGACTTGAACCAGACAAGTCCAACTGGAAAGAGGATTGGGAAATACTTGGGACCAAAGAGCAGTCTCGTCAACAAATGGCCGACGAACAAGATGGACGCGACGATAACCCGGCGCAAGTCGAGGACTCGGCGCCCGATCTGCGCATTTTGGGTGACCGCATCACTTTCCAGCCCAGCGGCTTTGTGGCGCCCTCCAAGGGTAGCGTAGGTGATGAGAAGGAGGAGGCTCTGATGAAGAACATGGCGCGCTTTCGCTCCGAGCCGCTACAGTATGTTGAACGCCCCGTCCTCTTGAATGTGCTTGTTAGAGGGCACTTTGGCCAAGGAAATCCAACCACTAACACCGCTGTCCAGATTCCTCCGCGAAGTCTCCCTCTACGTCTCGGGCACAGGCTGGCGCGCCTACGACGATGTCATCGGCCAACCCGTCTTCTACCCAGGCTATACCGAGCACATCAAGTCGCAAGTCATGTCGGCCACGCTATTGCAGATCAAGATCGCACAACTGGCTGACATGCGCCTCTCCATCGAGGAGAAACAGGGGCTGCTCAACAAGAACGACAGGAACTTCGAAACCAAGCGCAACCAGCGCCGCTCTGTACTCGTTCAGAGTCTCCAAGAGGTTGCCGAGCAGCTTACGGATAACATGGTGTGCAAGATGGAGAGCAAGGCCTTTATCAGGGGTGCTTACTACATGGTCACCCAGATGTTGTTGAGGGCCTACCACCAAGGAATCCACGTCTCTAGCGAGGAGGTGCTGAGGTTGCGAAATGTGGCCCGGGAAGCGGAGAAGAAGGGACAGAGCATCATCTTCTTGCCGTGCCATCGATCGCATGTCGATTATGTTGCGTCCCAGTTGCTTTGCTATAGACTGGGCTTGACTATGCCAGTCGTCGTCGCTGGCGATAACCTGAACTTTCCGCTGGTAGGAAATTTCTTGCAGCATGCCGGTACGTCACTCGTTCCCAGGTTGCTCCCCATCAGCCATCCACCCTAACCGCTAGACAGGCGCCATGTTTATCCGCCGCTCCTTTGGCGACGATCAACTGTACACGACTCTAGTACAAGCCTACATCGACGTCCTCCTCCAGGGCGGCTACAACTTCGAATGCTTCATCGAAGGCGGCCGCTCACGTACCGGCAAGCTGCTCCCGCCCAAGTTCGGCATTCTCAGCTTCATCCTCGACAGTATCCTATCCGGTCGTGTCCAAGACGCCGTCATCTGCCCCGTATCATACCAATACGACAAGGTGGTGGAAACAGAGGGCTACGTGACCGAGCTGCTGGGCGTGCCCAAGAAGAAGGAGAACCTGGCAGATTTCCTCAGCGGCGGATCAAGCGTGCTTTCACTGCGTCTGGGCAGGGTAGACGTCCGTTTCCATGAGCCATGGAGCCTAAGGGGTTTCGTTGACGAACAGGTTACCAGGCTGTCCAAGGTCCCGTCTAGCATTAACTGGAAGGACATGAAGAACTCCATTGTACGACAGAAGCTTCTTCGCACGCTTGGGTACAAGGTTTTGGCGGATATCAACCATGTCTCGGTGGTGATGCCGACCGCCTTGATCGGTACCGTTCTACTCACCCTCCGCGGTCGTGGTGTTGGCCGTGCTGAGCTGATTCGTCGTGTCGAGTGGTTGACAGCCCGTGTCCGAGCCAAAGGTGGACGTGTCGCCCACTTTGGTAACACGCCGGTCTCAGACGTGATTGAGCGTGGTCTGGAGGTCCTCGGAAAGGACCTAGTTGGTGTTGTTGAAGGCCTGGCTGAGCCCACTTACTATGCCGTTGACCGGTTCCAGCTCTCTTTCTACCGAAACATGACCATCCACCTGTTCATCTCCGAGGCACTGGTCGCAGCGGCTCTGTATACGCGCGTCAAGCAAGGTGGAGGCCCGGCGATCCAGGATATTCTGTACCAGGACCTGCATGACCAAGTACTATTCCTATCGTCGCTGTTCCGCGGCGAGTTCATCTACTCGGGCGAGGGCCTGGCGGTCAACTTGGAGAAGACGCTCATGGGGCTAGAGGCGGATAACGTCGTCTTCCTAGAGAGAGATGAACTCACAGGCGCCATCACCAAGGTCGGACTGTCGGATGCGGAGCGCGCTGCGGGCAGAGAGAATTACGATTTCTACTGCTTCCTCATCTGGCCGTTTATCGAGGCAAGCTGGCTTGCTTCGGTGTCGATTATGGGTTTGACGCCTCCATTGGGGCAGAAGGATGATATTTGGATTCAGTTTTCCAAGGCACAGGAAAGTGCACAACTTGTGAGTTACCACTAACCCCTGCTTAAGAGTTATGCATCATTGTCCCAACAGCGACTAACAATTACCTCTTCAGCTCGGCAAAACCCTCTATCACCAAGGCGACCTCTCCTACTTCGAAGCCGTCAACAAAGAAACGCTCAAGAACTCGTACCAGCGCTTCGAAGAAGAAGGCATCATCCAAGTCGTCAAGTCCAAAGACCCCAAGGTCCCTCCGCGCATGCGTCTCGCGCCCGAATGGCGGCCCGCCAGAGACGAGATCTCGGGCGTTCTCATCGCTTCCGGACGTCTGTGGGATTTCACCGAGAAGATCGCGTCAAGCAGGCGAGAAGGCAAGAACAGACGTGATGGGGCTACGGTGAGTACCAGGGTGGTCAGGTTGACCGACGATCTGGGCCAGAAGCTGTTTGAGGAAGCAATTGCGGGCACGGATGGCGGGAAGAAGGGTAAAGGAAAGGGTAAGGGGAAGGGCAAGGGAGGTGCGCCGGCGAGGTTGAGTAGGGAGGAGGAAAAGATCTTGACGGCGGATTTGAAGGAGAGTAAGAGGAGGAGGACGTTGGAGAATCGGGCGCATTTGTGAGGGGGTTGGTGGAGGGTTTTGGAAAGTTAATACAATACATCATGAATGAAGCCAGAGACTATGTGATCTTGCTATCCCAATTGTGTCGTCATTGTTCTATTCTTCTTTTTGGTCGTCAGCTTTCCCTTGGGTTCTTGCGGTTGACAAAGGACCATCTAGAATAGGGCCTTCAATTGGTAAGCCATGTTCGTGGCGCTATCACAGCGCCGAAAATTAGCTCCCATTGAGCGGACGTATCCACCGACTGGCATCTTTCAGAGCAGAAACTGTGGTCTTGGCAAAAATCTATAGAGCAACAGGGAATGTCAGTTAGCGGTCTTAACAATTACGACACCCGTCGTCACCATCCCAAGACTCGGACTGCTGTCTCCAGATCCGCATCTTCGCGTTTGCATCACCAACCTCAAACCTCAAAATCCCGGCGTCTCGCCAACTTGCAGCATCAGAGTATCACGACCTTTGCAGACTTTGTTGAAATGGCGGTCGAGGGCCGGCCTCCAACACCCAAGTCGATCCTTCGGGGTCACAAGGCGCAGGTACATGCCGCAACCTTCATCCGCAACAATGAGCGCCTCGTCACTGGTGATGCCGATGGTTTCGTCATCGCCTGGGACCTGACCATCATGAGGCCTCGCGCGGTATGGCAGGCTCATGAGAACGCTATCCTAGGAATTGCCGGATGGGGTAACGACCGGATCATAACACATGGTAGGGACAACAAGCTCATTGTCTGGAAGTTGACCGGCGATGATGAGGCCCGGATGAGTACCACGCTTCCACTCGACCCATGCACAGAACCGCGGCCAAAGCCATGGATGTTGCATCTTCTGGAGGTCAACACCATGAACTTCTGTTCTTTCTCATATTGTCCTGTTCCGCTTCCTGTGCTACCAGGTCAGCAAGAAGGCCAAAGTCAAGACACAGCAGAAGAGTCAAAGCCTGGGTCAGAGCTACTCATCGCAGTTCCCAACACGCTGGCGTCCGAAGCGGTAATTACGTCCGATGAAGAAACCTCTTCCTTACTCCGAAAGCTCACTGACTCCCGCAGATTGACATCTTTCATCTCCCTTCCCAGACGCGCCGCCATACTGTTAAGCTGGGCGATAAGAACGGCATGGTCATGGCCGTGGCACTGTTCAACCAGGCAGACTCTCTAACCCTGGTGGCTGGGTATGAAAATGGCCTTGCCATAGTGGCGCATCGTGATCCCATCAAGAATGACTGGATACCCCTATACCAAGCAACCTGTCACTCTCAACCTATTCTGTCGTTGTCTATTTCTCCTGCCCGGGATTTCTTCCTCACGTCAAGCGCAGATGCGGTCATTGCTAAGCACCCCTTGCCTCCTGTGGTCTCACCGGATACAACATCGACACACGTCACAGCAACTCAGGCCGCTCAAGTGTCTGAGAGTGAAGAGAGCAACAGACCTGTCAACGCAGGGGACAAAGCCGTTGGAAAGTCTCTGCTTGGTGCGGCCTTGGCCAAGGCGAAGCAGAATCCTTCATCGCAATCAAAACCACCACACAAGCCCCAAGAAGTACAAACCCAGCCCCTGAAGACGGTCAACACAAAACATGCAGGACAGCAAAGCATCGAAATTCGGTCTGATGGCTTGGTCTTTGCCACTGCTGGCTGGGATAGCAAGATCCGCGTCTATTCCACAAAGACGCTCAAAGAGGTTGCCGTCTTGAAATGGCACCAAGTTGGATGCTACGCTGTTGCTTTCGCCGATATTGCACCAGAGGCTAGTGCTCCTTCGATTAACGACCAGAATCCTCAAGCAACCGAATCGACCACTGGGTCCGAACCGACTGGGTTCGATTCTCTGGGCCATGGAACCCCAAAATCAAACATGGACAAGAGCCTCACCGTGGTACCGAAGCTTGTCGAACTGACAGTCAGGGATAAGCGTCTCAGACAGGCAAAGACGGCACATTGGCTGGCTGCCGGAAGCAAGGACGGAAAGGTCAGTCTCTGGGATGTCTTCTAGACGTTCGATGCGGCCGCGGCAACGTGGAATTAAGTATCTTGGGAGCACTTGAACAGCAAAGATTGCGGCTTCACTCATGCCATCCCGGTCGTCAAGCAAAGACGGGAAGCACCATCAATCGAGCTCAACATAAATGACCCCATTTCACTTTGTGTAATAGACGTTGGGCATCCGTGATGTCAGGGGAGGAGGTTTCACTTGACAACAACATTGCCATGCTCCGTATATGGTTCCAGAATTCCTCAGGCTTGGCAAGTGAGCCCGTGACGCGGTGCAGTTTTGCAGCAGATCATGCTCTTGGCGCCATCCCAATTCCATGCTCGGCAACTCAAGCCGATGCACTTCTCTGACACAGGGTTACCCAACCCGGTCCGGGTAGCTGGCGTTCCAGATCCCGATCTGCCCCTTCTCATGGCTGGCTCCCCAAACGGGAAACTATTGTGCAATTCTAGAGTGGTGATAGGCCAGCCGGACAGGACTCCATCGGCCCCTACGACGCCATCTGCCGGCAAGTCACGTTCTATCGATGCGAAATCTTGACGACGACAAGCTGAAATCGGAAGAAAAAAGCCATACCGCGATCCCACAGATCTGGCTGGCCAACTAGCTCTCGTCATGGCGTTCCTTTGGTCCAAGCAGGGCAGTCATGAAGCCTCTATTGCCCCAGCCATCCTTGCAAAGGCTCCTGTTGTACTCCTGCCTGTAACCAGCCCAGCACATACACATAACACCACTTTCCAAGACATGCATACTCTCACCTTGGCTTGCATTGGAGCAAATGGGCATTTGGTTCCCCTTGTGCCATCTGGATAGTCGTCAAGAGTTACAGAGTCAACCTAGTTGTGCCCCCAGCCAGTATCACTACTTCCACATAGGCGCCCTTCATCAAGGCCCTTGCTCACATTGGCATATCCATGTCCCTTCAGAGCCGTTCTGTCTTGTGTGTCTCGACAATTCTTACCTCTTCTACTGGGCCTTCCCCTGAGAGAATTCCGAACGCATCGACCGGAGTTGCTGTATCGACCCAAAACGCAGCATCACTTCCGAGGCATCCACTTTACTTTTCCTCTCCCTTCTCCCCAGATTACATGTATTGGCGAGCGTTCGGCTGCCTGCCTGTTATTCTCTTTCCACGGATCTCGATCGGGAGACGCCGCGGCCCGACTTTTGGCAAGTTCTGAGCTGTTTTCTTGATGACGGTTGCCGTGTTTCTAGAACAGATCCGTCACCTTTTCGACACCGAGACACGCTTCGTGGCGTTGCCTTTGCGGCCCCTGCTGCGTTCAACATCCTTGCGGACGTCAGTGGCCCGGGGTCTGGGTTCAGAAGAAAATGAATCCAGGCGTCCAACACCCAAAAATACACACTAATCACTGGAATGTCGAACGGCATCGTGCCTTACCGCCGCCATCATCAGCCCATCTTGCTGCATTCGAAGATCACTCACAGTCCTATCCTGCCGTCACCGACTCGTATCCGACTAGCGGTGGCCCTTACGAGGTGTCGCCAGCGAAACGGGTAAGGATATCAGGCGTCCTAGCATCTTCGGCTGCAGGCTGGGCCACAGGTCAACAGCAGGGCCAAGCTCATGATGCAGAACTAGGGCCATCTACTGAAACGGACCCAGGAGCTCCCAAGTCCAGTTACCGTGAGAAGAATGACGATATCACGGTGAAGAAGTCCAACGCAACACCGCAAAGCGGCAGCACGAGCAGCAATGTCAACGCTAACAACAAGTCTCGCCGGGTCCGCACTGGGTGTCTAACCTGCCGTGGCCGCCACCTCAAGTGCGATGAAGCCTTCCCGGAATGCAACAACTGCCGAAAGAGTTGTCGTGAATGCAAACGGGGTCTACGCCTGAACTTCATCGACACCCGAGTCAAAAGTCCGCCATTTGTGCCGCCCACGTTGGAGTGGTCAGGTATGTCGTTCCGTTCCCAAAACCCAAACATCCGGTGCCGGTGCCGGAAGGCTGCATAACTGCATGGAAGATGCTGACACAAGGGTTACTACAGTACAATTTCAAGACGAGTCGCGGCTGATTGCGTCGGAGTATCAAGGCGGATTGGGACGCTATCCCCGGCTGGATCAGAACACCGTCGTCACGCCGCCTCATGAGACAGAACTGAATGCCACGCTCCGTGTCGTCGCCCAGAAACAGGATGCCGGTGCCGGCAAGACCTACCGCCCGGACAACTACGTCGCTCCGGGCTTCGGTGAGCAGCAGGAAGTAGTCGACAATGGCAGTGGTGCTGGCTTGATAATAAAACTCTCCCCTGACCAGCCGACTTATGATGGAAGTCAGTTATTCCAGCCTCAAGATCTGCACATGCGGAATGATAGTGACAATCCCTTTACGATGCGCGTCAAGATCTCACAGGTAAGCATAGTCTGATGTTCCACCCAGAGTGCACTTATACTGACGAAGGCTTTACAGCAATACACAGCAAAGGATGGCTGGGCATCGCAAACCCATGGGTACAGGAGAAGCGAGGTATCGAGTGCGGTGCCTTCTTTTTCCCAACATGGCCATCGGAGTCAGCCTACTCAGCACACCGTCCCTTTGACGACCTACGGGCTGCAAGCCAGCCAAACCCAGCACGCGCCCGAAGCCATGGCAATAAGCTCGACAGCGAGGACTACCCCGTCAAAGAAACCGACTGTCGAGCGGGACTACCTCAGCACCGATACCGAAATCCATCTCATGCAAGTGTTCATCAGCGAAGTCGCCCCCTGGATGGACATCCTCAACAAGGACAAGCATTTCGCCAACATGATGCCCGACCTAGCCCTCAAATCGCCCATGCTTCTCAATGCCCTCCTAGCCTGTGGCACCATGCACCTCTCCCTAACACAACAACAACAACAACAATCTTCTTCCCAGCCTTCCGGTAACAGCAATGTCAACAAAGCCTGTTCGTACTACGATCTCGCAACGATGGAGCTCTGGCGCAACCTCGAGCAGACTGGCCCACCATCGGACCGTAATGCAGCCGAGTGTGCCACCACGGCTACTGTGCTCAACGCGTACGACATTATGAACAGCGGCGGGAACCCGTCCTCGTCCCCGTTCCCGTTCCCGTTATCGAGATCGCAGCAGCAGCGGGTAGCAGTAGATTACCACATCGCCGGCTGCGCCAGGGCGCTGGTAAAGGAATGCGGGTGGAACGCGAACTCCGCTTCCGCGCTGGGGACTGGTGTGGGGGAAGCTTGTTTCTGGTTCAACGGGTGCATGGAGGTGCTCAGTTGTTTGCCGGCGCTGATGCAGATGAACGCGTGGCAGGAGACCCCGACTGTTTGGGATCCTGATCAGTGGGGGTTGGATGTGAATGTTGATCGATGGACAACGACAACTGCAAATGCAAATAGTACGGCGGCCACGGCCACGGGAGGCGGTGGTGTGGACAGCAGCAGCAATCTGACGACAGTCAATGGTAACGAGGACCAGTCGTCATTCGGGCTTCGTCGGCTCGGAGCGGGTGCGGGTGCGGGATACAGCACCGTCAACGGCAACGGCAACGGCAACGGCAACGGCAACGGCAACGGCAACGGTAGTGGAGAGGAAGAGCTCTGGGCGCAACGCATCCTCTACGTCCTCGCCAAGGTCGTCAACTTTTTCTCCGCAAACAACAACAGCGTTTCGCGATACCAGGAGACCTCGCCTCACGACGAACAGATGCGTCTCCAGAGACGATTCACAGAGTGGAAGAGCCTCAATGATATGTGCGACGTCTGGAAAAGTAACTGTCCGCGCTCCATGCGGCCGTACGGGTACGCCCACTCGTCGTCGAGCGGGTCGTTGTTTCCTAATGTCTGGTAAGCCTGCCTCATTTTTATCTCGATTTCTTGCTTCCTCTCCCCATACAAAACAGACAGAATGAACACTAACAAGCTCTTTTTTTTTTTTTTTTTTTTTTGCAAAAGGCTCACCAAACGCCCCGCCCTCATCGCCCGCCTCTTCTACCACGTAGCCATGTGCATCCTCGCTCAAGTCAACCCCGTCAGTCCGCGCGACAGCGACGCCAACCGCGAGCTCCAGCAACATCACGCTCGGCAGGTGTGCGGCATCGTGGCGCATAACAAAGATCGCGCCGTGGCGTCGATAGTGACTCGCTGCGTTGCCACTGCGGGCGGTGTGCTATCCGATCGTGCTGAGCAGAGCGAGGCGTTGGCTATTCTGGAGAGGATTAGTAGCGAGACGGGGTGGAGGTTGGGTAGCTTGATGACTGATATGAAGAGGGCTTGGGGAGTTGATGTTGTTGAGGGGTCCAACGGTGGTGCAAGTGCTGTCAATGGGAACAATAATGCAGGAGGAGAAGCCTTTGCTTCGGCTCTTCTTGGTGGTGGAATGACCTCGGCAACTCAGACAACAATGGAGTTACCGCTGCCTTTGCCTTCGAGACCGCCTTCGATATCACAGCTTTTTGGTGGTGGTGCTTCAGCGCAGAGTCAACAGCAACAGCAGCAGCAGCAGCAACAGCAACAACCGCAGTTACCAACCACCAGGACTTCTTCCACGGCGGCAACAACTTCCTACTCCAACTCGCCTACTATACCTAACTTGACGGCTCAACCAACTTTTTCTGTCACTCCCTCCAGCCGGCGCCAAAGCCGACCTAGTCCGCCTCCTCCGGCTGTGGGCGCCAGCCAACAACCATACCAGGGATGGTATCAACAGGCGCCGCAGGCTAACGCTGGCAGCTCTGTGAGGACAGGAAGCATTGGTTCGCAGCAGTTGGGAGGAGGAGGAGGGGGAGTAGGAGGGTCGTCGGCTTTGGGATGGGGTTAGACGAGCGACTGAGACTGTCGAGTCCGAGTTATGCCTCACAACGGCTTGACAGAGAGACTTTGACACTGTTGAACTTTCATGAGTAATGTCTTTTCTGTCTCGTTCTTCTTTCCATATACAGATTGTTTGTCCATAGGTAGCCCGGGGAAAACTAAAAGTTTGAAGCCTTTTGAGGGGATTTGATGCTTTTTATGTCTTTATGAAGAGGAACGAAGATACCACTTTGCTTTCCATAGCTTCCTTTTGCTGCCTCCGTAGTTCGATACGAGATACTTGATAGTTTTGGTATGATGCTTCGTGTTTTGGAAACGAGAATAGTCTTCTAAAGGAACCTGTACCGGATTTTCCACGTCCGGCTTGTCTTTACAACCTCCAGGAGTGCATGATATAAGCTCTTGTTCAAGAAGCAGTAAGTACATACGGCCATAGATGGTGGAAAACTCGGGATCCCGTCCGCTCTCCCATAGATAAGCCACCAATCGCTTGACTAGTAGTTGGGTCGGTGACGACCAGCGAATCCCAGGTGCTGTATGTTTTTTTTGTCTTTTTCTGGGCCATCGATACAACGGTTTCTCTTTTTGTCTTCCAGGTTATGTCACCAGTGCTTTGTTTCTCTCTGTCCCTTTTCGACTGTGTTCATCTCTCTTTTGGCGACTGCTTATTCCAACCCGTGTATTTCGTTGTCATTGAGCCTCGCCTAGGTACCTCTCCGATCCGCCTCTTTCGAGTCATAGAGTGGGGGGGCGGCGGTGGTGATGATGTCTGCCTTTCCAGATTGGTTCGTCAGTTCTAGTGGTCCTCGATAAGTGCCTGGAAGATTGACAGACCGTGAATACGCGCCGTGACATAGGGTCACGAATAACCCGCCCTGCGGTACATTCTGTACTTCTGCCTGTCGTCCAACAGTTCCCCCCAACACCGCCGGCGCTTTCTCCATCCCCTCTTCCTCGGCCGCTCTCCTGACGCGATCTCTTATCAGGCGCTCGTCACACTTCCTTTGCCAGGGCAGACGCTCCCTACGACGGCTGTAGTGGCGACGGAAATGTCGGGTTTTGTGGTGGTGGAGGTTCTGTAGAGAGGTTGATGCGGATCTCGAGAAATTGATGATCTTGGGGGTACGTGTGTTTGTGTGTAGCTTCGTCCGTTGCTGTAGTTGTGGAAGCTGGTTTGTGAAGCTGTTTGAGTCTGTAGCCAGAGATGTTAAAGAACCAGAGGGCAAGGATCGATGACAGTGGTGAGGGGGTGACTTGATTAGAAGGCAAGAACGATGGCGCCGAGTCCATGGATGGCCATCTACCTCCACATCGCTCTTGACATCTCTTACTACTACCTTTTGAAGCTGTACTATAGCTAGGTAGCAAGTTGCTGTTGCGATAAACACAAGCGAGGTTGATGTTCTCTGAAGTGTGAGGAAAGGGGAAAGGAACACGAAACGAACGCGCACGGAAGCGAGAACTGGTTACTTGGTATGATGGGTAAGTTTAATAGGCGGGGTAAGTACCAAACCTTACACAACCGAATAGTCGTAAGAATAAACCGAATACATCACGGTCAGCATATTACACCGTAGCTATCCTTTTGTTACGCATCCTAACGTATTTAATATACCTTTAAACCTAAATTCTAGGCAGTTCCTAAAGGACAGAATCCCTAAGTAACTCTGGCCAATGTGTTTTCAAATTATTGTAATCCCTATCATAGTTTTATAACGGCGTTTCCTAGCCAAAGCGAGCCGTTATATTCAATTTATTTTTACAACCACCTCGACAACCCCGAAATTTTGGCTGTGGTGGTCCGTGCCAGATACTTGATAGGGGGGGTTTTCTTTTGCTCGGAACCGCAGTATGGCACAACACGCAGACCACCACGTGACTAGATAATGCATACCTACTAAGACAGGCCTCAAGCACTGTTATGAAAGAGGCATAAGTCCTCATTAGACCCCCAGTGGACACTCCAGTACGTACTTGACCCTATGGGGGGTATCTGAAGGCCTCAAGAGCGCCTCATACGCATCCAACAGGCACTACAAACACTAAACTTGAAGTCTCTTACAGGCCTAGTGTGAGCCTACGCGGAAGGTTTCGGGTACCCATGCCCGGTACTGCAGGTGCTTGGAGGCCCAGAGTCCTAAACATTCAAGGGCCGGAGGGGTTTCTGGTTCTTCCAGGACGTTTTCAAGCAGGTAGGGACCTGAAGGGAGGAGGAACCACAGTCGACATGTTCCCCGGAATGAGAAGCAGCGGCCGTCAGGACAGGTTTCAGCGAGAAGGATAGAGAAACCCACACCACTTACCATGAAGCCGAAAAGAGGGAGTGACAGTTGCTCGGAACATCTGGTCACGATGGTTCTGATCCATCTGAAGTACTGCAATCTGTTCCTACCTCTAGGCAAGTTCCACCGGGATAACGACAGCTTTGACCTTTAGACAAACAGTTCGAAAGAGGATGTGGTAATGGCAAAGCTGTCACGATGACCCATAAAGACGCAGGGGGCTTACCACAACAATAGCTTTAGAGTGTCCTTTAACATTCAAAGTTGAATTGTCGTTTTGGAGACCATCGATGTTGTGTATAACATCTCATTGGTCAGCCCTAATTGTGGGCCCTCGTACCGCTGTCTTGGTTCCTGCTTCCCGCTTCCTGTTTCCTGGCCCATCCTGCAGTTTGCCATCTGTACCTCCACGCACATGGAGGCATTGACAAGAGAGGAATGAACCGACATGCCGCTTACATGCTGCTCTGGTCTGCCCCTTCTGAAATAGTAGCCGTGAGCTTCCGCAGCCGCACGTCTTGCGTGTATCTCATCTTTCCTTGTCCCCATCTCTTCAGAGAACTCCAGTTTCTCTTGCAACCAAAGAAACGATAATCGGCAACAGTAGCCAGACCAGCTTTCTTCTGTTTCAAGAACGAACACCTACATGCTTAACCACGACCTACGAAATTCGGCGGTTACCTCTTCCGTTTTGATGTTTCTGTCGGAGTAGTGGCCCGTGCTCTCATTCCTCCTCCACAGGTATTTATAGACCGCCCCCCCATGCCCTTCTCCTCTCTTTTTCTTTTCCCCATCAGAATCATCCACCTTTTCCACTTTGTTTCTTCCCCAAAAAACTACCAACCCTTGTGTCACTCTTGTGCACCTCTTTGAAGCTCTTAACAGACATTCTATCCTTTCCCTCCTCTTCACTATGTCCCTCATTACGAAAATCATTCCCTTTCGCAGCAAGACTGCACACATCTGCTTCCCATGCGCTCAGAATTCTGTTCAGTCTCATTACTTGGGCGATCGACGCCATGGATGTCGAAACAACACGCCGTGGTTGCTCCTTGTTCACGAGTAGACTCCTCAAGGGTTTTATCCCGGCTCATCCAATTGCCAACTTGAAAGAACAGGTAAGATGAGGCAACCAAGGCTGAAATTCAGAGCGAACAATGGCTGACCTTGACGTGGAAGCTTCTGAACTACAAAGACACTTCTGAACCGTTCGATCCATACCAGCCGGAAATGGTCCGGGTTACTTCGACAGTTGCACGCCCAGGAACCGCGGCAGAGGCGTACTCCGGCTACGAACACCAGGCAGCAACCTCCTGCCGCTATTTCGACAAGCCCATCATTCCCGTTCTTCCCCGTCAGGCCTCTTACCTTCCTCTGTCCTCTTTGGACGTCTGTCATCAACTTCATCAACGGAATCTTCTCTGCTCCAACCATGTTCACCTTCGGCTATCAACAACAAAGAACCGCTGGTCCTGCCAGCCAACTCTCTGCCGCGCTGGACAAGCAACTACGATGGCTTTCCACGCAACTTCTCCCAACAGCAAAGGCTTTGAAGGAAGAACCCGACATCACAGCAGAAAGCATCGAGTTTCTCGAAGATGGACTAAACTACCTCACCCAGTTTTTTGCCAACGCGCCTTCCTCTTTCGCCATCACCAACCCTACCTCTATCAAGCGCGATCCCTCGACCGGACCTTCTTTCATCAACTCCTCCACCCCTGTCCGTCACACTCCAGTGCGGTCACAGGTAGACCCAGTCGCAAAAACTTGCGCTCCTGGGAGGTACTCTGTTGTCTTCAACGAACACTCTTCAGGAGAGAACCGCAATCATGACCATGGTAGAGACCCTTGGGCCTGGCAGAGAGAATACCAAGAGCGCCTCCGCAAGGCGCAGGCCTGGAACGAGGCGGAAAAAGAGAGGAAGGAGAAAGCCCGAGTAGCACTGGAGGCTCATCTGCGCCCACAGGAAGAGGAGAGGAAGAAACATCGCGGCCCCCGTGTCATTCGGGACCCGATTTCGGGACATGTGTTCAGGAACTGAACTTAGAAAGAAAGGTTTGTCTATCTTCCATACCTGGACACTTATCGATGACACCTAGAATTAATAACTAATCTTTAGAGGCTCAACAGTTATTCAATCATCATGATTTCCTCCACGACTTCCTCCTCCTGGTTTTGCGATGCTCGCCATCCGGCTCGTCGTTTTCCTTTCATTCGGTTCGATCGGAGCGATCGCCAACTTCGATATCGCGATCCGGGACATCGCGGCATCGATAGTCAAGCTCCACGAATCGATCGCTGCCGATCTTGCCGAAATCCGACAACAAGCGTCGATTTTTGGTGCTGCTGTCTCCGAAGAGAAGGTGGACGGCGAAGGGACCTAGACTGGACCGGAGTCTAAGCCGACTCAAGTAGTAAGGGGAGCGTTAGTTACAAGTAGGGAGAGGATGTTGTGCGGAGAACGCATGAGCGGATGATCGAAGCAGAAGCGTATCTGACATAGAAGAGAAGCTATGACGAACGGTTGGCGAAGGATATGGCAATTAGGGCTGTTGAAAAAGAGAAGGAGGAAAAGAGGTTGAAGGCACTAGAAGCCCACCTCGAAAAGCAAAGACGAGCAAGGATTGCGCCACGGGGCCCTCGAATAATCCGAGACCCCATTTCGAGGCGCGTTTTCTCTAACTAATATCAAGGTTTGTCCACTTCTCTTAACATTTATCGAGGACCACGAAAGCTAACCAACCAATCTCACATAGGAGTCGTCATCAAACAAGACATCCCCGACGCTACTCCGACCGACCAACACCCACTCCCATTCTCTCCTAGACCTGCCGCTCACACCAATACACAACCCAGCAAGATACGCTCCCAGGCTTTCTGCCAGGGCACATGGATAAGGAGGCAAGGCCGCGCGCATCTTAAGACAGAGTTCCTGCCCAATACTCGCTTCCGCGCGCGCTCGTTTCGCGTTCCTTTCCCATTTCCTCACACTTCAGAGAACATCAAACTCAACTGCCATTCCATCAAAAGCAACCACCACTTGAAGATCAACCATCAAAGCGACCCAGAATACGAAATCTCTTTCCACAATGAACACCAAAAACTACTCGAATTCTTCCGCGCTCACCGCGCTGCTTCTGACACTGCTCTCGATCTTCTACACAGCTGCCACCAACACAATCCTCAAAGTCGATTCCTTCCTCCTACGTTTTTGGACGCCCACCATCGTCTTCATCGACAGAGTTTGCCTCGACGCAATCCACTTCGCTTTCGGCCCTCGGACACAACTGTCACTCGGTCCTGCCCAAAGACTTTCAGACATCATCAGCGCAACACTGCGATCGATGGAGAGCCACCTTCTGCCGACACAAACCACAGTATCTCAAGAGCGGACCAACATCACAGAAGAGAACATTGAGTACCTCGAAGCTGGACTCAACTATCTCACTCGATTATAATACGACGAGCGTTTGCGGAAGGATCTTGCAGAGAGAGCGGTCCAGAAGGAGAAAGAGGAGAGGAGAAAGGCGGCGCTGGAGGCACACCTCCAAAGACAACGAGAAGCCAGAATGGCACCACGTAGCCCTAGGGTCATTCTTTGTTTGATTATTTGAGATATGGTAAAATGTGTTGGGAGCGATGGCGGGAATCAAAACGGAAGACGGGGTTACAATGGCAAGTCATTCAAGAAATGGGGCCGGGGTTTGGCGTGTAATAGACCTGGGTGAATAAGTGTAATGCTACAAATATATAAGGATCCGTTCTCATCCCGACAAAACATTTCATCCCGGAGGACAAATCTTGTAGACAAAATTCCAATTAGTTATATAGATTGGACGTAGCGCCGGTAAAGACGTACAAGATGCGTTTTTGGATGAATAAGGACAGAGTAAGACGTGCGTTCCAAGTACCAAATACTGAGAGCTATTAGAACCCGTCCCCATTCTCGGAACGACGTGGATGGGCGCCTGATTGGAAAAGAAAAGCTGTACATTGGACCAAAAACTGTGCTGGATACCCTTTTTGATGTAGTATACCCAAATATGAAAGTCATTGAAAGAAGATAGCACAAGAAGAACCTCAAAGACATAACCAATGATTAAACAGAAGATAAACGCATGTCTTAACAACAGGAGAGTTGAGCCTAATCGCATTATCATAATCATATACAGTAGAAGTGACCTGTTCAATTTGTCGGGTAGAATGGGTATTGATATCGTGCTAGGTACACAGGTAGGAAAAATCACTGCCTTGAAACAAGCTACATCCAAGAAATAACACCAAAAATGACGACAACGACAGGAAGACAAGGAGGCAATATCCAATAATCAGGGAGAATCAAGGCATAGGGGTGAACAAAAGCTAGATTCAACCTGAAATCATCGGCCAGTGTTGTTCATGGAGTAACCCCCTGGTGGCCAAGTCTGTTGTTGCATCGGTGGTTGAGGTCGATGCTGTGGTCCTGAATGTTGATGTTGATGCCCCTGATGATGCTGTGCCTGTCGTTGCTGTGGTGGCATCGTCTGTCGTGAAATCGGCTGCTGCTGCTGCTGCTGGTGGTTCTCCCATCCTCCCCGACCCTGTGTTTGCACCTGTCGCTGTCCCATCTGCTGTTTCTTCCCCCTAAGCGTCTCCATCAGATCCTGCGAATACATCTGGAACGTCTCCCCGAGCGACAGCGCATCCTCCCACCTTGCGCCGTACCACTCCAAAAGCTTGCCGATCTGTCCCAGCGCGGTTATAGCCCGGTCGATGTTGGGAAGGGTGATATTAGTATCCGACATCCTCTTCCTCGGCAGAGGCGGCGGGGCGACACCACCCTGCTGCGAAGCGGAATGCGAGATGGTATGCGGCGAAAAGAGCAGAATATCCGCGGCATCAGACCGGAGGATGGCAGCGAACTGCGTGCCGACGAAGAATAATCGCAGAACATCGTGGAAGGTATACAACGCCGTATTTATCGGCGCGTCGGCCAGGCCGCAGAGACCGCTGATGTAAGATATGGCGTACTCGAAGATCAGAAGCTCGCCGTAGGTGGAGAGACGCGGCGACCGGATGCCGGGCGAGATGCAGAAGACGTGGCTGTAGTACATTTCGAGTTCGAGCATTTGGCGGATGGAAGCGTTGAGGGAGACAGGGAGGGTCGAGAACCAGGCGTGCATGTCGTGGCACATGCGCCAGATGAAGGCGGTCGAGTCGGGCAGTGGGTGCGAGGGCGAGCCTTGGAAGAGGGATTGGTACCAGGTGGATTGGAGACGGCGCAGGCGGTAGAGGTAGGTGGAGGCTTCGGCGGTGGGCGAGTCCTTGTTGGGAGTGTCAGCGAGGGCGTCCCGGACTTCGGAGGGGATGGCGTCGTCGGCGAAGGAGAAGGCGCGGGCGTGTGCTAGACTTATGGCTCTGCGGGGGAGGTCAGTAGGCTGCATACTTGTAGGGAGAGGGTGTGCAAGAGTCAATACCTGTCTAGGGAGTAGGCGCTGCGGAAGATCCTTCGACGGAGTTTGACGTCGGTTATGCTCATACCGTGATGCTCAGGGGGGTCTGCAAACGGTCCCTGGTCAAGGATCGCACGGCAAGTGAAGCCCAGAACCTGCCATGTGTCGAAGTGGTCGGGGTCGTAGGTCGAGTAAAGAGTCAGGAGCAAAAGCGACTGGATTTGCTTGACATTGCCCGGTGAAAGGACTTCCTGGGCAAAAGGCAAGGCACAAGCAAGATAGTCGAGTCCGTCTAAGTAATGGCTGTCATCCTTTTGTCGGCTCTGGGCTGTGGAGCCAATAGCAAGAACCATCCAAAAGAGCCAGTACTCTGCTGAAGTGAACTGCCTTTGGCTTGTTCGGTATATGTCTTCGAGGAGACCGTTGAAGATGCGGCGAGAGAAGGCCGGATAAAGCTGGTGGACGCTGCTCATGTAAAAGTCGACAATCTTACTGGCCTTGTCATACGGCGGCAGTCCGACAGACCGGGACTGTGGCACGAACTTATTCGTGGAAGCGGCCAGGATGATGGTGGCGAGAGATAGACGAGTCTTCTCGTGATCTTCCTGGGATACGGGGTTAATCGTTCTGAAGACAACCATGGATGGTTAGGATCCGTTCGGACAAGTTGACACAATGGGGAACACATACACTGAACTCAGTGAGGCTATAACCTGCTCTATCTCTTCGTCTCCATGTAGGCGTGCTGCCCTCCGGGCAACGTTGACTTTGATGTTGTCAAGAGAATCCCGGCGATCTGGACCCCATTCGTCGTCGTTCCCAGGGTCCAAAGAGCCGGGGGCAGTGACGGGATCGGGACCAGGACCAGGCTGGCTCTGCGAGGACATCTGCGACCGAGCGTAATGGAGCTGTTTCTCCAGCTTCTCAACCCTAGCTTCGAGAGCTCTCACATAATTTGGTTCCCTCCCTCTGATGAAGCGTTCACTGATGGGCATGCACTCGGATTCACGACCGAACTTGACGCATGAGGTACAGGCCGGAAGCTTTCCGTCACACTTGATCTTGGCACTTCGGCCTACATGTCTCGACTGTCAATATTGGCGCAGATACGGTTTGATGTTCAGGCTGGCTCACATCTTGTACACGCCGTGACCGGGCGCGATACTTTGAGCACGGGGTTGTCGAGAAGGTCTTCTTCAGTCGCTTCTGAGTCTGAGGGGAGGTCCGCGTGTGGATCATCCCAGGTGAAAGACATTGTTGCCGCTGGGGATAAAGGAGGTTTTTGGGTGTATAGAACAATGACTCCGGCTTTGCGAAATGACGATATGAAATATAGAAGAAAGACAGCCAGAGTATAGGCTGCAAAGCGCCAAGCGAGGTCAAGTGTGGATAAAATAGAGTTGATGTCAGTGAGAAGAGAGATGGGACGATGAGTGATGAAGTGGGATGAACCCGCAGCTGCACTGTCATTTTACACTTTAGTCAGCGCTTGGTATGCAGGTAAAGGCTGAACTCCTGTACATAATATTCATGTTTAGGGGTGGGGTAAGCGGGGGTCATTCTTTCTTGTGGTCTTATCCGCTTCATTTGAGGTCCTACAAACAGATAGGTAAAGAATGAGATTGTGGCATTTGGAATACTTACGTCGGCAGCTTCTAACATACGATAGACTAAAGGGGTATACGAACAAACGGGAGATCACAGAAGGATCGTTTGAATTTGGCATATATAATGCAATCCACCTAGGACGGCCATGTCCGCCAGGATTTTGGAAGTTTCGCATATGTGCCTATCCACTATTCGTAAACAAAACGCTGTCGGTAGGCGCCGACGGTAGGTTGCTTGCTCTCCCGAGTCTTTTCTGTCAGGGGCACCTCAGCCTCCGACGGTGTTTCAGCCAGACGCAGAAACCGGGGCATTAGAACAGGAAGCTTCCAAACACGATCAAATTCCAAATCGCATAATTGACTCGGAGTTTGACACATGCCATGCGCGGGACCTGCCGCTGCGCATTCCTGGGCCTTTCTTCTTTACTTCGTACCTGCGGCGAGTAGCGTGAGGCTTTGTTCCGACTGGGGATGAGCAAGGGGAAACTCTTGACATGATCTTCAGGGTTTTGTCCTCCTTCCCTGCCCCACATGGCTTCATCGTAAACTGGGTGGGGTACCGGGGTTATTTTGCATCAGAAACGCCTCACTGATGACCCGATCAATGGAATCCAAAAGGGGGTTGTAAACATGGAGGGCACAGTCTCATGGATATGCCCATGTACTTTAGATCTTTTCTTCGCAAGGAAATGGGTCATGAAGACAAAAGGCCTCAATGGAAGTGCTGATTTTCTGATTAGTTACAAGACAGCTGTGTAACTCTACCTTATCTTACCCGACTTTATGCAGCGTGCGAGATAAGTGCGGCTATCGGGCCGGTACAGAAAAATAGGCGCCGCACGGAACTGAATGCTATTCTCACTCTGCCATCTCCAACCGCAACCACTCACTGCCGTCCGTCCAACTGCCCTCTTTCGTCCCTCGGTCTGCCACCTACGCCGGCTCGCTGCACACTCCCGTCCACGACCACGGCACCCTTCTTCTCACGAGGTGACCATGTTACTCAGCCGAGGCGGTACAGAATCTCGAACGCAATCCAATCCAGGCCTATCGTTGCCCTGTAACTGTACCCTAGCCGATCGAGGAACCCTGCTGGCGCCATCAGCGTGCCCGCCCCTGCCCGCCATGAATCTCCCCCACTTCACCACCCACTCTTCCGCCCACATTCCACGCTAGCCCAGCGTTTGGACAGGCCTGAGGAGCCCCAGCTTGTGTCACTGCAAAGTGCAACCACCAAACAGCACTTTGACAAGCTGAGAGCCTCTTCACCAAATCAACTCGGTCCTTCGATTCGTCATCAGGCCCTCGAGAGCTCATATATCCACCTTCTCTGTCGACAACTCCGAGGCGCCTCCCGCCCGTCCGCCATGCTTCACGTGCGCGCAGTGGGAATCTCAAGCTGTGGTACAACTTGAACTGCCTCGACAACTCGACGACTCCAACCCCGCCTTGCCTGTCTCTACAACCTCAACCCAGCCAGCAGCCAGCCCATGGATGCTGCCGAGATCGTCCGCCGGGCCCTGGGCTCTATCGCCGAACGAAGATCTTCACAGCAACACCTACAACCACAACAACAAGCTACGCCCTCCTACTTCCCCTTTCCGACCCAACAGCCCGCCGCCGTACACAGGCCTCCCGCCCCTCGTCCTCCACGCCGCGATGCCTCCAACAACCTGGGATACACGTTGACGGCATGCTGCAGATGTCGCCAGGTATGTATGTCTCTTCCCAGTTATCGAGTCTGCCACGCTCTAACCCGACACTTCGTTCCTTCTAGCGGAAAACCAGATGCGGTACCTCCTTACCTCGATGCATGCCTTGCGAGCGAGCGGGCGCCGTTTGCGAATACTGGGACTCGACCTTGCAAAGGAAGGTCAGCCGCTCTTACGTTGTCAAGCTACGGGACAAGCTACGCCGCCTTACCGACGAACTCGCTCAGTTCAAGACCGATGAACCAGACCCACAGGATCGCCGACAGAGTCCCGATCTATCCAGCAGCCTGGTGCGACCCAACGTTACCGATGAGATCTCTTACTGGTTTGGGCCCAGCAGTGGTGTTGGCCTGCAGAGAACCTTGATGGAGGAGGCTAAGCGCTATATGGAATCCGAGTCGTTTGCGAATCTGTTATCAGAGAGCGTTACAAGGCGAGTCGACAGGGCAAACCGTATGCAGAGCATCTCGACAGGGCGCAAGAAAAGCTACCCCTTGATCAGTGAGATTCCAGTTCAGCAACTGCCGAAGCGCGCCACAGCCGACAAGCTTCTGGAGGTCTACATCCAGAGAGCTCAGATATGGGCCCCAATCCTCCACGAAAAGATCCTTGAGGAAAACGTCAACGATGTGTACGACGGCGACAAGGACCCCTACAAGAGGTTTGTCGTACACATGGTGTTTGCTATAGGTTTGCGCAAATTGTCGTCGCAGTTCGCCGGTCTCGCCGACAGTTTCTACATTGCCGCTACAGAGTACTTCTGGCAAGTCATACAGCCTCGAGACCTCAAATCGCTACAGTGCATCATTCTACTCGCTCAGTACTACCTTTTGTGTCCCTACAAAGCACCTGGCTATTACATTGCTGGACTGGCGACCAAGCTTTGTCAGCAGCTTAACATTGTTGACGAACAGACTATCTCCTCAGGGGTTGATGAGCAGACCCTCGATATGCGAAGGCGGCTGGCTTGGGTGACCGTCAATAACGAATTGGGCTTGGCCTACATCACTGGACGACCAAACGGCTTTTCCAAGAGTCATGATGCCATCAACCTCAAATTCTTCGAGAGCCTCCCGGATGAAAACATTACCGAGGATGGCATCAAGTCCGGGCCTGCTTGTGTGAGGAAGCTGGTAGCCATACACTTTTGCAAAATGACCCTCCTACAAGCAGAGATACGACGAGTCTTGTATGAGCAAACTATGCCTAATGTCAACAGCGAAGAACATTCCTGGGTTGCAAAGATGCAGAAAAAGCTGGAGGAGTGGCGGGACTCTGCTCCTGAAAAAGCCGAGCCGTGGTGCAAATCCTTGTACGTTTCCTGTGCAATTGCATTATTTCCCGTTTTATTGCTAACTCAAGAATTCCTAGGTTTGCATTCTACTTCCACAACATGGTGATCTCTTTGTTTCGCCCATCTCCGCAAATACCGGACCCATCTGCTACAGCAGCCGCAAAGTGCTACGATGCTTCCCGCCAAGTCATTGAGATTTCAAGCACACAAATCAAGGCATCGGCCGTCGACATCACATACATTTTCCTATCGACTATTCACACAGCGTTGAGTACTCTGCTGTGGTCCGTTTCCTACGCAGAAGTTCGAGCCGACCACTCCGCAGATGAAGTCAAGGATATCACGGAGACTGCGCTGGAAATATTTGATCAATGCTCCGAATTTCTGCCAGAACCACAAGCCGTCTCGGAATTTTACGACGTTTTGATCTCGGTCTCTCTACGCCGCTATCACATCAAGGAAGAACCCATTAGTCCTACGCCGGGAATTCAGCACCTGCCGAATGCGAGTGGATTTGGTCAGCCTGGCTTGCTCAACTCCACCATCTCCAGTCCCGACATGTTCGCAACACCGCAAATAACACAGACGCCTCAGGATAAGGGGACACCGATTTTCCGGGCTCCTAGCTTTCGCTATGTCTTTGACGGCACTCCCGAGCAGGAGCCGCCAACAGATCTCCAAAACTCACCATTCCGCCCTTCCCAACCCATGTTCCGCTCCAATTCGATTTTCGGAAGTCCTTCGACGGATCCCGGCCGAAGGCTCTCTCACTGGGCCCCTGAATCTACCACCTCTGTTAACCACAATGCCCCGGTAGACGCCCAAGGGCCACCAACAGGCCGTTTCGAACCGTCGATATCACCGCCAACAGACCCCTCCACCCCGATCGCCATGCCGGGAGCATTCAACCCACCTACAACTCTTCCGCAAGCACCAGTCCACGTCCCCGTCAACACGCTACCGATCACAACAGAGCCTCTCACCGCCTACCACCTCGCCCCCAGCCCAGCGATGCCCCTCCCGCAACAAGCACCGCCGCTAATACCGACAACAACAGCGCAGCAAGCCTGGTTTAACCCACCCCCACCGCTCCTCTCACCACACACCTTTTCCTCAAGTAGAGGTAGCATCAGCCTCTCCGGAACCGCCAACGACGTCATGCTCAACCCCGGTCTCGGCCTCTGGCTCACCCGGTTCAGTGACAATTACTCGCTTAACCGCGGCCCGCCACCCACTTCGAATGGGTGGGGACCTGCTTGGGCGAACACCAACAATCCCAATGGTGTTTCTTCTCCGGGCGTGGGAACACCATGGGGAACTCAACCGCCCCCGGTTCACACCAATAGCATGGGAGGAGGAGGAGGGTTGCCGCCAAACAATAACGGTAACATGAACAACGTCTGGGCGACGCACTGGTCTGATCAGAGGCAGGGAAGTCTCAGCCAGGAACAGCAGGATGAGTTGATGGATGTGTTGGAGACGGAGGGCATGGCGGAGATTGATATGTTTTTGAAGATGGAGACTTCGTGAGTGTGAGCTTTCTGTCTCGGTAGGAGTTGGAATGGGTTTTTGGATAATGTGTACCTTGGAAAGATGGGCGCCCGTCCCGTCCCGTAGGATCTGGAAGCGGATGATGGACTTGTTGATTTGTATAGGGACAGGGTGGCGCGGGCGGCAAGATCTGATTTTAGTTGGTTGGTGGGTGTATGGAGTCGGTTCTTTGGATATATGGGTACCTAGCAGTTGCGTAGCAGATAACTGTGGTAATTTGTTACATCGCAGACCAGTTTGATTATACTACTAGAACGTGACCGTTGCGTACCAGGTCCGAAGGCATGTTAAGAAGATGACCCTTTTTGCAAATTGAATCTTCTAGGATGTAAAGTGACTGTAAACCTGCGCTGGTAAGAATGCCCGATGGCGTCATGCCCTTGCGCTAACAAACTGGCGCACTATTTTGGTGTGACACTGTTAGTTTGAATGGAGGCTACTAACAGATTTACAATCTCGAACGATCGTCAGGGGCAAGACAGATTAGGGTTGGGGTTGAATGAGCAACTCGTCACAAACTGACGAGGAGGACGACAACAACCAGAAAGACACAACATGAAGTAGTAAATGGGCTGTTCAACGATGTTCCTTTTAACGTCTAAACTCCCTGCCTCACTTATTAAACCGGCTCGCAAAGAACGTAGACATCCACACGGTTGTTACATTTCAGCCCATAATCAATGCCCAATACTCGCTGCTCGATATCTCTACTTGGTCCAAAAACGATTCATGTCGAGTCTGTTCAGACTCTAACCTAAGCAGAACAGAACCCCCTACGCATCACCCGTACAACTCGGCCCCGTCGCAATGGCCACCCCAGGCCCAGAAGCAGATCCAGCTCTATTCTTCGAAACAACCTTCTTCTTCTTCCTCCGCGCCGTTCCGTCCCCGCCAGCACCAGTACTCAACCCAGCATTAGGCGGTGCCTCCAACACCCACCGGGCAATGGCCGACGCGCGGTCCGTGGAGATGGGATACTCCTTTCCGTCGTCTACGGACCAGCGGCGGATTTTTTGTTGTGGCTGTGCCGGTTGGGTCGGTTGAGTTTGGGCTTGAGCTTGAGCTGTTCCGCCACCGTTAGTGGTGCCGGTAGAGGGTTTGGTGACTCCGTTTGTGCTGTTCGTGCCGTTAGCGGTACTTCCACCGGTGCGGGTTAGGGCGGTTGAGGTTGAGGTTGAGCCGTTGGTGGTTTGCGAGTTAGGTTTGGATCCATTTGTTGCGGTAGTGGTTTCTTTTGGCGGCGGCGCCTCCAAAGCAAGAGACTCGAGATCACGGCCGGTGAGCTTGGCGTCCATGGCTGCCACGGCGTTATCGAGCCGGTAATCGTTCTCCGCGCGCAGTTGACGGGCCTTGACCGCCATACGGAAAGAGGCTTCGTCTTTGATCCTGTCATCTCCGAGGGCGTCGATGATGGCTTGGTGCTGGATACGTTCCTTGCGATGCTTCTCGGCCTCAACAGCGCTGCTTGTACCGTTGCTTGAGGTCGAGCGGACGATGGCTCCTGCTCCTGCCGGACCCCCGGTCGGAGGTGGTGGAAGGGCTTTGTTTTGCCTGATGGGGCCTGGCAACGCTACCGGTACTGATCCGCCGCCGGGGCCTGAAGGCTGGAAAAGTGGGAGAGGTGCTGGGGCGCAGAGGTCTTCCCACGTCCCGGCTAGCTGGATGTAGTTGCCGGAGGCTCGGAGAATCTCGGTCCAGTCGGCGCGGGCTGGTGAGCGACTAGCTTGGAAGATCGGGTAACCATCCGCAAGGCGCGCCAGTCGTGCTACCATGTAAGCGTGTCGAAGTAGCTCCTTGGCTGATGTTTGGATAAGACAGTGACAGAGGAGAAGAGCGTGCAATGCGTCATTCATAAGAGGGTGATAAGTGAGAGTCTCCGTTGTCGTCTGGAAAGCAGCGAATGTGGGCTGTTGTTGCTGCGGGCGTACTGGTGTAAGCTCCGTGCTAGGATATGGAGGTAGGTCAGCCGGGGGAGACGCCGCGAAAAGGTCCGAGAGAGCATAGATGCGATGAGTAGGTTGGCTCTCGCCAGGTTCGCCGGTCACGGGAGAGTCAGAACGAGAAGCATGGGAGAACGACCTAGGGACGCGAACCCCATTAGCGGCGTAGTTGACTTTCCGGGCAAAATCTTCGGCGATCTCGATGGGTAGATCAGGCGAATACTCAAAATGCGACAGATAGTTCATGTAGTCTTTCAGCGCACGCTTGGCGTTGTGACGGACAAGCTTCCTCGCCTCCATCACCTTTTTCTCGGCCTCTTGCTCGGCAGGCGTTAACACGGGTATGGCCAGTGGTGTCGGCTCTGAGCCAGTCTTGTTGCCTTCATCAGAGATATCACCATTCGCAGCTTTTCCTGCGGCAGATTTGGCTTCGGCAGATTTGGAGGGGAAAGCAGCTTGGACGTGCTGACAGGCAATGGTCAGATAGACACCAGCGCGTTGGAATAATAGCTGAATTTCCAAGCTATTCGGCTGCTCCTCCTCCTTGAGCACAACGTCCTCCTGTCTTCGTCCGCCAGGTCGGGCTTGAGGATGATTGTGGTGCTTTGGAGCATTTTGTGGTAGCCGGTAAAACCGATGTATCCTGAGGGCTTCTGTCAAATCGGCAATGGCGCCCTCAAAGTCCTCCTTGAAAATCCTCACTGTGGCGCGAGTCCTTAGCGGCTCTCCCTGGGTGGATTTCTCTGATATAATTTCACTCAGGGCATCCAGGTTGGTGCACTGGGCCAGCTGCCTACTAGGTATTTTCTCGTGGAAGAAGTGTACGTATTTGGCGTCGGCATCCTGGGGGTTGCGCTGGAGTACAAGCGAGGCCACCTCCTCGAGGGGAGAGGCACTTTGCATCGTAGCCACACTGGACGCTATCTCATCTAGATGATATGCTTTGGAAAGCTTCTGGGTCGCCTGTTCCCTCATCCGGTGTTTTCTTTCTCGACTGAGCTTCGTTTGCCCGCCAGGTCCAAACAGTCCCAGAGCATGATGGGGGCCACCGGACATGTTGTGCTGGGAGACCGTAGCCACACCACTGGCGGCACGTACAGCCAGATTCGTAGCATCGTCGACGAGGCGGCGGATCTTGACGAGATCAAAGAAGACGGAAGGATCAATAGGACGCGGTCGTGGGGTATTGTAGTTCAAATTGGCCAGAGTTTCGAGAATCTCAGGGGGGAGCTGAAGCCATGGGCCGTGGAAGGACGAGATATAGCGCCAATGCCTGGTTGATATCAAGGACAGAAGGTCAGTCTATGGTTCAAGGGCTCGCTGGCGCATATGGAGGAGGATGAGCAAGGAAGTTAAAAGCAAGACATGGACTTGGAGGAGACCAAGGACGGGCAAAGATGGCTCTTCCTTCGGCCAATTGGCAGTGCTATGGGTCGCGGAGGGGAACGGCGCACTTATTCCGACAGATGATGAGTGCCGGCACCGGAGGCGGTTGCTGCTGTGGCTGGGCCTTGGTCTTTGCCGTCTTCTTGCTTCCACTTCCACTTCCACTTCCATTTGAGGGATCTTGGGTCGCGGGGACAGCAGGCGACTGTACCTCACTGGCGTTGTCCTCGACTGAGGTAGGCTTTTTTTTCTTGGCCATCTTGCCGATTGACTGGTATTTGCGACTGACTGCCGGGAGTTGTGCTTGTGCTGCTATGGGTGTGCCGGCGATGCGATGACAATGGGAGGGAGGCGATGGCGCGGTAGTCTCCAAGGTGTGGTCGGGAAAACGGGGGCGCCGAGACTTAAGGATGGGAACAATGAAGAGCCAGACGGCGACTCGAGTCCGGTGGTATTATTCAGCGTAAATGGTGGCCGTCATCGAGATAGGATGCTGCTGGCTGGCCAGTCGTTGTTGTTCAAAGTTTGGTCTCGATTTCAACTTCCATTTCCCTCGGCGGTTGCGTTTGACGTCAAAGGAACCAATCTGGATCTGTTAGTGCATGCACCTGTGGTTTTGCGGAGTGGGGGGCCTGTAGGGCTGCTTAGGGGCGTCACCGCACTATCGGGGAGGGCACAGCAGCGCTGGGAGCTGGACCCTAGGCGCCGGCGCCAAGCAGGGACTCTTATCGTACCCCAGATAAGCTCGTGGAGCTCAAATGTGGGGTTGTCCTTGTGACTTCCACTTTCACTTCGGAGTCTTTGGCAACTTTCAACTTCCACTTCTCTTCTCAGTTTCACTTCACCGGGCCGTATCTCCTTGCTTCATGATCTTCACTTATCAAGTCAATTACGCTTCTACTTCAGTCCCATTGCATACATATACACAGCCTTTGTCTCACATTCAACCCCTGGATCAACTGTCACAAACCGCTCACCGTTTCATCGATCAAATAACTACTCACCACCAACCCCAACCCTCGAGCCTACTGAGACATCTGTTCTCCCTGCCGAAGAGGTTCAGGTCAGACTTTCAACAAGTCAAATTGTCATTCTCGCTGTGATGAACGAAGGAGTCAGCAACAGTCTGTCTTCCCAATCCATCTCGAACGGAGTAACTTGACGGGACCACTTGCCTGAGATCATCTCATCTCATCTCTTAAACGACGAAACATCCGGAGCCGGAGCCGGAGCCGTCATAACCGCCGTCGACTCCTCAGCCCTTGGAAGGACAAACGTTCCCTTCGCTCGCCCAACAAGACATTCACACGCCCTCCGTATTTGATCTTCCGGTCGACCCCGCCACGCTTGAGGACAGTGTTCCATCATGGGCGGCGCCCTGGCCACCACCCTTCGTTGTCGACTAAGCCGGGGAAGGACTCTGGCTCTGGCTGATATGGTTGCTGGTCCGTTGTTATTCGTGGTGGCCCGCGTTAGTGTGGTAGTCACCGTCGTGGTCGGAATGATCGCCCTGGTAACTGTTCTGGTGACGGTTATGGTGACTGTTATAGTGGTCATATCCGGTTCGCTGTCGTCGCCGTCGCCGTCGTTTTCGTATAAATGGTGGCCTACGAGACGCACCTTTGGAGGTTTGGCTATAGGCTTCGGCGAGACTGCTGGTGGAAGAGTCACTGTGGTGAGTGGAGAGGTTCGAACTGGCCGCACAA
This sequence comes from Neurospora sp. CHS-2018a, assembly GCA_009802275.1. Taxonomy (NCBI): domain Eukaryota; kingdom Fungi; phylum Ascomycota; class Sordariomycetes; order Sordariales; family Sordariaceae; genus Neurospora; species Neurospora sp. CHS-2018a. The sequence continues at coordinate 789,328 of RAKG01000033.1, forward strand.
CTGCCGGAACTGCGAAGTAAGACGAGCAAAAGGATTCGGCCAGCTTCCGGTTTGTGTCGGGTTGGTCAACCGGGTCGAGCAGTTGGAGGAGGGCATTGTCCTCACACCTGTCTTGATGCTTGATGCTTCTCTCACGGCAAGTGCGTGAAGGGGCTGAGAGGACCGAGTGGACGAGTAGTAGGAGACTCCAAGGGAGAAAATGCGTCAGAATCATGGTGGTGAGGAGGTTGCGCTTGCGCTTTTTGGTCGGATACAATTGATCTCTACACCTCACCTCGCCCGATCATGGGCATACATCTTATAAATGGGTGGCGGCCATCTCGAAAGCTATCGGTGACGTGTGCGAGTGCGCGGAGGTGGCAGATATCGTGGCTGGGAGATTGAGTTGGAATGCTAACCTCCCTCCTGCCATCTAGTGTCTCTCTCTACTGCCCACATTCCGTGCTGCTAGTGCGAGCACCCACACATTGGAACGAACCCCAAGTACTCTACGGCATCGACAATTAATTCCAATGCCTTCTCTCCCTGCTTCTAGAACTTGTCTGGCCCGTTCTTGCTTACACACTTCCCAGCCTCTGCACATGTCGTGGGCTTCTATATCTTCAAAGTATTAATCCAGCTCCAGTGATCCAGCATGACTCACAGCCTGCTTGCCTAAGCCGTTCACAACAGTATGTACTCTTACTCTATTTCCTTTGACTGCCTTCCAATGTTTCGCAACGGTCAAGTTCGCCCTCCAGCCCGACGTCGAGTTCTTCGTGCGTTATCTTCTTGCAATGAACGTTCTATCGAAACACAGAGTAACCAGGTGACCAATGTGTCAAGTTTCGGAGAAGCACGATTACTACCATATTTGGGTATACTACATAAAGACGGTATCCGTTTTCCCAGCACGATTTGAGTTATGTATACGAGTCATATATACACCTTTACCCTCCCATCGAGGTCTCCTTCGTAACGACATCAATCCTTTTGCTTTCCTCTATCGCTCCCATCGCTATTTATCCATTTCAAGAACAAACAAAAAAGCCAGACGGTCTTGTCTACCCGCCTACCCCTCATCACAACTCCGAACTCCGTCTCGACGGGTTTCCGCAATATAATTGCCTCGATAAGACGAGGGTTAAAACGAGAGTACGTCTTCGCGCCGGTATAATCTTTCCTCACCCGGATAAAGTCCGCCATCCCAAACGCTAGGACCTTAACGTCGCGGTATTGGTTCTCTAAATAAGTTGAAGCCTATACCACATAATCTATTAATAACCGGTTAGAAAAAGGCTAATAACCTAGTAAAAGCAGATATAGAAGCTGCGCGATTAAATACGTCTTCCTCTTATCTTAATATCGGGTCATTAGCCTTTTATTAACCGGTTATTAATAGATTATATAGTGTAGGCTTTAATTCATTCAGAGAACCAATACCGCGACGTTAAGGTCCCAGCGTTTGGGATGGCGGACTTCATCCGGGTGAGGAAAGACTGTACCGGCGCGAAGACGTGCTCTCGTCTTAACCTTCGTCTTGTCGAGGCAATTATGTTGCGGAAACCCATCGAGACGATTCTGCTCGAGAAGTAGGCTTGGTTATGACGCAGAGACTTCTTCGCCCTTGGTGTCCGCGAGCTTCAACTCAACCACACCATGGGGAGTTCCCTTTGGGTCCATGTGCACGCGTGAAATCTCCAGGCCAGCAGCAGCGGCTACGGACCTCCATTGTGAACGACTGCGTTCCTTTCCACCGATAGGAAGCATAGCGAAATCTTTGAAAGCAGCGTACATTTGCTGCGAAGAAGGTTGCGAGGTCGTAGAAGGATTGTCCGGAGTGATCTGCTCGGAGATCAAGATGCGAGCTTCGCTGGAGAGGGAACGAGCCACATTGCGCAAGATGTTGGCGCAAACCGGGTCGGAGTAGTCGCGCATAATGTGCCGGAGGTAGTAAATTAGCGCGCCTATGATGAGTTGTTGTTAGAGCCTTGATATGTCAGTACAAAGGAGGCGAAGTTGCTTACCCTTAATAGGACTCTGGCAATGGAAATCCAATGGCAAAAACCTCACCCCCTTCATCTCATCGTCTTCTTGGGCAGCTCTCCTTGCACCCTGAACGACGTCGTTCAAATCATGAACCACACACTGGTGGGCCTTCAAACCGTCATGTCCATACTCCCTCAAAAAAGGCTTAACCGAGTGGCCGCCGCCACCGCCAACATCGACCCAGACCGTCTCACGTCCAGCCCTCGCTTCAGACAAAACCAAAGTCATATCGTAAATGCCGACGGTCGGCACCCTCGATGAATGGGTGATAGACATCGCCTTCATGAACTCGGTCATGCGTTTCGGATCCTGACACACCAGCTCGAAGTACTTCAACTCCGGCTTCTTCTCGTGAACAGTCAATGGTACATGGTTGACGCCGACGGGCTCACGGCGGCCGTACGTGTCAAAGTAGGACGGCAGGGATGCGGATACAGACACGATGTTGGTGTGCAAGAGCGAAAACATGGCCGACATCGGGTGTGTTGAGACGAGAAAGAGGGACGTAGGGGTGTGGTATAGGCCATCCTTGGACCGGCCGAGGATTGCGGTTGAAGTGAGCATCTTGGAGATGCGGACTAATAAAAGAGGTCATTAGCTTCTAGAGTCTGGAAGCTGAAGCACAAGATCGATGTGGGGAAGATGAGACTTACTCAACAAGGACTGCTCAACATTCACTTTCTCTGCAAGGTCGGCAAACGAGATCCCGTTCAATTCGGATTCCGACGATCCTGAACCATTGTTGGTGGTCACCTGGATGGGGATGGCATCAAAAACACCCCAGTGCTTGAAAAGGTTGATGGCCGATACAACGCTCATCTGCGCAAACAATCCCATGATCACCTCCTGAGGAGGACGAGCACCATCATCCGTTGACTTTTCAATGGGTTTAGGCGGAACAACAACAGCCGCCCTAGGTTGTAAAGTCAGAGGAGAGATGTTCCTCTTGTTGCTTGGAGGCGTTTCTGGCAGCGATGCGCCCGAATCCGGAGGAGTTACGAAGCCATCCTGTAGCCCGGAGGATGCCAGCAACTGCTTCACCTCAGTCAGAATTGAGAAGGCCTCCTCCATTTCGCGGTCGGAGTCTCCGCTGGTGTTCCTTTGATCGGGGTGGACATTCTTTTTGTTGAGATATTGGCCAGTGATCTGGTGAATGGCCTTCAACGACTTGATGGCGCTCGCGGCGCTGTTGCCTTTGGGAACGCTGCGGATGGCACTCTGTTTCGCATACATATTTTATTTTTAAGCTCAGGCCCGCCTGTTAGAAAGAGTAGTTAGTTCTTGGCCACGCGGGCCATAGTGTGGAGGGTGTTTGGTTGTGCTAGCTTTTGTGGATTTGTGTAAAGATGGAAGGTGATGATAAGAAGGAGAAAGATACGATCGATTTCACGGTAAACCTCACCCTTATATACACGACAATCAACTACAAGGGCGCGTCGCTTATGTTCTGATTTGTAGATGGGATCAAATGACACGCGGCCCAGGGCCGTGGGGGAGATGCCCGGGCAAAGGACATTATCCAGACAGCCTGACTGGCTAACCGGAGTTCAATTTCCAAAGGTCCGGATCGACGGCGGCCGCACGACGGATATAATGTTGGTTGGGAGGTGCCATTGTCCCATGATTGCGAGAGGTTGTCTTCATAGAGAGTTGGGCCTTTGTACTTTGTACTTTGGCAAACATAAAGAGCAAAAAGGTAAGGGTATCGATTGTCATAGCAAAAGCAACGAGCGGTAGGTGAAGGAATTTGGTATTTGTCAATTGCCGTGTGATTGACGGTTGTAGTGTCATGGTGACTGCGGCGAAGTTGGATGGAGAAAATCCGACAAGTCGGCCGCTCGAATGCTTCATGGCCTAGCAAACTGCCGGCAATTTCACGTTGGATATGGGGATGGTGACCCGATGGGAAAGAGCAAGTTCGATAGAGTGAAGCCACCGCGCCTTCCCGTCCAACGAGACAGTGCATCCGATCCTTCACCGGGACCGAGATAAGGTGACCCCACTTATCGGGGCTCAAAAGATTCTCTCATCCCCGAACTCAGGTGAGTTGTTCTTGCCTGCCATAAGCCCAGAACCATGGATGGGTTAGCCTGATAAACTTCCAACTGACTGGAGTTTGCAATGTCAGCCGGACATGGTCTGGAGGTTTGAGCTCAAAGGATTCTCTCATCCCCGAACTCGACTGAATCGTCGTTGCGTGCCCCGACTAGGGCCTTGGTTACTTCCCAACCAGATGTGAACCTGGGTGTGGTGGGATTTGATATGACAGGGCCAAAGTGCTTCCATCTGTCAGGGTCGATTGCCGATCTGGAGGTTGAGCTTTTGGATTGTATACCTAATACGTGGACAATATGCTGTTAGCATGGGACGGATGAGGGACCGACTCTAGCGTCACATATAATGAGAGGTGCGGTACCGAGAGTTGAACCAAATCCCCCATCTGCGTGAACCTTGCTTTGTTCTCCATGCCCATGAGCTCGAAGGTGAAGATCCGGTTTCGATACCGAGCGAGGCCTTCATGCAACGCCGTTTCGGATGCACCACTATCCGGAACAGACTCGGGGGAAAACAACGTGGTCTTCAGCCGGGACGGCGCTGTCCTCACGCCGTAACATCTGCGTCTCACACTGTATCGTATGTATCCAGCGCCGCAGAGTCGGGGATAATGACGGTGGCACTGGAGAGTATCATCACCCACATCGTCGACCAACACACTGCAACGTGATGGAAATCCCCAGGCCTTGTCCGGCTGACATTGCAAGTTCAGGTGAAAGTTACGACGCTCATCCATTTTTGAGGCATGAGCTACCTGGCCTCTTCATCACAAATGGGGGAAAAAAGCTTCTAGGAGTATTACGACAATTATGTATTACAGCCGGTCTCGCCCGTCTAACAGCAGTAGACGACTACCGACACAGCCACAAAGTCTAGACGAATTTAAAGCCAGAACTCGAAGCCGGTGCGCTTGTCAAATATCAAGTTCAACCAGCCCGCAAGTCTGACACCGCCCTTGACAATGCTGCGCTCAACAACCTCAGCAGCGCCCTTGTAGTAATCACCGCCAATCTCGGTACCGTTCAGCTGGTTGCCGGGGATCTTCATGACATAGTGGCAGACCTCCTCATTGCCGTCCTGAGCCCAAGCGGCAGCAGCGCGCTCGGCAGCTTTCCTGTTGACAACCGAGTGGTAACGCAACCACCTGCGGACATCCTTGCGGTAACTGCCCTGGTTGATCTTGGCGGCGAGGTTGTTGGCCCAGCCGAGGAAGTCGGCGTTGGTGATGTTGGCGGCGCTTGTGGGAGGGGAGATGCCGAGCATGGTGTTGGGGATCGAGGTGTCCCAGGCGGCGTGCAGGTTGGTCTTGTAGCCCAGGAAGGTGACGGTGACGTTGTTGGCTCCCTCGCCGAAGGCTTCGGTGTGCAGAGGCTGGGCAATATCACCCAAGAACTGTTACCGGGGGTTAGTGAAACGGTCCCATTGATGGAAACCCAGGTTTATATCGGGTGGAAGTGAACGAACGTGGATGATGAACTTGAGAGCCTGCGCCTTCTGGTCGGCAGGGAGGTCCTTCTTCTGCACACGCTCGGTCTACAAACATGCAGTGGTTAGTCAATTCCTACACTCTCCCATCACATAGGCTGAGGTCAACTAACGTAGTTTCCGATAGCGGAAACGACACAGCCCTCAGGAGGGCAGTCCTCGGGGAAGATAAGGTGGCAGCTCTCCGGGGGAGGAGCGTCATGGCCGTTCACATAGTGAAGACCCGAGGACCACTCATTGCCAGACTCGTAGCGGAAAGAGTCAGCCCACGAGGCAATGTTGCCCATGTAAGTGGTCGAGTTGTCGCCCAAGATGGCCTGAACCTGCTTCACAGTGTTCGGGGTCAGATATTGCTGAGCAACGGACGCGACGGTAGCATGGCCGAGCTTGCCCCAGGCGCTGACGGTCGCGGCCTGGAGGACGACGGGTAGGACAACAGAGGTCTTCATGATGGGCGTTGCTGAGGACGACGAGACTGCTGAACAAGAGACTCGGAGACCGCGAGGAAAGCCAGTGATTGCTGGTCCACGGCGCCGGCGACCATTTTAAAGCCAGTCCTTCTAGAAGCGAGCCATATCTGCCGGTGGCAAGCTCGGAGTTGTGTCCATGATAGCACTAGGGTTGCGGGTTGTGGGGTTGATGGATGTCAATAACACGGATGTCGGATCCCCGAAAAGGAAGCTGCAAAGAACGCTTGTAATCGGCGCCGATCATTTCAGGTCCCGATGCTGTGGACCCCAGCCGGGGCGAGTACGGTACATCCTGTACGGCCTGACGCCGCAATGGATCGGAAGGTGATGCAAACAGTCCTGACAGGTACTTGTAAGATGATATTGTAGGTAGCCGCGAAGATGCAAAAGACCGAGAAAAGGGCGGACGAGAAGAGGCAGAGGACGGACACCGGCCAAGTACCCGGTGCCCACGTGACAGTTACACTATCCTTGATTGGCAGGTGCACTAACATCACCCTTGTAGTTCGATGCCCTGCTATTGTGGGAGTGTGGCTATCTATCCCGATCCAACAACTGCCTACTTTCGCAGCACGTTTTGACTTATTTGACCTATCGCCGTCATCAATATTCTCCTAGGATCCTTGGGAGGAATGCAACCAACTCGGTGGTTGTGTTGTGAGTATCAATGATATCGAATCGCAGGCAGTTGTTAGAGCACTATCTGCACAGCCACTTATCACAACCTCCTGAAGCTGTTTCCTTAACACCGGACGTCCTGCGGCAAACGACCCTGACAGATGGAAGCACTTTGCCCCGGTCATACGAAGACCTTGTCCCGCATGAAGCTTGGGGTTATTTGCTCAGGAAAAACCAACAGCTCGCAAACACAAACACGAGTCGAAAACTCCAAATCCCATAACGACCACACATCCCCCCCCCCCCCCAAACGACACTGCCTAGATGTGTGGGAAGATCTGCAGCCAGTCCGGAACAAAGTAAATGCCATAAGCCATGTGACGAACACTGATAAACGATTCCACAATGAGATACGCCCGCACGGCAATGAAAAACAACAGGAATACTATAGCCACGAAGAAATACCAGGCATTGAGGAACCGAGTGAGCCAAAGATGCGACGTCTGATAACCCAGCCGGTGATACTGGAAGTGATACCGCTGGAGCAAAACAACTTGGAAGCGATACCACAATACAGCAGGAACGGTAGCCATCATCGTCACGCTCGCTATCTTCCAAATAATACTCTCGACTCGTCCAGGAAAGACGGAGTCCCAGGCTGCTAGGTGGATAGCGCCAAATAGAAAGCCGATAATCGTGCAGACGAGGCGGCTCACTCCGCCGATGCCCTTGAAGATGGCATCTAGGAAGGCCGCGTACCGTGTGATCACTCTGGGGCAGCTTTCCTCACGCAATCCCTTGCGATGGACATCGATGGTGTTCGGCGTAGGTTGTTCGCTGTCACTGACGTGTTGGGTTTCATCCTTCCGTTTGGCAGCAAGCGGGTTGAACTTGTCGACCTCGAACTTGAGACTTTGAAACGCGGTCCTGTATCCAAGATAGAGGTACCGATAATGTTGGCCCGTCGATCCATATCTTCTGTAAGCGTAGGGCTCTGGTTGCTCGACTGGTTCCATGTTGTACAGTCTCTCGACAACCTCAATGTGTCTCGCTGCTCTTTCCGCACGGCAACGATCGGCTCGAGTGAGACGGATTGAGAGCTTATCTTCTTCGCGGTCCGGGCGGTATGCGTTTTTCATGTCAACTCGCCAGTTGTCCGCACCGTTCCAAATACATCTCCAGTTCGGCTGTTGAGAGACGGGCATGTGGCCGAATCCGCAAGGGAGTTGCTGGTTAACCCCTAGATCGAAAGTTTCCGGGTCCCCGAGTGCTGGCTGGTTCGGGTCTACCTCTTCAATCGCAACCGGCAGGACAGAATCCTGTGAGTCTGTCGTTGACTGTCCGGATTCTATAAATTGCTGAGGTTGGTGTGCTGGAGTCGGCTGAGGCGTCGATCCTTGGGCCATCTGATTGATGACAATCCGGGATGCCTCTTGTTTGATAGGGTTCCGGCCATCCCCCTCCTTGGAAGCCTTCAGTTCGTCCAGCTGTTCTTGTTTCCACTTCAGATTTAGAAAGCCAGTGAGATTCTGTAGGTCACAGAACTGTTCCTGAACCATTAGCGCTAACGCATCTTGGAAGCCCTCAGTATGCCGTTTATCTTTGAACTCAGCCGGCCTAACAAAGACTGGTTGTTTCACGTCAAGGGGTTTCTGAGGACGTATTAGTCACGGCTTGGTGTGAAAGAGGGAAGAGAAAAAAAGAAACAAACGAAGAAACGTGTAGAGGCGGCACTTACTTTTAACCAGCACAAATGCAGCAACATCGCAACCGAAACATGGCCGAAGGTGTGCAATTCCAAGAGAGAAACGGGGTACCCCGCAGCCTTTCTGGCAATACCCTGAATCCCCATCCAAGCGACTTGCACAAGCACTACGCACTTTTGCAACACGGCGCCTTGGCTCTTGTCTTCAATCACGGTGGGATCAACCAGAAGTTGATCCAGGTATCCCAGCATGGCAAGCTCGATCACTCCATCGGCTGATAGAGGAAGCGTTTCGGGCATGTTGTCGCTATGGAAGTGAAATCGGACATAGTTTGACGGTTTGATGTCGGAGATGTCGACCTGTAGGCCACCCATAACAACGAAGTAACAGAACTTCATATCGATCATGTCCAGGGCCTACACGAAGGGCTAGCATCTTTACTCACGTCAAGTAGGTCTTTTTATCAATCCACATACCTCGCATTTCTTGCATTTCTCGCATTTTCCACATCGATTGCCTTTCTCTTCGGCGATGATAATTTCCCTGAGCTTCTTTTTCAATCGTCGGGCGTCGAGATACTCTTGAAAAGCGAGTGCTAACACGGCCTCAGGACCCAGGACCGTCACGAATACCAGGGCAGCTTTGATGAACATGAATCTCCATTTGCCAGAGCCACCGGGGGGTACAGTCGGATGAATGGCAGTATAGGCGCAAGCGATCGAGGTCCCCAGGCATGATATGATGATATCACCGGTACCCCGAACATTTGGCGAACTCACCCATGGCGGAGCGGGCTCCTTCAGTATGTCTTTGTTATCGCGATTCTCGTAGATGAACTCGCGTACCTCGTCGGAGTTTTTGGTCGCCCATACGCAGACGACAAAGAGGAAGGTAACGAAGAAGTGACGAAGATTCAAAGCTGACATGGCTTCTGTCTCTCAGATGATGAAAATGAAAAGCCAGTCAAGGTTGGGAATGCCGCCTTGAAGCTGTTTGCCAAGCAGAAAAGGGTGACATATAAACATACGTCGCCCATCATATCTCAAGTCAAGTTGCCTTGCTGACTGGACCGTCCCAATTCCCGTCTCTTTCCCCATTTGCGGAGCGCAAGCCAACACACTCTGTTTCATGAAGCCTCATCGCTCATCGAGGTCGTAGATTGGTCTGTGAAATACTCAATCAATTTGATGATCGTCGCCAGGTTCGGTTGACATTGCTTCTTGGGAACACCACGGGACCTATCATCTTCCAACACAAAGAGACACCTGCACCTTTGACAGGTCTCGACCAGAGAGCGGTCCGCCCGCCTACGATCATTGTCAGAGAAGGCGTCGAATGGATATGCAGCTAGGGTCCCACGGCTCCTTCCGGCTTACTCGAGTCCAGAATGCCATCAGCCGCAGCAGCCGGTGTGATGGATTTGGAAGTGGCTGCGTGTCTGAGTAGCTGCACAGGAGATGTGTAGTGGATGCCAGGATGCCCAACACAGGTAAGGCTTCCCATCCCACGTAAACACGGGTGCCATGTGCTCGCCTCCAGACCCTCAGGACGACCAGAAAAGCGCATCAATTACCTCCCTTGATCGTGTATGGCTCTTGGCGCGAAAATTCAAGATGAGGAGAGGAGAGCCAAGCGTCCAAATCTCGTCCACGTCTCCACGACGCAGCATTGCTTTCTGTTGGTTGGGAAGGAGCGATGTGACTGCCTCCGTTCGTGCGGGCAAATGAGGGCCTCGAAGACCAGAAAGGTCTCTCGTTGACTTCTGATTGCATGGTGGCAAAGAACCTCATGAAAGAGCGAAGGAGTGTATGGTCATGATGGTGGCACGCCGATGGAAGGTTCGCCGCTTGATGATGCGGGGATTTAACTCATGTTGTTGCTTTTGGGAACGTTGTGAAGTGACTGACAAGATTTGTGGTTTTGAGAAAGATGGCTCTATCTGCGCCTTGATGGTGTTTCAGCAAAAACAAAGACAAGCTGAGGCAAACCAACCAAAGTGGTGAAATTGTAGTTGATTGAAGGTTGAAGAGAAGAAGAGGGAGAAAGCACCGCAGTCTGGAATAAATACAGGAAAAGGTAGTGGGTGGGTAACGCCTGCCACATTCAGAAAACAGAAAAAGAAAAAAAAGAGATTCATGTACTACTGTATGACGGGAAAATACGACACACTCCGCTCCCGGCTTGGCGGCGGTCCGGGACGGGTACAAACGGCCCCGGACGCCCCCACAAACCGGAGATTTCCGGCCCCGCATGCACCCCGACCATCACCTCGCGTCAATCCCCCGCGCAGCTCTTTCCCCGCTTGAGCCTCAACACTTCTCAGACCTCACAACCACACTCCATCCGTCGTTCATCTTAACCTCTCCGCGGATCCCGTAAATGACCAAAGCACCATTCGGATTTTCTTCCCTAGTCCTGTAGCAGAGCGGGTTCTTCCTGAGCAGATCGACCTCTTTGGCGATTACTTGGTACGAGTCAAGTCCCTTGGTGTAAGGGTTCTGTTTATTCGAGATGAGATTGTCAGCCAGATCGATTCACACTCACTGATGCCTGTACGCCAACGTCCTGAAGGAGCCATAGGGAAGTAGAGCACTAGAGATTGAGGATGACTTACATCATTGCACCAATACACAGCAGTATCATGGCTGCACGCAATCCTCCCACAAGCGTTCGGTCCAGGTCCGTTGACGGGTTTCCCTTCGACGCCGCTCAACCAGTGGAAGTTATCCGTAACACCCGCCGGACACCCCATTGGTCGTTTGTTGCCCGGTCCGAGGGACAGTGGTATTCCCTGCGGGGGCGGTTGATGTTTCTGTCATTGAGGGATATGGGCAGGACGATGGCATCAACGGCCTGTGATACCGGGATTAGGTAATGAACTAGGAAGCGCGAATCTGGGGGAGACGGGAGTGACTTACTGGAAGGGAAGAGAAAAGGGTCAGGTAAAGGATGTTGGACAAAAGCATTGTTGCTACTCGCTACTTGTTACTGCGATTTGGAGTTGCGAATGAATGGGTGGGTGGTTAATGCTGAGACACGGGATGAAATTGCATCGTTCTTTCTGTTCAATTCCAACATGATCACGGAGCCGTGTTCAATTTATGTTCGCTTGGTACCAAGTTTCGTGAAGTGTAAAAACTACGCAAGAAACAAAGCACCAAGACCCGAGGGCGGATAATTTGTTGCGCAAGATGTTTGCTGTATTCTTGGTATCCCACCAACACTCACGCCACGGACTACGATCCTTCAGTTTGCCCTCGCTTCGATGACAGTAACCCAACAAACTATCTTCACTTTTCAACGCGCATCAATGTTCGGGCAGTCCTTGTTTCCTTCCTTCTGCGTTAGTTGATTTGGAATATCTTTGCGGCCGATGTCGCTGCAGGCTGGCTGGAAGGCAGGAAGGAGCACTCGGCTTCCATTTCTCGATCGAGGCAGGGACTACCCCGGCGAGCCCGGGAAGGAGGATTGGGCACCCAGTTCGGAAGGCATGGATGGTTTGAAAAAACTACCCCTGCCTGCCCGATGAACGTCGAAGTGCCGCCTTTTGTCGAACTTCTTCTCACTTGCAACCAACAACGAACCAAACAACCGCCGACCTCCAACCTTCGAATCTGACGAAATTCTTTGGAACTGAAGTCACTTCGCCTTGCGACGGCCACAGTTATTCTATCTTAGGCGCTGTCCCAAAATAGCGGTCGTGATGGGTCTTGTGGTCCATTCTCCTTTTTCAATGTTCTGATCTTCATTGACGATGCTTCTCAACAATGTTGACGCGCGCTTCTCATATCCAACACCCTCATTCACTGAGGATAGCTAACATTTTGTCTTGCAATGGTTGATCACATTGGACCCTTCCGCCGATATGGGCTCGGAAATAATGGGCAACATCGTCAAGCGTCCGTATAAAGTCGCCATTGCCAGTGCAATGGACTACAACATCCTCGACTCGTTTATCAAATGAGTATTCACGACAAGCTCTTCAAGTTCTGCTCTCAGTTATTCAGCTTAATCGTCATCCTTCATTTACAAACTGCCTTTCCTGACTTGCAGTATCCCAATATGCCATCCAAGAACACCATCTTGCTTTTGGCATCGCTGTTTTCCATCTTACAGGTATATCCTTTTAGCCATGCATCCATACACCCCCGCCACCGGTAACTGGACGTGGACTAACTTGACTCCTTGTCTTTTCACAGTTTGCTCCCATCCCGGTCGCTGCTGTCGACGCTACTTCTTCTTTCCGTACGCAAACTCTCTCAGCGAAATCCTTGCCGACCTCGACTTTGAGTCCTGTTGTCAACAGAGACTCCAATAGGGACGTCCTCGCTCCACATGGCTGGCTATTCAATAACTGCATGCCATCTAATCCAGATCTCGGAACGGTGAGCAAGGGCCGAAACATTCGTCCCGCCATAAAAGAAGATATCCAAACGGGAATGCAAAATTTAAGAGAGTTGTTGAAAAAAAACGCGACAAATATACCGCGCAACCAAAGATGGGTGCAAGGCATCAAGGAAAATAACTGCGGCCCGGTCACCTGTGTGAAGAACACCGTCATCCATTTTTGCAACTACAATTCTGAGGTCAGTATATTTCGTTATATCCCATGTGTGCTTTTCTTTAATCTCTCCACTTTTCTTTCCACTTGAGCCCGTAAATGCCCCTTCCTGTATCCCTTGGGTATCTTATTACAGAATCATTCTCTTCCTATCTTTGCACTTCCTTTCTACATACAAATGAGGAGGTCTTGATTGGTATAGCATGGTGGTGTAGATTCATTCCCATTCAGTTGCTGGCGCTCATGTGCTAATGTGCCTCATCTAACCAACAGACCGATATAGGATTTGACGATTGGGAACCCATCATTTATGGAGCTGAGCGAGTTTTGGCTGACCCCGAATGCCAGAGAAGTGGTGGTCGTGTTGCGGGGGAGTCAGTTTTTAATAAAGGATGGACCGTTGTTGTCAGCGCGGAGGAATGCTAGTGATCGTAATGGATCGGCAGGTTGGTGCTTCGCGGGAGGTTGGTAATTTGCGAGAGGTGGGAGTCGAGTATCAAAGGCCTAGGAATAGGTCGAGGATTACAAAGGGACGATGGTTGTAATGGGGCGTTTCATTGTTGGTTGGACGGGATGCGATTTCACAGGGGTTGCTTCATTTTTGACTTGTTGGTTTGCATACCGGTTTCTTGGGTAAAGGTTCTTTGGAGACGGGCTACGTGAAAGAGAATAGTGTATGTTCCCTGGGCTTGTGTTGCGTTAGTCGAATTCCATATTCCTGTCTGAAATGCCCCTCATCCGTTGTTGCTTCTAGTAGTAGTTTAAAACAGCGTAGCACACAAGGCAAGCCATCTCAAGCAAGTCAAGTCGGGGGTCTGGCAAGGCAAGCCAAGTCAAGGTAAAATTTGGGCAAGTCAAAGCAAGTCAACCCCCTGACTTGCCTTGTGAACTTGCATATTGCATGCCCCCCTTTTTCTCGTCAGAAATACCCTTCTGGTACATTGAGTGTGCGTTTTGGTGCGGTAACCCGGGTGAAAATGTACGTACCAAGATTTATGCAAGTCAACAAAGCAAGGCAAGTTTGGAGTTATCCTAACAAAGCAAGGCAAGTCAAACCCCTGACTTGCCTTGACTTGCCTTGTGTGCTACGCTGGTTTAAAGGTCCATCATGCCGATGTTGCCCTTTTGCTCCGGCGACGACTCAAACTCGCATGCCTACTTCTCCCATACATGTGCACCTCCCAAACGTAGTTCTAATCCATCATGTTCTTTCCACGAGTCATCTTGAACCTGGCCCTTGCGACCTTCTTCCCAGTGAGTCCCTCATCTATCCCACTATTCTCGCTCAGAGCACACCCACTAACAACTTCACCTCACCACTTAACAGCTGACCATCGCCGCCCAATTCACCACCTCCCTCCTGACCCCCAACACCGAACCAACTCTCCAACTCCGGGATCACAACGCCACACTCGCACTCCCATCCTCATCCAAAACCCTCCAATCCGCCGCCGACACCGTCGTCGCCCGCTACGTCGAGGAGACCCCCACCTTCATCGGGAAAGTCTGCCCCGGCTCCCAGGATAATATTGCCAAAGCCGACAACCGGGACGATTGGGCCTGGGGCGACGCCTACTCGGTCAATCTCGGCATCCGGTGGCTCAGGTACCCACCGCTTGGAAAGCCAAAGAATGGGAAGGGACCGAGGAATTGTGGACGGGTGAGCTGTAGTGGGGATACAGCTATCTATTGGTGTAATAATGATGTGAGGACCTTCTCCCCCCCCCTCCCTCCTCTCTCTCCCTCCCGCGCGTTTCATTATATTTGGGTAGATGTAGAGTTGGCTAAAAAATGACTGACTTTGGTCACATAAAACCAGCCGGGACGGGAAAGAGAACTTCCCGCATGGAGCTGGATTGCGGATGGGGCAGAAGCGATCTTTCAAGATTCCAACTGTTGGCAGTATGGTACAAAGTATTATATGCATGAGGATGAAGATGGGAGGGTTAAAGGGGAGATTTATAGTGATCAGACTTGGAGCGTTTTTATTAGGGGGGAAAGTTGTGCGAAGCCCGGAAAGACAGAATAAGAAAAAAGGAAAAAAAGGGGGGAAGGCGTCGTTATACGGGTGTGAAGGGCTGAGAAATAACGTGGCAGTTGGAAGTTGCTATGTTGTGGATGTGGTGTGGTTGATGCCGGCTATGTTGGTCACTGTGTTTGAGGAGAGTGATCTGGGGTCGGGTGTTTTGTGCTAGGTTCCCCTTGTGTACTACCTGTCTGTCCTTGATGGGTTTCGATTCTGTTCGTGTATTAAAAAAGTGTATGTATAGGAAGGAAACCAGCGTTTGGCCAGCGAGATATGTTGGTGAAGAGAAGTTGTTTTGCCCATGTTCAGGTAGCATCCTGTCATGGTCTTGCCTCCTCTTCGTTTGCTTGTTAGCTTTCCATGTTTCAGTATATGGGAGAACGGATTCAGAAGGGTCGAGATACTACCAGCCTACTCCAACAACTATAACTCTTCTGAAAAGGGGTTATCAGATCGATAAGATTTTCCGTTTGCTTGTGCTTGGAGATGTATGTAATGCTTCATGTTCGATACCTAGGCGAGTCATTTTTCCTTTCGATGTTCTGGGTCGTGGTGGCAGTTAAAAGGCCCATAAATGCTGATGAATCCCACAGTTTTCCCTGGACATTCGAGTCAGCGCATTGAAACCAGTCCTCGACCGACAACGTACCTCCCCAATACAATATCAAGCTCTCCAACTCACGCAGCCATGCCTTCGCCCAGCGCCATCCTCCGACTGGCTTGTTTTGCCTTCCTCCCAGTTCGTCTTTCTCCGTGCCTCGCCGTCTCCATTGTTCTGTTTGGCTTTTGATCACGGGTCTAATGACACATCTCCTCCTCACAGCTTGCCGTCCTTGCCCGCAGTGTCGGACCTTATATGCAACCAAGGGACGCCAACACTACCTCAGATGGACTAATCCAACCCAAGCCGTTGACATTCAGCGTCAACTGCTCGCTTTCCGGTTACGACTATGGCCATGGCAACGGTGTGCTGGAGGGATTCCATTACCTCATGAATCGGGGCGGGATCCCGGGGAACGATCCTGAGAGTTGTGGCCGGATTAGCTGCGCTCATGATACTGGAATCCGTTGGTGTAATGACGTGAGTTATGGCTTTTACTGAACCGACCTATCATTCCTGCAAATCACCGCCCTATATTTCTTTTTTGATGTGCTAATCCTCGTGGATTATAACAGGACAAGACTAATCGCAAACAACTCGAATCCTACCAAGTAATTGCGCGTGCCGTCATGGAGGTTTTCCAACAAAAGCCCTGTTGGCAGAACTTCGACGACGATAACTATATGGAGGCCGGGGTCAGGGGGAAGACTTTGGTCGATGGTGAAGATTGGAGTGTTTGGGTGGTCCGCGAGGACTGTTCAGTGCCGTAGTGAAGAAGATGGGGTCGCTGGGAAGGGAAGCAATACAACGCCGGCTGCAAAGGTGCGTGTGTGCTGAGGGTGACGGTGATGATGAAATTACCATCCGAAGGGAATCAAAAGAGGATAATGCTTGGAGTAGCGTTCACGAAGAGGAATAAAGTAAGGAAATGTTTGCCCCAGAGGGAGCTTCGCTGGAAAAGCTTGCGAACAGGATAGTCACTTAACAAAGCTGATGTTTTCTGAACCACTTTCGCAAACGCTTCCTCGAAAGTCCACCAAGAATTTTGGGCGGCTTATAGTGATGATCAATCGAACGCGTATGACAGAGATTGTGCTGCCATGTTATCGATTTATTCGCTGAGGGCCACGTCCAGCCGCGGGGTCGGACGGGTGAAGTGGTCTCGAACAAGGACACGGATACTAGTGTTCAAGGAATGCCGCAGGTCCATGTTATCGAATGGCAAGGAGTGATGTCGTTGGCACGGTAGTCGAATTTGAAGAAGTCGGTGATGATGAGAGATGGTAAAGACGAGATGCGGAAGGTCAGTTGCAGGCACGGCGGCAAAGCAAGTGGTCAGGTCCAGGTCCAGTGCCTTATCTCATCTCATACCCCACAATTAGCCGGTACCACGATTCACGAACACGGCAACTTGAGGAGAGAAAGAGATGCTGGCCCTAAATGACTCGCAATCAATTCATGGTCCAGATGGGTTTCAATTCTCAACTCAATATGGGACATTGAACTCATTCGCATGTTTCTTCTCATTGTAGATGTACCCGTTTTCTCGATGCTCTCGAGTGGACTATGGTGGTTGCGATTGGGGACACCACGTGATTCGAGATGCAGGACTGCCGTATTGCCTGCCGGTCGCCGGCTGTGAACCAAGATAAGATAAGCAAACGCCATCCCGGCAACATCTTGCTCAGGTGCCTGTTGACCAACTTCCCGTCTGCTTTCATCCGCTTAACACGGCGCCCACCATAGTGATTCATGACAACGATTGTTCGCAACTGAGCAACCCCAGGTTCCTTTGCCCATCGGAACATCCCTCAACATCAAAATGATCCAGTACCGCATCCTCTTCACAATCATCGATATGTCGGCCATTCCGCCATCCACACCATGAAAGTTGACACTGTGTTTTGGGGGTCGCTTCAGATGTGGATCGCATCCTTCGGTACTGATTCCCACGCGTGCTACGCTGACACACTGATTTCACGCCGATCAACATTCATCTTCTCTAACTTTGTCCCTCCAACACCGGCATCTCACACACCGACCAGCATCCCTCAAAGCATACCGGCTGCAGCGGTGTGAGCCATCAAGTATCATCACTGAATACCTACGGATTCAATATTCATCAAGTTGATCAAGTCCTCGAGTGACAAGTGTCGAGAATTGGCACCATGATGGGCATGTGTGTGGCTTACTCTACCGCTTAACACTTGTACCAAGTCGGAAGGTGTCGTGGAAACATGGATGGACACAAGACAATGGTATTCCCACCGTCCACTTGGTGACACCCCGGCCATAAGACGGACATGCGTGCTCGTACTGTGTCATGTACGTTGTCTGAAAAGAGGCAGGGCTTCCAGGGGCAACAACTTTACTACATGCGATGGTCTACATGGAACTTGGAAATCTACGACCGTGAATACTCCCGAGTGTTCCACGGAATGACCTGAGGTCGATGGGCCATTCTGGGCGTATTGCACACTGGCTTCACGCGGTCTCTCACTATGTCTAAGTCTGTCGACGACGAGGCATCCTTTGCCCACCTGACGGAACAAGAAAGAGAGATCCTCAAGGCCCAGCTGGACTCTCCTTCGGTCAAGGTATCTTGGTTCGGCCTTTATCGATATGCCGACTCGTGGGACCTTGTCATTACCGCCATCAGCATTCTCTGTGCCATTGCTGCAGGCGCGGCTCTGCCCTTGCTGAGTGTATGTCCTTCGAGAAGAGACTGAAGTGACAACAGTCTTTGGCTAACCTTCATACTGGGATAGATCCTCTTTGGACAATTGGCTATGGCTTTCCAACAGATCTCTAACGACACAATTTCATATGATGAGTTTATGGGCAAACTCACTCGAAATGTACTCTACTATGTTTATATCGGCATCGTCCAGTTCGAAACAACCTACATTTCCACCGTAGGTCTCATCTACACTGGCCATCACATCACCCAAAGGATCCGAGAAGAATACCTCAAGGCCATTCTCCGCCAAAACATCGCCTACTTTGACAATCTCGACGCCGGCGAGATCACCACCCGTATCAAGCGCCGACACCACCCTCATTCAAGATGGTATCTCTCACAAAGTCGCCCTTACCCTGACGGCTGTCGCCACCTTTGTGAGCGCCTTCATCATTGCCTTCATCGAGTTTTGGAAACTGGCCCTCATATGCTCGCCAGCAATGCTGTGTCTGCTTGGGGCCATGAGTTTTGGTTACCGGTTCATCATCAAGTTTACTACAAAGTCTCTAGCAAGCTATTCCGAGGGGAGCAGTGTGGCAGCTGAGGTCATAAGCTCCATCCGGACAACCACTGGTCTGTTTGATGTCCTCAAATCTGCTGTGATAACCATGCCCACCGCCTGCTGAGTATTTATAGCCTTTGGGACACATGATCGACTGGCGAAACAGTATGAGGTAGGTACTCTCCCAATGAGTTACCGGATGCTGATAATACGAGCAAGGTTGACTGTTTCTGTTAGGTATTCTTGAAGAAAGCAGAAAAATACGGCATCCGGATGCAAATGATCCAGGCAGTCATGCTCGCATCTCTCGGCGCCATCTTGTTCCTAACATACGGTCTCGGCTTGTGGCAAGGCTCTCGGTACCTCGTTGCTGGCCACGTCAACGTTGGTCAGATCCTGACCATTTTGACTGCCGTGATCACTGGATCCTACTCCCTTGGCGGCGTCACCCAACATGGCCAAGCTTTCACGTCTGCTACTGCCGCTGCTTCCAAGGTTTATAGCACCATCGACCGTCAATCTCCCCTCGACTCAAGCTCTCAGGATGGAAAGACTCTCGATAGCATCCAAGGTGCGATTGAACTACGGAACATCAAGCACATTTATCCCTCTCGACCTACCGTTGTCGTGCTAAATGACCTTAGCCTACGCATTCCGGCCGGCCAAGTCACTGCATTTGTAGGCCCTTAACCTGCCGCCTCTACCTTGCCGCTCCTCATCCCAACTCCGACCGGCCTATGCACTGGGTCTGGGGTATATAAGGTTCCTTTCCCACGCATCTCCCCGTGGTCCGTTGGTGTAACGGTTAACACTACCTATCCTGGCGTATAGTCGTGCTGGACGCGGCATTATGGTAGAGCGGAAGTTACCGGTTCGAATCCGGTACGGGCCACACTTTTTTCTTTTTTCTTGATGCTTTTCCTACCGCAGGCTACTTTCCTAGTAGATATCTGTCTTCTCAATCAATGCCTTCTTCAGCTATGGATATTTTCTTTGTTTTCAATTCTAAGTTACTTTATACGCTACCCTTTCCGGGTCCGGCAAAACTACGATTATTGGTCTATTGGAGCGCTTTTACCATCCGGTCAGCGGTACAATCCTATTGGACGGACATAGCACTGACTCCCTCAACCTGCGATGGCTTCGGCAACAAATGTCGCTCGTAGGGCAGGAGCCCATCTTGTTCTCCACAACTATCTTTGAGAACATCAAGTGCCAGTAGAACTCGGAAGTGCACATTATATAAGCATGTCAACCATCAACCACCACCCTGTGACAAGTTTGGTCTTATCGGGACTCCTTTCGAGCAAGAATCTGAAGAGAGGATTCGTGAACGGGTTGAAGAAGCGGCCAAGATGGCCAATGCCCATGAATTCATTACGTCCCTTCCAGATGGATACCAAACCACTGTCGGCGCGCAAGGGTTTTTACTGTCAGGTGGCCAGAAGCAGCGTATCGCTATTGCGCGGGCTGTAATCAGCGATCCCAAGATTCTGCTCTTGGACGAAGCTACCTCGGATCTAGATACTAGGTCAGAGAAGACCGTCCAGGCTGCTCTTGATAAAGCATCTAAAGGACGTACCACAATTGTTATCGCACATCGACTATCGACGATCAAGTCGGCTCACAATATTGTCGTCTTAGTTGACGGCCGGATTGTAGAGCAGGGAACCCACGACGAGCTATTGGATGCCGGTGGAGAGTATGCCAAACTGGTGGAAGCCCAGCGTCTTGACCAGGACAAAGGAAAAGGCGCCCATATTTCCGAAGAAGAAGGTAGTGAGATGGATGTCAAACAGGAGACCATGGATTATGCAGTTTCCACTACGAAACTATCCCGCGTACCAACTGAGAAAGGAGTAACAGACACCTCCAAGCCACAAAGCACCACCACGACCAAAACAGCCGGCTTATTCACCCAAATAAAATTCATCGCCTCCTTCAACCGTCCCGAAGCCAAACTAATGGCCGTGGGCATCATCTTCGTCATATCTACCCCCTCAACCCCTCTCAACCCTGCTCATCTCCCTATTCGCCCTCCAGCTCCTCGTCACCGCCTCCCCTACCAATCCCTGAAATCCACCATCAATCATATGGTTAATTGCCTTCTCCGTGCTTCCTCCCGGCACACAAACTTCCTTCCTCAACACTGAAACCGGCCTATCACATTCCCGTTTCGACAACATCCCCGACCCCAAACACGACTGCACCACTAGCTCGCGAGCCGTCTCGCTATCTAGTCCGTGGGCTTCCGCGGCGGCAACGAGAGATTCGATTAGGAAGTAGAAGTGGGCTGGGGCGGATCTGTTTTCTCGAATGTCAGTCGTTCAGTCCCATGCATAGTGATAAGATGGAAAGGAAAGAAAAGATGCACCTACCCCGAAATAGCAGCAACAACATCCAACTCCTCCTCTCTCCCCAGCACCACCGCGGCCGGACTAACCAGCCTCGTCACACCTCTGACCACCTCCGTCCTCTGTCCCCTCGCATTCTCGCAGGGAAATAACCCCGTAGCCCCCTCGCGCACGGTAACGGGCAAATTTGGCATCGACCGCACTATGGGCGTGCCGGCGGGTAACCAGCTCTGCAGCTGCGCCACGGAGATCCCCGGGCACATGGTTACTATCGTCGGCCTTGCGCTTGGAGAAGAAATGGAGGCGATGGCTGGGGCGATTTGAAGGCAGACGGAGGGGACGTCGCGGGGGAGGGTGCAGATGAAGAGGACGTGGTGGTAGTCTTCTTCTGTACCATTCTTGGGAGTTTCCCAGATATGGTGATCGAGGTTGTCAAAGGTGACGTGTGCGAGGGGGTATTTGGTTTGGAGGTGGCGGAGGTGGTCGGGCCGTCGGGCGGTGATGGTTATGGGACATGGCTTGTTTCTGCTGCTGCGATGTTTCCAGATGCTATTGCCGTTGTTGCTGGTTGAGAAGGACGCGTAAATGCCATCAACAAAGGCCTGGGCGAGGTGGCCGCCGCCGATGAAGGTGAGACGGTCTGGGGCTACCGCGAATGGTGTTTCGCCCGTGGCGGAGAGGGGCGGGGAGGATGGGGGTGAGTCCATGGCGAATGTTGAGTGATTCTGGTAGGAAAGATTATCCGATAGGGAGTTGAGCTAATCGTGATAGCTTGAAGGTACCATTCTGTTATAAGTCAACCGATCATGGCCCAAAGAGGCAGCATGTACCTCTACGACACGAGAGAGTTCATGATGCCCCTGAACGGCTGTAAACAAACACAGTGTGACTTGGTACATAGTGCTCTGACGAGACGCCTAGTATCAAAGTCCACAACCGCTGCAAAGCATCCACCTTGACCTTACCTTCTCCATACGGCAAAGATATGCTGAAGGTGTCACCAAGCTCACCTCGCTAAGATTCTCTCGTCACCCACGGGGATGCCTCAGAGATCCTGGCCCCTGGTTGTTCGCGGCATGCTACCTGTTTTCATGAGGCAACCGGAGAATCTTGATCCGCTGTAGCGTGGTGATGAATGGTGTGGTTGATGTTGACGACATCTTCAGTCATCCCGGCCTCCACTTTTGAGGAATGAGGTCGAAGGGAGGAATATTTGTCAACGCACAACAGGGCAGCTCCGAGACTCTGACACGACCTGAAGAAAGAAGAATCTTGGGTGCTTCTTTCCCTTGTCCATCCCAAGCAAAACCGGAAGGACCTCAACTATGCCAGGCGCCACCACCACCAAATTTACCAACTTCATTCCTTCATCTTCTTTGTCTTCCCTCGAGCGCATCGCCAGTGCCACTCACCATGCTGTCTCTCCGGCGCCCTGGAGCTAGTTGAGCTTTTTGAAGCCAGCAGACTTTTCAGCTCTCAACAATGCATCTTCAAGCTCCACGATTCTCTTCAGCTTTGCCCTTTCCGGATAGCTTTGGGCCTGTACGAGATGCAGGTTTCAACACACACACACACACCACGGTAGCTCCTCCCACACGCATCCACCAATCGAAGGCGTGCGCGTGAAGACTTCGTTCTGGGACGGGAAGACTTCTAGAGTTGTGTACAGCCAAGGCATCCACCCAGTGCGCCGCCCATCCCTCAAGCAGTTTAGCAAAATGGGTCATCTTCTATTTGTCGTGGAGACTTCTGAAATCTGAAGGCTTCAGGCTTTTACTCCGACCACGATGCGTCAACGAGCTGGGATACTCGTGTGGGCTCGAAACGCCAGTCACACCCCTTGGCCCGGCCTTGGGTCTGGAGGGCGTTTCTAGCCCAGACGAGTATTGGATGATTTCGTCATTCAGGGTCCAGGGGTTTGGGTCGATCCACCCCGGTCGTCGATCTCAGATCAAACCCGATTAGTGTCAGAGTAGAGGGTGGATTTCTGGGATTCTGGCTAAACTCTATGTAGGTTATTTCTACCACATATCTAGGTTACCCCAGCACCCCCCATACCTTCTGGGCGAGTTAATTAGAACTACATACTCTTCAACCTATCAATCAATTCTGCACCGTCACATCTAACAAGATCTATTGCGTAACTCGTCGGGGACCTACCTATTCAGCCGCACTGCGCTAAACAGGGCAAAGTGGCAACTGTCAAGGTGCTTGAGTGTGGGAATGGCTCGGCTTACTATAGGCTCGTTGAGCTTGTTTTGAGAATTTTATATCAAAGTCCTCTATTATTGCGCGCACTTCTCGAGGACGATCGGCTTTTTTTTAAAGAAGAATGGGAATAGTGGCACCCACTTCTTCGAAGCCCCCAAGATTCAAATGGCTTAGTAGATCTGAATGCCAAGCTCTAGTACGTACTACAGTACAGATCAATGCTGGAAAATTTGTTAGCGTGTGTTGCGTGCTCGAGGCAGTCACGCAATGATGAATGAAGTCTGGCATGAACAGCGATGATCTCTTGATTGATGATCTGAGCAGAATCTCCTGGCTACCGTTCCCATAGCCAAGTGCATTAATCCGGTCGAGGAATTGATGGTCCAGTATATCCCCAGACGCTTTGATATCTCTCTCGCATCCGTACGTCGTCTTCTTTTTCTCCACCCTCCGCTCTCTGCCCCATGTATAGAGCTAAGTACATATCTTTCTATGGCTAAATGTAGGATGAGTGTAGAGGTATAGACGGGATTTTTGACCACATTTTTGACTCGTTTCCATTGTTTGTTGCTCTTTCAACGTTGTCTACATGATTAGGTAGGTACCTCCTCCTTTTCTCCTCTTGTTTCTTTTACCGAAGCATCTCTATAAGGTGTCAAACCGTTGACCTCCTACCTAATAAGTCCCCTGAATTCTCATCTCCTGAAACTCTCCGGCCGTCATGTACTTCTCCACTCCTTCTCTCACCAATCCCTCCACCAAAGGCCTCAAACTCGCCTCCCTATCCGGCTTCCCAAAGTACGCAATACTGAACCTCGCATCCACTTCTCCCTCCCCCTCCTCTCCCTCTTTTTCGGTCTTCAGCGCATCCGGTAAATGCACCCGATGTCTACACGCCGGCAACCCCGTCAACTTCTCGAGACAGTCGCCAACGAGCAGGATGATCTCGTGCGGGTTTCCGGATTCGATCTCGATGAAGTTGGAGGATTTGGGGGGGAGGGCTGCTTCTGTTTTGGGGGGATTTCGTTTGTTAGCCAACCATCCATTCTCCGTCGTCACTCGCTTTGAAGAGAAAGAAAGAAAGAGAGAAATAACTTACGAAGTCCCCCAACACTATCCTGAAACAACAACGTCACACTCCCAAAGTCCGTATGGGCTGCTATCCTCGTCTTCCTTGCTTCGTTTCCTTTCCCATCCCCGTCGTCCTCCCCCCCAGATCCAAACTCCCCCACCCTAACAGGCGGATAATGCGTCAATCGCAATTCATTCGTTCCATCCCTATGCAAGTCCCTTAATCCCCCCCCACCCCCACCCCCCCCGTTTCCACTTCCAGCCAGCAGCCCCAGCCCCAACCCAACCTCCAAAGCCTCCAAAACCTCCAACTCCGCCCGATAACAAACCCCAAAAAACCTCTCCATCACTTTCTGGAAATCATCGTACACCCCCCCAGGAGGCCAAATGTTGGCGTAAAGCGGGTCGAGCGGGGAACCCATGTCGTAGGATTCTTTCATGTCTTTAAGCATCGGGATTGGTGGTGAATCTGCACTCTCAAAAGTCTTGGATGCGGCTGAGACGTTCTCGATCCCGAAAGCCGAGTAACCCCTGTGGGGGTGGACGGAGGCGGGGTGGGGGGAGAGGAGTTTTTGGGAGAGGGGGAGGTGGAAGAATTTGCGGCTCTGGATGATTATTACCTAGGATTAGTTTTGGTGAGGACTGGAGAGAGAGGGGACTAGAAAGACGGGATGGCAGAAGAGTGAAGATGAAGAACGTACGGTTTCAAAAGCCTTGTCGATTTCCGACGAGGGAACAACGCCGTGGTTGATTAGCCTGGCGAAACCATTTTGATAGAGAGTGGTGACGAGTTTCTTGCAGAAGGAGGTGCGGACGGTTGGGTTGGCGCTGTGGAAGAGGGAGAAGTCGAGTTGGGTGGTGGTGGTGGCCATGGTGAGGTGGTGGTTTGGGAAGGGAACATGAATTGGGAGAGGATCTGAGTTTCTGGGGAATACGGACAAACAGGAGAATTGGATGGATGGTGAGGATGAGGAAAATATCACGGAGATCCTACGACGCTCATCTTCTGGGTTTGCTCCTACGATTTTAAGACTTCATAGCAGTGCCGTGTTGTCGTTCGGTGCAGTTGCATAGGTACGCACGTGTATTCTCGGCCTTGGCTATGCGACGGTTGCGAGCAAAAGTAAAACCCCCTTGTCAGGTATCTGGCATGGACCACTACAAGCAAAGCTTCATGTAAGTATTCGTATGGGTCAGTGATCGTCAGCGACCGGAGTTGGATCCGAAACCAAAACCCTCGCTCAAAACCGCAAAACAACCCCCAATTCAAAAACTTGATCGGTCTGGATGAGCGACAGGGATCATGGGCCCGGAGACATATAAAAATTCTGAAGGGGTTCAGCTCACCCACTCGGCTTTACAAAAACGTAGCATGATAGACAACGAAACGGGGTAGCTGAAGGGTAAACTTGGTGCATAGTAGATTTCGGTCGATCGGGTTACATGGGACAGCACTTACCCATATCACCATAACACATGGGTACCTCTAGTATAGTGCTGTCAGCGTCGTAGCACTTGTGGAAGGATTCCTATGTTGCAACGCTAAAGAAATCCACTCCAGCGGCTTGGATTCGACGACTTTGGGCACTGTGACCACTGAACACCCCAGAAATCCACCGTAGGATTACGCTGTGACGGTGATCAGCAGTGGCTTCTCCCCGAGGGGTGACTGAGCCTCACGTCGAGAGGCATCTCGTAGTACGTAGCGCAATGAAGTGCGTGTTAGTCTTACGTACCACTGTTTTGCGGACAAATGGAACTGTTTTGAGCAAAATAGGACACACAAGTCATACATCCGGTATAGGACAGTTGTGGTCTCGCTGGGCTTTGGTGCTTCTCTTACAGCGTACCTAGGAGACCATGAGTTTCCGTTTCAAAAGCGATTTGACAGATTCGACACCACGATATTGGATACCTACCTCAACTACCTGGCTTGAGCTTCATCATGGCGATACCAAGCAAAGACGACGCTGACAGCTCAGCCATGCCCCCGATGGAATCTGTTCGGGCTTCAGATCCGGAGGATGACAACCACACGGCATCTCCCTCAGCAAGTCTCGAAGACCTCGGTCAAATCTGGGCCTGGAACGCCTCCGTGCCGGACCAGATCCAAGGCTGCATCCACGATCAGATCACCGCTCACGCCGAACGGCAGCCGGATGTCCTGGCCGTATGCGCCTGGGACGGAAATTTCACCTACTCGGAACTCGACGCCATAGCGACCAAGGTTGCCCGGAAGCTCATCATCCATCAACATGGAATCGTCCAGAGGTCTAGCATTCCCCTCTTGTTCTCCAAGTCCAAATGGACGACCGTGGCCATGCTGGCTGTGTTGAAGGCGGGGTGCAGTGCCATAGCTCTGGATGCTACTCAGCCTGATACGAGGCTGAGGTCGATCGTGGAGCAGGCGCGGCCTGGGATCATTATCTCGTCTGAGACGCATCGGGAGAGGGCAGCTTCTTTGGCGGGTGTGCCTGTGCTTCAGCTTGATGAGGCGGTCTTGGAAGATGGCGCTGAAGAGAACTTGGCTGAGTTGCCTGTGGTATCGCCAGCAGATATTGCGTATATCTCGTTTACTTCGTATGTAATCCCGAAGCCTGCTATAAGTGATTTCTCAACTGACCTTGGTATAGGGGTACAACGGGCCAACCCAAAGGTGCCTGCATCAGCCATGCCAACGTCAGAAGCGCTTCCCACTACCAAGGCGCCAAGCTGGGCTTCAACTCGAACACCCGCGTCCTGGACTTTGCTCCTTACTCGTTTGATGTCGCATGGGGTAACTTTCTCCATACCCTATGTGCTGGCGGAACGCTGTGTATCCCATCTGAAGAGGACATGTTGACAGATCTGTCCTCGGCGGTGACGGTTTTCAACGCGACCTTGATCAACGTCACTCCCACGGTCTTGCGCACCATCCATCCTATTCCAGAATGTCTGGAGACGGTTCTCTTGAGCGGCGAGATGCCGTATCGCGAGAACATGACGAAATGGGCTGGCAAGGTGAGACTTGTCAACACGTATGGTCCGACGGAGTGCACCTTCAAGTGTGCCTTTGCCGATATAAGCCCCTCATTGGAGGGTCGTCCGGATATCGGAAGAGGTGTCGGCTTCGCTACGTGGCTTGTTAATCCGGTCGATAATGATCGACTTGTCCCCATAGGATCAGAGGGAGAGTTATGGCTCGAGAGCCCTCAGGTTGGCCAGAGGTATTTGAATGACGTGGAGAAGACAGCCGAAGCATTTGCCAGGGATCCTCCTTGGCTAGTCGCTGGTGGCAGGCAAGGTAGGCTCTACAAGACGGGTGACCTTGTCAAGTACCTGCCTGATGGGCGATTGATGTTTGTGGGTCGTAAAGACTCGTCCCAGCTGAAGATCAGGGGACAAAGAGTGGAGATTGGGGACGTTGAACACCATGTACGCGCCTGTCTGGATGATGAACTTGACACCATTGTCGACGTTGTCGTGCCTAAGGACACTGAAACAAACTCTCTTGCTCTCTTTGTGGTGACAAAGAACCAAGATGGCGAGAGGGTTAAGAATCTGATGGAAAGCTTGGGAGATAAGTTGCGGGAGGTTCTGCCAGGATTCATGATCCCCGGCGTCTATCTGCCGATTGACGAGATTCCTGTCGCCAGTACAGGAAAAGGTATGTCAACTCGCCCTGTGGTCTAGAGGTCAGTGTTAACAACAAGCAGTGGACCGACGAAGCCTAAGGGAGATGGGAAGCGCAATGAGCTGGGAGGAGATTGTCCAGCTACAATCAACCATGATGACGGCGACAGAGTACCATGAACCCACAACCGGCACAGAGACACGGCTCCGCCAGATCTGGGCTGATGTCTTGGGCTTGGACGCGACTCGCATCAGCACAGCAGACAACTTTCTCCGGCTGGGGGGTGACTCGATTGGTGCCATGCGAGTGGTTGCGGCGGCACGGGAACATGGCATCTCGTTGTCTGTTGCTGATGTCTTCACCAGCCCGGTGTTGTTCGATCTTGCCCTGGTGGCTGACTCCAAAGCTCACGAAGACGAGGATCTCGACACTCGGCCGTTCTCGCTGCTGACGGTGGAAAGAGACGTCGATAGTGTCTGTCAAGTAGCCTCTGAGCTCTGCAGTATCAACCCAGACGAGGTCGAAGATGTCTTTCCGGTAACCTCAC
Source organism: Neurospora sp. CHS-2018a (assembly GCA_009802275.1). NCBI lineage: Eukaryota > Fungi > Ascomycota > Sordariomycetes > Sordariales > Sordariaceae > Neurospora > Neurospora sp. CHS-2018a. The sequence continues at coordinate 817,916 of RAKG01000033.1, forward strand.
TACAGGAAGGCATGTTGGCAGACGGAGCAGAGTATGTCTCGAGGACTGTCTTTGCACTGGGGGATATTGACCTGGAGCGGCTCGAGGCGGCCTGGGAAAGCACCACTAAGCAAGCAACCATCATCCGGACGCGTATCATCGATCTTCCCGGCGAGGGACTTGTCCAGGTTGTCGTCAGGTCCAACGAGTCGCTCTCCAGATGCTCGTCCATGGCCGACTTCTTTTCTGCTTCAATGGGCTTGGGCACTCCCTTGTGTCGCGCAGGCCTGATCGTGGCAAGAGAAGGCGAGCCGTGCTACTTTGCCTTGGAGATGCACCATGCAATTTTCGACGGGTTTTCCAACTCGTTGATCATGGACGCGGTCGAGAAGGCGTATCGTGAAGGGGGGAACTTGTTGTTGTCGTTTGTTCCTTATCAGCGGTTTATCAAGCACGCCGTTTCTGCAGCTGGTGACAGCCGGCCAGACACTGTTGCATTCTGGCGCAACCAGCTGGCAGACTCGGAGGCTGCTGTATTTCCAGCGGTCACTAACACTGCAAACAGCCCTGAAAAGAGAGCCTTAGTGGACTTGCATCACTCGATAGCGGGCTTACAGTGGCCGGCCATGGCGGGAATCACACCCTCTTCAGCAGTCCGTTCAGCGCTCTCGTTACTGCTAGCCGCCCACACCAACTCCAACGACGTCAAGTACGGCGAGACAGTCAGCGGAAGGAATGCTCCCGTCATGGGCATCGACCGCATCGCCGGTCCAACCATTGCCACCATTCCCGTCCGCGTCAAGTTCGACTGGGATCAGACTGTTCAGCAATTACAGCAACAGATCCAGAAGCAGGCCGTTGAGGTCACCGCCCATGAACAATATGGCCTCCAGAATATCCGGCGCATCAGTCAAGACGTCGCCGAGGCCAGTCAGTTCCAGCTGCTACTCGTCATCCAGCCACCGCAAAAGAACACTCAGGGACGACTCTTCTCCCAGGCCAAGAGCGTTGTTGGTTTGGGAGAAGAGACATTGGTGGCCAAGGATGGCGACGCCGACAGTCTGGCCATGTACAACTCGTACGCCGTCATGGTCATCGTCCAGTTGGAAGACAACGAAGGTCTGACCCTCAACATCAACTTTGACTCGGCCATCATCGAGGAGACGGCTGTCCAACGTATGGCCCTTCAGCTTGAGCACCTGCTCCGTCAACTCTGTTCGGCCGACCTGGCCCAGTCCAAGCTACGCCATATCACAGCCCTCAGTCCCCAGCATGTCGCCCAGATATGGGACTGGAACAGAGCCCTCCCTGAACCCGTTGAGGGCCTTGTGACGGAGACCATTGATGCCCTGTTATCAGACGACCCCACAGCCATTGCCGCGTGGGACAAGGAGTTTACCTACCGTCAGGTCAAAGACTTGTCGACCTTCCTTGCTCACCGTTTACGTCAAGACCACGGCATAGCCAAGGGATCCATCATCGTGTTGAGCTTTCAGAAATCGGGCTGGCAGCTTGTCACCATGCTCGCTGCTCTCAAGCTCGGTGCCGTTGTTATGCCACTCTCCGCACCTACTTTACCTCAGCGTGCCCGCGAAGTGGTCGAGGCTGTAAAGCCCAAGCTCGTCATCACTTCAAGTGCTGCTTCGGACCTGGCTCCATTTGAAGGCATCGTGCCGGTGTACCCTGTTTCCAGCCTGATCCAAGACGACGATGTTGAATCTACTGACTGGGTTCATGTTCTCGATCCCATTGAGATCCTACCTTCGGACCCAGCCCTCATCCTCTTCACATCCGGCTCGACAGGAACTCCAAAGTCCATCCTCTGGACCCATGCCGCTCTATCGACCAACATCCGGACACACAGCCTCTCGTTCAGTGTCACTCCGACCAGCAGGATATTCCAATTTGCTGGATACGAGTTTGACGTGAGCACGGTCGAAGCCCTGTCCGCCTTGGCTTCAGGCGCGTGCTGCATAGTCCCGTCTGAATCGGACAGGACCAACCGTCTGGCCGGAGCCATCAATGACACTCACGCCAACTGGATCTGTCTGACACCCTCGGTTTCCGAAACTCTCGTCCGTGCAACAGTCCCCTCGTTGAAGACCATCGTCTTTGCAGGCGAAAAGCTGCCGCAAAAGACCGCTTCCAAGTGGGCCGAGTCCCTCGATTCGGTGTACAACTGGTACGGTCCAGCTGAGGCTTCCGTTGCTACTTCGTGCCGCGTGGACAAAAAGGCGTGGAAGCCAGCTTTGATCGGCAAAAGCACGTCCGGCTTGACCTGGCTAGTTGACCCTAGAGATCCCAACCGTCTGGCCCCTATTGGTGCGGTTGCCGAGTTGTGTATCGAAGGCCCGATCCTAGGTGCCTATACCGGCGACAGCGGCGCTGCTCTGAACGAAAAGTCTTTCTTCTCGCCGGCTTGGCTTCAGCACGGTCATGGTGAGGTACCTGGCCGGCCTGGACGCCTCTACAGAACGGGCGATCTGGTCAAGTACAATGGCAATGGGGACATCGCATTCATCGGCCGATTGCAGGAATCCCAAAGGAAACTACGCGGACAGAGAGTTGACCTGAGCGAGATCGAGTCACGAGTGCAGTATTTCTTGTCCGGAAAGCTCAAAGTCTCGGTGGTGGCCGAGATTATCACCCCGACCAACAGCAATGTCGAGACTTTGGCTCTATTCATTAGCCCTTCGAGCTCAGAAGAGGATGCTTTGGCCCTGGTCAAGCTCAGATTCCCTGTGGACGACCTAGAGACAGATCTATCCAGAGTCCTGCCCTCCTACATGATCCCCAAAGTCTATATCCCCATCCAGACTCTTCCTATTTCTCACACTGGAAAGATGGACAGACGACGCCTTCGACAGATTGGGGGCTCATTGACGTATGAAGAGCTGGCATCCATGCAGCCCTCTCGTCAGGAGGCGAGAAAGCCTTCCACGACCATGGAAAAGCAACTTCAAGAGCTTTGGGCCCAAGTTATCGGCATTGAATCAAGTGTGATCAATGCTACAGACAGCTTCTTGCGTCTAGGCGGTGACTCCATTGCTGCTATGCGCTTAGTAGCAGCCGTCCGCAAACGAGGGCTCCTCTTGACAGTTGCCGATGTCTTTGAAGCTCCATGCCTTCAAGATATGGCGATCCGGGTCAAGCAAGACTGTGATTCTCCGGAACAGCAGCTTGAAGTGCCTCCCTTTTCACTGCTTGACTCTGGCGTCAATGAGACCGAGGCTCGGTCTCTCGCCGCCAAGTTGTGTGCCATTGATGAGGCTCGGATTGTTGATATCTACCCTGTTACCCCTCTTCAGGAAGGACTGCTTGCGTTGGGCGCCAGAAAACCTGGTCTTTACGTATCTCGCAGTGCCTTCGAGCTTCAGCCTGGCATTGACACAAAACAACTGGAGAAAGCTTGGATGTCCACGGTTGACAAGTTGACTACTCTCAGAACTCGAATCGTGGACCTTCCTGGTCAAGGGTTCGTGCAGGTTGTTCTTGATAACTGTCCCCTACTTTATGGGACAGATGTGGATGCCTATGTTCATGAAGATGAGCAGAATCACATGGGCCCCGGCACCGAGCTTTGCCGAGCCGCCATTATTGATCGTCACTTCATCCTGTCAGCCCACCATTCCATATACGATGGCCAAGTGCTCAAGATGATCATGAACGAATTAGAGTCTCAATACTTTGGAGCTCCCGGGATGACAGTCACACCGTTCAAGAACTTCATCAAGCATTTAAGCGACAAGGTCCCACAAGAAGCCGTCGACTTTTGGAAGGCTCAGCTCTCAAAGGGCGAGCCCAGACAGTTCCCGGTCCTCCCCTCGGCCACTTACCAGACACAGGCCAAGGATGACTTGCAACATTCCATCTCACTCAACTGGCCACGGACCGGCATGACGCCTTCAACCATGATCCGCGCCGCTTGGGCCATTTTAGCTACTCAGTACACGTCCTCCAACGATGTCATATTTGCCTTGACAGTCAGTGGAAGGCAAGCCAATATGAGAGGCGTGGAAAACTGCGTCGGTCCTACTATATCTGCAGTGCCCATCGCAGTGTCCGTTGACTGGAGCGAGACCGTCGAAGCGTTCCTCAAGCGCATGCAACAGCAAATGATAGAGATCACATCGCACGAGCAATACGGCCTTCAGAACATCCAACGTCTTCATAAGGAACTGGCTGAGTCTCGACTTCTTCAGACACTGCTCGTCGTGCAACCAGTTGCCGAAGGAAAGAACTTCAATGAAGGCAACCTCCTGTTCAAAGCTCGTGACTTTTCGTCCAACATGGACACTCTGGGCCATGATCCCTTCAACAGCTGGGCGTTGATGGTGGTTTGTGAGCTTTCAACGTCGGGGCTGCAGCTTCGTATGAGCTTTGATGGCAATATTATCGACAAGTTGCAGATAGAGCGTATGGCCAAACAGTTTGAGACGGTTCTTCGGCAGATGTGCTCAGAGAGCAATACAGCGGCTACACTTGACGCCGTTCAGATTGCCAGCTCGGATGACTTGGACCTCTTTTGGTCACAGAATGCAGAAGTCCCCGAAGACCCTGAGGCATGTGTTCATGACCTGGTTTCTCTGGTGGCACGTACACGGCCGGATGCTGTTGCTATTGATGCATGGGATGGGCAGCTCACATACAAGGAAGTTGACGAGCTTTCCACTAAGCTCGCCCGGAGCTTGATACACTTGGGCGTCAAGAAGGGCAACGTTGTCGCACTGAACTTCGAAAAGACCAAGTGGGCACCAGTACTCCAACTCGCCATCTTCAAAGCCGGAGGCATCGAAGTCCAGCTCTCAACCGTCGTCCCCGACCTCCGCATCAGCAGAGTATTCAAAATGGCCGGAGTCGTTCTCGCCGCCGTCTCCGAATCCCGTCAAAAAATGGTCTCTCAATACGCCCCCAGCTACACCATCTCCCAGCTCATGTCCCTCTCCCAACCCAACACCACTCCCCTCCCCACCATCACCATCCACGACCCCGCCGCGATCCTCGTCTCCTCCGGCAGCACCGGCGAGCCCAAACAAGTCCTCTGGAGCCACCGCACCCTAACCGCCAACCTCCTCGCCCACGGCTCCTACCTCTCCATCACCCCCTCCTCGCGCATTTTTCAGTTCGCCTCCTACGACTTCGACGTCAGCACCATCGAGTCGCTCTCGGCCCTCATCCACGCTGCCTGCATCTGCATCCCCTCCGAGTCTGAGCGGTTGGATGGTACCACGGCCGCTATCAACCGGTTTCGATGCACTTTTGTGAATATCACGCCCTCTACCGCCAAGGCCATTGTCCCCAACTCCGTGCCTACTATCGAAACCCTCGTTTTGGCAGGAGAAAATTTATCAGAGGATGTCGTCAACCGCTGGGCGGGTATCTGTCCAGTGCTGAACTGGTACGGACCATCCGAGCACCCGGCCACTATCTGCGCCGCGGACGTCGCCTCCTGGCGCACGGGCGTGGTTAGTCGGATTGATCTTAGGCAGCCGGCGCTTTGCTGGCTTGTTGATTCTGGGAATCCGCACCGGCTGGTTCCGTATGGGGCGGTTGGGGAGATTGTTATTGAGGGACCGTTGTGTGCGGAGGGGTATGTGGGAAATGAGAAGATGACGGGGGAGAGGTTTAGGAGGGGGGCGGAGTTCCTTACCGGAAGAAGAAAGAGTACGACAAGATTGTACTACTCGGGCGATCTGGGGCGGTATGATAGTATGGGTAATCTGGTATATATGGGTAGGAAGGATGTGCAGTTGAAGATACGCGGGCAGCTGGTGGCGCCGGAGGAGGTGCAGTTTCATGTGCGGAGGAATTTGAACATGGGTATGGCAACGGTGGGGGAGAAGGGAGAGGTGACGGTGGTGGTGGATGGGATACAGCTGCAGGCTAGTACGGGGCTAAATCTTGTTGCGTTTGTTGGGCCGGCTACGGAGGAGGAGGTTGAGAGGGCAACGGTGGGGTTGAGGGAGAAGTTGATGAGGGTGTTGCCGAGTTATGCGATTCCGGGGTATTATATTGCTGTGGAGGAGTTTCCTATGAATGCTTCTGGTAAGACATCGCCTCTCTTTTTCAAGTCCCATTCTGTTTGCTAACCACATCTCAGGCAAAATCGACCGCAAACGTCTCCACGAGATCGGCGCCTCGTTCAAGCCATCCCGCCAGACAACCACCAGTGGCCGTAGAGAGCCTACCACTCTCGAAGAGAAGACCCTACAGGATTTATGGTCCCGTGCCCTCGGAGTGAACGCCCAGCCCATCTCCGTAGGCGACAGCTTCCTACAACTCGGCGACTCCATCCAAGCCATGCGTCTGGTAGGAATAGCTCGTCAGGAAGGCTGGCTGCTTTCTGTGGCGGAGGTATTCGAGCATCCAACCCTGGAAGAAATGGCCAAGGTCATCATTCGAAAAAAAGAAGACGAGGGTGAAGAAGACGCCGCAGTCCTCCCGTTCTCACTGCTGGATCCGAATCAGGACATCAAGCTCGCTTGTCAGCGGGCTGCGTCCCTTTGCGGAGTGGAGGGAGATGATGTTGAAGATATCTTTCCGTGCACAGCTTTGCAGGAGGGATTGCTGGCTTTGACTATGAAGAGCGAGGGGAGTTATACAGGTCGGAATGTGCTGAAGCTGGCGTCGGCGGTTGATGTTGCCAAGTTTAGGGAGGCGTGGGACAGCGTTGTTTCGGCGATCCCCATCTTGCGCACACGCATCGTCGACCTCGATGGGCAAGGTCTCGTGCAGGTGGTTGTTCACGACCATTCCCAGTCGTGGATTGAAGCGACAAATATCGAAGAATACCTGAGGAAGGAGAACCAGCCCCCGATGGGTCTGGGTACGCCTCTCATGCGATGCGCAATTATTGAGCCTCAGATCGACGGTCAGGAGCCCGCCTCCTTTGTCCTGACCCTGCACCACTCCCTGTACGACGGGTTAACATTGCCCATCATCATGGAAACGCTTGAGGGTTTCTATAATGATCTTGCACCACTCCGTCTCGCTCCCTTCCAGTCATTCGTTAACTACATTGGCACGCGGGACAAAATCGCAGAAACCGAGTTCTGGAGAACGCAGTTCGCCGACCTCAAAGCTGCGCCATTCCCTGCTCTGCCATCGTCTACATACCAACCTCAATCAAATTCGACACTAGTCCACACGGTCGAAGACATCACCTGGCGGACGGACAACATTACTTCATCCACTGTGGTTCGCGCCGCATCCGCTTTGCTTTGCTCTCTCCATTCCAGCCCAACATCTCCCGACATCGTTTTTGGCGCTGTGTCTTCCGGTCGCAAGGCCCCTGTGCATGGCATCGAGACGCTTCCTGGCCCTACCATTGCCACTGTTCCTGTTCATGTCAAGACCAGCAACGACAGGAAAATAACAGAGCTTCTCACATCCATCCAGACCCAGGAGACGCAGATGATTAGGTACGAACAGACGGGTTTATCAGCAATCCGCCAAATCAGCGAGGAAGCGCGACTGGCTTGTCAGTTTCAAACACTAGTCGTCGTTCAGGCACCGCAAGAGGAAAGCACGAAGTCAGGGTTGTTCGTTTCTGAAGATGCCGAGCGCACGGAAGCAGAGGAGGAGGCACATTATCGTGGGTTCCAATCTTACGCACTTTCGCTTATTTGCACGCCGGAGGATGGGCGGCTCAGGGTCAGGTTCTGCTTTGACTCGGAGGTGCTTGAGAGGGAAAAGGTCCAGAGAATGGCGCGAGACTTTGAAAAGTTGTTGAAGACCCTGTGCTCTTCAATCAACGACCAAATCAGCCTCGGCGCCATCAGCTTGGCCACACAAGAGGATCTCAACCTTATCTGGCAGTGGAACTCCTCAGTTTGCCCAACTGTCGAGAGGCCGATACACGAGCTCATACTCGAAACAGCCTCACGCCAGCCAGACGCCATAGCAATCAGTGCCTGGGACGGTGAGATCACATACGGCGAGCTTGCTCGCGTTMCCGGCAACATCGCTCTCCATCTAGTCAACATGGGTATCARCCAAAACATGATCATCCCCATCTGCTTCGAAAAATCCCTCCACGCCACCATCACCTTCCTCTCCGTCCTCCGAGCCGGCGGCGCCGGCTTACTTCTCGACACCACCCTCCCAGCGTCCTACCTCCAATCAGTCATCCAACAAGTCTCTCCCCCCTTCATCATCTCTTCACCAGCAGAGCAAACACTCGCTGCCAAGTTATCCAACAACACCTTACTCCTCGGCCCTAACTCACCCCTTTTACAACCCCCCTCCCCTTCCTCCCCTTCCTTACCCCCTACCACCCCCCAAGTCCCCCCCAACTCCCTAGCCTACACAGTCTTCACCTCCGGCACCACCGGCGCCCCCAAAGGCGTTCTAATCCCCCACTCCTCCATCAGCACAGCAGTCACCCACCAACGTTCCGCCATCTGCGTGTCCCCCCGCGAGCGCGTGTATGACTTCTCAGCACACACCTTCGACGGGCACCACTGGGCTGTTTTTCACACTTTGGCTTGTGGCGCCACATTGTGCATACCCAGCGAGAGGGAACGGAGGGAGGATTTGACGGGGAGTATAAGGAGGTGCGGAGCGACGATGGCGTTTTTGACGCCGAGTGTTGCGAAGGCGGTGGATGTCGAGGGGGTAGGGGGGAGGTTGGGGATGGTGTATTTGGGTGGGGAGAGGGTGGGGAGGGATGATTGGGGGAGGTGGATGGTTAATGAAAAGAGGAAGGTGTTTAATGTGTATGGACCTACTGAGACTACGCAGATGGTTATGTATGGGTTGATATCTCCTCAGTCTCAGTCAAAAGGCCCGGAGGGGGGTGACATGGAGTTGTCGATGGGCAAGGGAGTGGCAGCTTGTACATGGATTGTCGACCCCGAGTCTGGCGAGCGGCTGGTGGAAGTAGGGCAGGTGGGAGAGCTCTACCTTGAGGGCCCGCTAGTAGGGGACGGGTATCTGAATGATGCCGACAAAACGGCCAAGAGCTTTGTTGAGAGTCCGCCGGGGTGGTTGAGGAAGGGGAGTCCGGATGGGAGGGTTAAGGGAAGGAGCAAGTCGAGGTTGTATAAGACGGGGGATTTGGTTAAGTATAACCCGGCTGATGGCACGCTGGTTTTTGTCGGCAGGAAGGATACGCAGGTTAAGTTGAGAGGACAGAGGATTGAGTTGGCCAAGGTTGAGCAGGCTGTTCAGCAGGTTCTGGCTGGCAAGCTGGGGAGGGAAGCGCCGCCGGTGGTGGTGGTGGCGGAGGTTGTGGTGTCGTCGGCTACGAACAGCCAGGTTCTGGTGGCCTTTGTCGAGACTGGCTCGAGCGAGGTCCGGTTTGCGAACTGGATAGATGGTCTACAGGATGCCTTGCGCGAACAGTTACCGCCGTACATGGTCCCGGCGGCGTTTATGCCAGTTGAGGCGATGCCGTTGACGACGAGTGGAAAGACGGATCGGAAACGGTTGCGTGAGATGGGCGCTAGTATGACTCTCGAGCAGGCTGACAACGAGGGGAATGAGGCAGATGGCGAGCTACCGGGAACAGAAGAGGAGATTGTCCTTCAGCAATTGTGGAATGTCATTCTGGGTGCTGAAGAAGACAAGATCCGTACCGGCAGCAGTTTCTTGCGTCTTGGCGGTGACTCGATTTCGGCGATGCGGTTGACTGCGTTGGCACGCAGTCGCGGGTATACCCTGGCGGTTCAAAGTATTCTTCAGAGTCCGAAGTTGTCTGGTATGGCGAAGGCGATGGAGAGGCAACAGAAGGAAGCTGTTGAGACATCCAAGCCTCGGACTATTGAGCCCTTTGTGCTCCTAAAGAACCCTGCTGAGAAAGACTCGATACTTGACTACATTGCAAGTCAGTGTGGTATTGAGCGGGAGCAGATCGAAGATGTCTTCCCTACTACAAGTGTTCAGAAGTCTTTGCTTTCCATGTAAGCACCACGTCATATCCCGAGGATGAGAGTGTACTAACTTTACGAAATAGGACCGCAAAATCGAATGGTTCCTCGTACATTGCCAGATACATCCTCCATCTCAGACCCGACATCGAACTCGACCGTTTCAAGGCCGCCTGGGAACATGTCAGCCGCACAGTCGCACCCATCCTCCGTCAAAGAATCCTAGACGTTCCCACAGAAGGTCTCGTCCAAGTCCAAGTCGACGAGTCCCTTTCCTGGGAAGAATCCAGCGACCTAGACACCCACCTCCAGCGCGACCTCGCCAAACCCATGGGCCTAGCCACAGAACTCACCAGGCTAGCCATTATCACCAACAGCAACACCAACAACGACGAGCACTCCTGCTGCATAACCCAACACCACGCCATCTACGACGGCTACTCCCTGAACCTTCTCCTCTCTGAAGTCACCAAAGCCTACGCCGGCATCACCGACCCCAGCCCCATCGCCCCCTTCCAGTCCTTCATCCAGCACATCTCCAGCATCGACCAAGACGCGTCCCACTCCTTCTGGCGCACCCAATTCGCCAACTCGGAAGCGATCCCCTTCCCCGAACTGCCTGCTGAGCAACAAGACTACCGCCCCAAAGCGGACAGCACCGTCAAGCGCCATCTGACCAACCTCCGCCTGACCAAGCGAGGAGACGCAACAGCCAGCAGCTTGATACGCGCCGCTTGGGCTATCCTGACGGCAAGGTACACGGGTGCGGAAGATGTGGTGTTTGGCGCGATGGTCACGGGAAGACAGGCGCCGTTGGAGGGGATGGAGAGGATGGTTGCGCCGTTGATCAGCGCGGTTCCCGTGAGGGTTAAGTTTGATGGGAAGAGGCAGACGGTGAGGGAGCTGTTGGAGGGGATTAGGGATCAGGCGTTGGCGATGGTGGAGTTTGAGGGGACGGAGTTGTTGGAGATTAGGAGGGTTAGTGAGGAGGCGGAGAGGGGGACGAGGTTTAATAGTTTGCTTGGTAAGTTTTTTTTTTTTTTTTTTTTTGGGTTTAGTGAGGAGGGTTTGTTGTTGAGATTGAGGTGTGCTAATGAGATGGTGATGCAGTGGTACAACCGGCGTTGCAGAATGTGGACGAGTCGAAGCAGGATGGCCTCTTTACTTCCGGGCCGGAGTACATCTCCAGCCGCGATGGGTCATTGGATGACTTCAACCCCAATGCTGTCATGGTCATGTGCCAGCTGACCAACTCGGATGAGATAAAGCTGGAGATCAGCTTCGACTCGAAGGTTGTTGATCAGGCGCAGATGGAGCGGATAGCTGCTCAGTTTGAGCATGTCCTCCGCGAGCTATCCACTTCACCTGCTGATCAGAAGATCGAGGATATCACAACAGTGAGCAAGCAAGATGTGCAAGAAATGTGGAAATGGAACGCCAATGTGCCCGAAGCCATTGAAGCATGCGTCCACGACCTCATCGACAAGACCATGAAGCGCATTGCTGACGCTCCTGCCATCTGCGCCTGGGATGGTAATCTCTCTTATGCCGAGCTGGACGGGTTATCCAGTCGTTTGGCAGCGCATCTGGTTTCTCTCGGGGCGGGACCGGGAACCATCATCCCCCTTTGTTTTGAAAAGTCAGTGTGGTATCCCGTTGCGGCCCTGGCTATCATGAGGGCTGGTGCAGCAGCTGTGGCGATGGACTCGACGCAGCCTGAGGGCCGGTTGAAGTCCATTGTCACGCAGATTGGCCCCAAGATATTGCTGGCATGTGCTACCACGCGAGAGTTGGCAGGCAGGCTGTCGGATGCTGAGGTGGTTGTCGTCGATAAAGCTCATAGCCACGAATGGCCTGTTGATCCGGTCCCGGTCAAGGTCAGCCCGTCCGATACGCTATATGTCGTCTTCACCAGCGGCTCAACAGGCACGCCAAAGGGTATCGTAACCACCCACCAGAACTTCTCCTCAGCAGCCACTCACCAAGCCTCCATCCTAAACATCTGCTCGGGAACCCGCGTCTTCGACTTCGTCTCCTACAGCTTCGACGTCTCCTGGTCGAACCACCTCCAGAGCCTGATCTGCGGCGCCTGCGTCTGCATCCCCTCCGAGACAGAACGCAAGAACGACATCGTCGGCGCTTTCAACCGCATGAACTGCGACTACACCTATTTCACGCCCTCCGTGGCCCGCTCGCTGGACCCGTCTACCATGCCAGGACTCCGGACGCTGGCAATGGGCGGCGAAGCCATCATGAGGAAGGACGTTGCGCGCTGGACGCAGGCGGATACCGTTATTGGCATCTACGGCCCTGCTGAGTGCGCCCAGGCGCTGTCCTTCACGCGCTTTACGCCCGAGACGCGCAATAACCATGTGGGTATCCCGTACGGCGCGAACACCTGGCTCGTTGAACCGGGTCGTCCGGATAGACTCGCTGCCGTCGGGACGATTGGCGAGCTTCTGATTGAAGGTCCGACGGTTAGCAAGGGGTACTTTGGTGATGAAGCCAAGACTGCGGCGGCGTATATCCGGAGTCCGTCGTGGCTTCAGCAGGGCGCGCCACCGGGACACGTAGGACGACAAGGCACGCTTTACAAGACGGGTGATCTTTTGCGCTACAACTCTGACGGGTCACTGGACTTCATTGGTCGCAAGGATGGGTTAATCAAGCTCCGCGGCCAACGTATCGAGCTGAGCGAGGTGGAGTATCATATTCGCAACTCACTTGGGGATCCGAGCTTGGTCGAAGCCATTGCCGCGGAGATCATCACGCCTGCTAATAGCACTAGTCCGATTCTTGCCGTGTTCTTCAGTCTTGTCAAGGCAGAAAAGAATGACGTAAGCTCGGGTGACGACGCTGACAATCGAGCTAGACTCGCCCGCGCCATTGAAGGTCTAGAAGAAAAGCTTTGGGACCGCGTACCGCAATATATGGTACCCGGAGCATACATCTACGTGGACAAGGTGCCGATGACCACGACCAACAAGACCGACCGACGGGCTCTGAGGCAGCTGGGAAGCAAGTACACGCTAGAGGAGCTGGCTGCTATGCAACCACAAGGTGTGGAATCCAGACGGACCCCATCTACGGAAATGGAGAAGCGGTTACAGGCATTGTGGTCGTCGGTCCTGGAGATTGAACCGGGTAGTATCTCGGCTGATAGCAGCTTCTTCCGGATTGGTGGGGAGTCGATCGCTGCCATGAGGATGGTTTCCATGGCGCGGCAGGAGGGCCTGGCTTTGACGGTGGCTGAGATCTTCAGAGCGCCGAAGCTGTGCGACCTTGCATTGGTGGTGGCGGAGAGCAATGGACACGAGGAGGATATACCCACGCATAGCCCGTTTTCGTTAGTGAAGACGGATGATTTGGCAGACTTCCTGGAAACCAAGGTGGTTCCGTTCTTGGATGACGGGCTCACCATCGACCACATCCAGGACGTGATTCCCGCCACAGACTTCCAAGCGCTTTCGGTCTCGGAAAACCTACAAGATCCTCCCGGAAGATATCCCCATTGGATCTTCGATCTCCCCGCCAACGTGGACTTTGCACGGCTCAAACAGGCATGCACAGACCTAGTGAATCACTTCGACATTCTCCGCAGCGTCTTCGTCTCAGCAGCGGATGACGACGACGGGAAGTTCTGGCAAGTTGTCCTGCGAGAACTCACTCCGGCCTACGACACCATTGACGTCGAGGACGTGAACGACCTCCCGGACCTCGTCGACTCAATCTGCGCCCAAGATCTCACCCGGCCTCGCAAGCTCGGACAATCCTTCATCCGCTTCATCGCCATCAAACACTCCTCCGGTTCCGGCTCGCACAAGCTCATCTTCCGGATTTCCCACGCCTACTTCGACGGCTTCAGCTGGTCGCAAGTCCTCCATGCCCTCTCATCCTTCTACCTCGACGAGCATGAGCCAGCAATCCCAATCCCATCAGCCACCCCCTCGTTCGCGGATTACATCGCCTTCCGCGAATCTCGCAAGCAAGAAAGTCTAACCTACTGGACCAACCGCCTCCAAGGCTGGCCTTACCCTTCTCACCTCAGCCGCTCCCCCAAACCCATAATCACTTGGTCTGTCTCCGACCGTCTTTCCCTTCGCCATACCATCCCGCTCCCATGCACCTCTCAATCCAATGGGAAAGAAGACAACATCTCCCCCGCAACCCACTTCCACGCCGCCTTCGCCCTAGCACTCACCCGTTTCTTCGGCAAAAGAAACCTCCTCTTCGGCCGCCTCCTAACCGGTCGCTCCATGCTTCCCGCATCCCTCCAAAACGTGGTGGGACCGACCATGACCGAACTCCCCGTCTGCGTTTTTGTCTCCGGCGATGATACCTTGAGCAGCGTCGCGAAGCGGCTGCAGGAGCAATTCATTGAGGACTCGGCGCATGAAACGGTGGGGATGAGGGAGATCATTGAGGGGGGTACGGACTGGGATTATGGAAGAGATTTTGGGTGGAGGACTGCTTACCAGCAGGAGGACGAAACCGGCAGTAGCAACCAAAACGTGGAAGGTGAAGGGGGTGGGTTATTCGGAAAGGGGGGAGTGGGGTTCTATAAGAGCGAGATGCCTGCCAGACAAAGGCCGGAGGTTTATGCTACGCCAGACAAGAAGAGCGGGGTGTTAGTTTTGGAGTTTGAGGGCAGCAAGGAGTGGGCGAAGGGGATGGGGATTGGGGAGGAAGGGGTGAGGAGGTTTTTGGAGGTTTTGGGATGTGTTTTGGGTGGTGATTTGGGTCCCCACGTGAGGTGAGGGGTGGTAAATGGGTTGGAGGAAGTGAAGGTATTGGGCTAGGTAGATTTCTTGTGGTTATATAATCTCTTTTTGTTGGGTTCTGAGGTTTCCTTGGTGTTCGTGGGCCTTCTTGCGTTGTTTGTATGTTTTTGTTATGGTGGAATGGAGGCGCCGAGGCTGTCAAGAGGCGTGTTTAAAGGTATTGCCAAGAAGGTAGAGAAAGTCCTGCAGTATACATACATCGCATGTTTTAGAAGAATAGTAGTGACACACACCAACCAGTAATCGAGATGGATCTCCAGCACGTGGGTAAGGTCAGTCACATCGTAAACCGGCTCTCAATACAACCAAGGTGCGCACAAACCTATGATAGCTTCAAAGCCGGCAAACGTTCCACACAAACGTTCCATTACAAATGCTGGCTACAGATAAGTAGAAAGCAAAACGACACAAAAGGAAGGTCCCAAAAAGCCCTTTATACCTCCAGTCATAAGTTCCCCGATCGGAAACACCATCAAGATGCAAATTGCTGATCCAGAAACTTCAACCCATGCAAGCACGTTGACAAACAAGCAGTTCCCAGACGTTCAAGGATCTAAACGAGATCTAAACCCTGTCGGTATATCATCATGTTATTACCTCCGCAAAAGGCTCCGAATGGAACATGGAACGTGGAACGGTGGAACCTTTTAAGGCGATCATGAATACGGTTCCCTCCAAAATTTCAGATTTTCACGAACTCTTTCCAAAATTGACACAGTTGACGTGCATCCGAATGCGCAATCGGTAGCTGGATAGACTCAAATCCGTCCCTGGATAGATTCCCCCACTTCTTTTGGGCGCGCAGTTATCTGTGTCCACCTCGCAAAAACTTCGTTGTTTGGAATTATTCAGTGCCGTCAATCCGGGCAGTGAGTTGACTACCTTAGGTACTATTGAAGTTGAAGCTGTTGATACTGGTGTCGCCGCTATTTTGCTGTCTGCTATGCTAATCCGGTTGTTGCACGTGAAGGCCTCCCTGGAACCTGTGTAAGTGCTGGGGAGGGTGCTGGAGATTTGTCCTCTATGTCCCCCTAAGTGGAACTCAGTTTACTAAGAGTATTTGGTGCTAGGGGTACTGCTACGGCGAAAGAGAAAATGATAACGATAACGATAATAATAGCGGCAACGACAGCGACGGAGATGGCGATAGCTTCAATCAATGGCAGCACAAAAGAGGTCGCAATGTACTTGGCTGGCGATGTGGTGAGGTTGGCGGGTGCGGTTGGGAGCTAGAGATTGGCTGAGCGCCTAGAAAAGTGGGTTTAGTCTATCCAGGGACGGATTTTGTAGAATACGAGTACGAGTAGGGGTTAAAATGTATGTACGAAAAGTAGGGTGTAGACTGTATATTGTATAGAGATCTATTCTCCTGGGTAAATCCTTTATACGAAATATTAAAGTTTTACTAATTATACCAGCGGGCCCAAATTATATAAGAAAGGCGGTCTCAATACTTTTATTACCTCTTTTATCCGATATACCCCCCCAATTAAATTAGATTCAATTTAGGAAGCTAGCTATATTAAAGCTATTCACAAATCTATACCCCTTTATTCATTCTCCCTAACAATCATTTTTAAAAACGTCTCCCGCTACTATATATTATAGATATAGAAGGTCGATAATACTATTTCTAATAATAAAAATAATCCTATAATTTAATAATTAAAGCGTTAAGGTCGATTCTTAATTAACTGCCTACTATCTCTTAAATATCCTTAATAGTATAATTAGCGGATTATTATTAGAAAGTATACTTAAAAGTTGTAAGTTCGAATCTTGCCGGGATTAATCTTTTTGCTTTTTTTTACCTTACAAATAAAAATTATTATATTAGAGCCTCTCAATTTATAAAGGTCCTCTCAATCGTATTATATATAAAAGTAATTTATATTTATATTAATACCTATCCCTTCTTTTTATTACTTAATAAATCTCTCTCTAATCTTCTTTATCGACCTTTATAATTAAATAATTAGCCTCGATCGTTATTAACTCCCTCTTCTCTCCTCTTATTTCTCTAATATCTATTAGATTAAATTACCTTATAAATTTAAAGTACTTATATAAATTTAACGCTTTCGTTAATTTATTAATAATTATCTACCCTATTAGTATATAATATATGTCGATAATACTTTACTATTATCCCTCTCTAAACTAATAATTATAAATATTAATATATTTAAATTTAATTTAGAGCTTAGAATTCTCCTTAGTAATAAAGCGGATTATTTATTTATTATTATAACCGAAGGGTACGACTTCGAATTTAAACCGAAGGGTAAAGGAATTAAAAAGCTTCTTTACTTATATACCTTCCTTTATTCCTTAAATAAAGGATAATAATTCAACCTCAGTTATTAAAGTCGTTACTATATTTTACTTATTAATTTACTAATTAATAATACTACCGAATAATTATATTGTAAAACCTTAAGAGCTTTATCGATTTAAAGAGTTATTAATAAAGGATAAATTAATATAGATTTCGAAGCCGTCGCCTCCTCCTAATTAGAGGGTATAGTAACTAATACTTCGAAAGTAGGCCTTTAATTATTAAATTGCTAAATAGTAAGCTTACTTAAGGTTAGTAAAGAAACGAATTAGTCGGGATAAAATAAAAGAAATATCTAATCTAATAATAATAATAAAATAGAAAATAATACTAACCGCCTTCTAATACTCCTTAATTAAATATTAAGTAGTAGTCTCTAGCGAAACAATTAATTCTTTAAGTATTATAAGGGTATCGGGGGCTTTCCTAGTCTATATAATTCCTTTTATTATTTTAAAAATATATTCTTATTAAAATAACCAAATTAATTAATAATAGCAATCTCGAATAACCTTAATACCTAAGAACTATTAAATATTATAACTATTAATTAGCTAATAGTACTTCTTAAAGGTAGAAATTACTCTATTTACTAATAATAAATATTCTATTTTATAAGCGAAGAAAATATTATTAATATAGAAGAATATAACTATATTCTTATAAATTAAAATATATAGTTCTATAGGGATAAGGGCTAGGCCAACCTTTATTAGGGTTTTAATAAATTCCTTCTACTAAAGTAGAAGGGAACGTTTTAAACCGTAGAGAATTTATAATAATTTTAATACTTTACTTCGACGTACCTAACCGTATAGTACTTTTATATAAATAATCTCGTCTAATACCGTATTAATAAAAGCATTAATAATATTATACTATTTAAGTTCGAAATTAAAGTAAACGGCAATAATTATTATAATCCGGAAAGACCGGATCGCGAGGGTAGTAATATATATTTCGTATATATTATTATATAACTATTAATCTCCTTATATAATTAAATAAACTTTATACTTAAAGAAGTAACCTTTTATATTAAATTTATACGTATATATTTATATAGAATTAAGAGTGTGACGACTGGGATCCAGTGCTATAGATCACATCCTATTCGTTTCATTACAATACCTATAGGACCTACCGGTACTATCGATGCGAGCACCCTAATTGGTTATACGAGCGGTATTAACCGCACAACTATTTAATTAGTACTACGACTTATATATCGCATTTACATACGTTATTAGATTAAATAAGGAAGGCGGTCGAGGCTGGTAGAATCTAGTCCTATCCTATATAAGGATGCAATTTTAAAGCCTAGATTTTAACCTCTCCCTCTTCCTTTCTTTAATTTTAATTATTTATTTTATTTGTACCCAATTACGCGATACGGAACTATGTAAATTAATATATTGTAATATTTAGTTAAAGTTTATCTATATCTATTTAAGAAAGTATTATAATATTCTAATTTAATCCCGGAATCCGATAAATCGCTTCGTCGACTTTTAACCCCGAACGTCGCCTCGCCGATATCGTGAACCCGTTATTAAACCTAACCCCTACCGATTATAACGAAAATCAATTATTATAATTAATCCTACTAAAAACGCGCCTTCGGGCCGTCCTCTCGTCCCCAATAAATAATAAATCGAATAACCCTATACTACTAATTATAATAATAATAACTATTATTATAATAATAAGTTTTTATTCGAATAACCGGACGACGTCGAGGGTAACCCTAATTGGGAGGACGAGGACGACGACGCCTCCTTCTATATTAAAACCGACGACAAATTATTCGAAGAACTAATCGACGCCTTTACCCCTTCTAAAAAACGTTATACTCTCAATAAATAACCTAAAGGAGAATTATTCCTCTTCAATACTTCGAAGGAGACCCCCTTAAAATTCGTTATACAATTTAAACGAAGTATAAAATTTACCTCCAAAGTCAATTTGCTTCTAAACCCTAATACGAATAATAATAAGACTATAAACCCTAACCCTAATATAATCCGTAAATACGTACCTCCTTATAAATAGTACGCCGATAACGAAATTGCTTACTGCTATATTCGTCTAAACTATAATAATCTCGACTATATTTCCGATATTCGCTACGATAGTATTATAGCCTAAAACTCCCAAATACGCCGCATCTCTATTAACGCTAGGGAATTCAACGATAAAATAATCGACCTATCGGCCAAATCCCCATCCCCTTCTATTACTTACTTAATAGGTAATAACTAATAACTTTAATAAGACCTTACTAATAACCTTACCCTTTATATAGATAACCTTTACCCGTTAATAAAAATACGCTACTATATATTAAAAGCAAACGAGATTATTATAAACGGTACTAACCGTACTAATCTTATTAGTAATAATAATAAAAATAATAAAGGAAACTATATTATCAATTTTTACCCCATTACTTAATAAAGCTAGTCTTTGTTAGCCATCCGAGACTAGAATAGCCCCCTAACCTTCTAAGAATTTTTAACTCTAATCAACCAAAACCCCGATACTATATAGGGAAAAATTAATACTAAAACTTACGCGTTAGAAACCTTTATTAATATTATTAAAGACGTAGTACGTACGTTTCGCTATATTTACGAAACTATTATTAAAATAGATAAATAAGTTATATACTTCGCTTAAAAAGCTAAAGAGTACTAAACTAATATTAATAACTATTTAAGCGCTAGCGACGACGAATTAGAATTAATTAACCGGCTAATCGATTTAGAATAGTAATTAGCAGCGGCCGACGCAAATAAAGACGATTTAAGTAAGAAGGTCTATAACCTTTAGGCTAAGAATAATAATCTCTATTATAAATATAATAAATAAAGTAAGAAAGTTAACGATATAATCGATATAATTACTAAGGCTTATAAAATATTAATATTAATTATAGAGGCTCGTACCCGCAACTAAATAAAAGGCATTAAAAAAAACTATATCGAAAACCTCAAAATTATACAAAAATAATATAATTTTAAGGTTTTGCATTTATAAACTTAAGTCGACAATTTAAATCGGCTATTAGACGTCGCCAATATAAGCGCGAAGGAACTAGCCGCTATTAAACTTAAGACTACTAAACTAATTAAATTTAAACCTAAAGAGAGAATTACCTTTATTAAATCTATTGAATACTCTCCCAACTTTATCCCTATAATTAACGTTATTCGTCGTAAAATTCCCGACCGTCGCCTTTCTAAAACCCCTAATAATAGTTGCTATAATAAGGATCGACGCACCCCTTTTAAACTTACTTTATACTACTTCGGAACCGGCGGTAACGACCTTAATAACGATCTAACCAATAATAACAATAATAATAATAATAATAACCGCAACCCTATTCAAAAACTATATTATATTCCCCGTAATAATAATAAATATTTTCGTCGCAAAAAGAGTAWTACTCTTTTTAATACCGTCTCTTTCGAAGGAAATTGCCGTCGTAATAAAATAATTAAAATAAATATCCCTACTTTCTCTAATAATAAAAATAATAAATTCGAATTTAATATATAGTATTTCTAAATAACTAACCGTCTTTATACGAATACTAATTACTTCGCCAATAACGAAACCGCCTTTAGAAAAATCGTCTCTAAATTTTCTAAATAAATATTAAAAAACCTCTACCCTTTTATTCGTCCTAATACTAATAAATTACGTATTAATATAGTCGAAGACCTTATAAATCATCTATAATTAAATTACTATAATTTCAACGCCGACGAGAAGGCTTATAAGGAGTACGAAAGTTTAATAATACGCTACTCTAACCGCTTCCGTAACTTTAAAGTAGCCTTTACCTATTTAGTTAGCTATTATAATATTCCCGACTCCTAATAAAAATCTGAACTCCGTCGTAAAATTACTACCCGACTTCGCAATTATATTAAAATTAATTACTGTACTAACTATATTTATAAGGCCTATATTGAACTTCTTTAAAATTTTAATAAAAATTTCTATATAAGTTAGCCTAATAATAAGGATAAGAAGGCATCCGCTAGTAAGGCCCTTAATAGTTTTAAAAAGCTATTTAAGGATATAGCCTTTAATTCCCCTTATAACTATTTACTTAATTCGTCCTTCTTATATAAAAAACCGTCTAAGGAAGAAACCTATAAATTATAATAGAAGGGAAAGTATTTTATTTACTACGAACCCGGCTATATAGTATTAATTTACCCTCGTCGAAAGAAATTATTTAAAACTTACAACGTTAAAATCTACGCTATACGCGCTAAACTCCCTAATAAAGAAATCGAACTGAGCGAAAACGATAGTAATAACGGCTACGAAATTAAAATTATTATTAAGAAGGATATAGATTCGGAAAATTAAAACGCCCGGAGAAACTAATCTCCTATTTAGGCGAGGTATTAATATATATATTAATAGGAAAAACGGATAATATAAATAAATTTAATTTATAAAATTATTTAGGAAAGGGCCCGCCTTTTACTATTAAATATAGCGTAGCTTATAATAAATTGTCTATCTCTATTTTCGACGTACTTATTAATATAGGAGTAAATATTTATATATTTCTAAATTAGAAATTCGCTAACAAATTAACTAAATATTTAAAATTAAATAATAAGACCGATTTCCAACTAAAGTATATTCGACCCTACAAAAATATTAAACCTAACGTTATCTCTTAGGCTATAAAGGCGGCCCTCTAGGTACAAAGCTATAAGTTCCTTAATTAATAAATAGTCGTTTTACCAATAATATTAAAGGATATAATATTAGGGAAGTTATAATTAAGCGAAAACAAAGTCCTACCTAATTATAATAATAATTAGCTAATCTTTTCGGAAGATTTATTAAAAGTACTATTAAATAAAAATATTAATATTAATAAGCGACCGAAATTATTTAAAGACCCTTCCTTTTAGGAAGATATAAGGTGAAGAGAGCGTTTTATAAATATAGAAGATAAGAGGCAAACGGATAGCGTATTATTATAAGTCTATTCACTTCGGGAGAAGGTATTAGAAGAGGAAGCTAAGGAGTTAAATACTACTATTAAGGAGCTATAGGCTAAAACGGAAGATATAAGGAAAAAAAACGAGGAAGCTGTAACTAAGGCGGTAAAAGAAACGATTACTAAATTAGAAAAGTAAAGGCAAGAACTCCCCTCTATTATAAAGGAGGAGATTTAAGGAAGGAAGTATACCGAAACCCCTAAAGGAGTCCCTAATACTAATTAAAAGCCTAAGGGTATCTATATAGTTAAATATTATAACTATAGAGATCCCTTAATATTAATAAATATTAATTAAATAGAATAGGAATTCTTTAACAATATCAAATACAAATATACTTCGGAAATAGAAATTATAGAATTAAAAATAATTCGAGATTTATATAAATAAAATAAGGATTTATATTTTTATTATAATATTTAGGGTCCGTACTGTATAAAACGAATATTCGGATAGACTAAATAATACTTTAGGGATTATACCCTAGTAGGCGCCGTAGTAATAGATTTCTACGCTAAACGAAGAGAGACTATTAAAGAAACTAATCTCTACAAAATTAATAATATTATTAAATTATTAAAAACCCTAAATATACTCCTAGAAGACGAAGAGGAGTATCGATAATTCGTTATAGATAAACTCCCTACAAAGTACTAGAACTATATCAACGTCTTTAATAAAAAGGATTCCGATACGTTACTAAAACTTAAGGATAAAATCAATTACAAGATTAAATTCGAAGAGGGCAAATCTCCGCAAGACTTAAAATATAATTCGTTATACAAAATAATTCTAGAGGAATTAGAAGAATATAAGTAATATATTACTAATAACCTTTAGAAGGGATTTATCGAATCTAATTTAGTACTATAAGCGGCCCCGGTACTATTTATACTAAAGGCTAACGGAAGTCTATATTTCTATGTAAATTACCGGAAACTTAATATATTATTAAAGAAGGATTAATATCCTCTACCTCTTATCGATAAAACCCTTACCCGTATTAGCCAAATTAAAATCTTTACGAAGATAAATATCCGTTAAACTTTCTACCGTATTCGAATATATTTAAATTATAAGGATTTAACTATATTCTATACAAGATATAAAGTATATAAATATAAGGTATTACCCTTCGGGCTAATAGGTAGGCTATTATTATTCTAAAAGTTTATTAACGAAGTCCTAATAGGTTACTTCAATAACTTCTATAATACCTACATCGATAATATTTTAATCTATTCTAATAACTAAGAGGACTATAATAAATACGTCGATATAGTACTATAACGTTTCGAGGAAGTAGGGCTATAAACCGATATTAAAAAGTATAAATTCAATATAACTAAGACTAAATTTTTAAATTTTATTATTAATACCAACGGTATTATAATAGACCCGGAAAAGGTAATAACCGTAAAAGAATAGAAGGAGCCAACTACCGTAAAAGGCGTATAAGCCTTCCTAAATTTCTATAATTTCTACCGGAAATTTATTAAAAATTTTAATCGAATAGTAAAACTGTTAACGAACCTAACGAAGAAGGACTTAACTTTCAAATAGAATAACCGTTATAAAGAGGCGTTCGATACCTTAAAAAGGAATCTCCTTAGCGTACCCGTCCTATATTACTTTGATTATAAAAAGGAAATATAAATCGAAATGGACGCTAATAATAGAATTTGCGCTAATATAATAAATTAATTATAAGAAGATAGCGATTAGTACCCGGTCGCTTTCTATTCGGAAACTATAAATTTAATAAAGCTTAATTACCTAATTTATAATAAAGAATTAATAGTAATAATAAAAGGGATTAACTAATAGTAACCCGAGTTAAAAGGGATTAAACCCTTTATAATATTTATAAATTACTAAATATTCGAATACTTTAATACGAAGAGGGTATTAAACGGCCGATAAGTCCGATAGTCCGAAACCCTATTAGAATACTAATTCCGAATAACCTACCGCCCTAGTAAAGAAAACGTTATAGTTAATATATTCTCTCGTAAATTAAAAGATTTAAAAACTATTAAAAATAAAAAGGAAAATTAATTTACTTTACGAATATTCAAACCCGCCGATAATAAATTCTTTACCTTCGCTAATAATAAATTAGCGGATATATTAATTAATTCGGAGGGGGAGGATAAAGTAATTGACGTAGAAATTACTAAATTAAAAATTAGCTACGACTTAATTAACGAACTAATTCAAACCAACCGATTTATAAAATTATTATCGATTTATAAGGAGAAAACGAAATAAAAAGGCTTACCTTTTATTATTAAGGATAGCCTACTAACTAAAAATTACAAATTAATAGTCCCCAAAAATAATAACCTTCGAACCAAACTTATTAAGGTAATTTACTACCCAATTACTTCAATATACCTAAATAAGAATAAAACTAAACGAATAATTTATAAACAATATTAATAGGTAGGACTAGCAGCTAACGTACACTATTATATTACCAATTATTAAATGTATAAAATATTAAAGGCGCCTAAGGATAAAACGCCTAGATTAATACACTCGATTCCTTTAAAAGAGGATTACCGAATATAGAAGTCTCTAATAATCGACTTCAAATCAATACCCAAAAATAAGTACGGTTACAATATACTAATAATAATTATAAACCGATTCACTAAAGTAAACTAAAGTATCCCTTATAAAAATATAGTTATAGCCCGAAATACCGCTATCTTATACTACCGAGGCCTATATCGACTCTTTAATCTTCTTAACGAGGTAATTAACGATAGGGGCCCCCAATTCGTATTACAAATAATATAAGAAGCAGCCTCCTTATTAAACGTTAAATAGAAACTAGCTATATCTGGCTACTTATAGACTACTAACTAAATTAAAAATCTATACTAATATATTAATTAACAATTAAAACCCTATATTAATTACAATTAAGACGATTAATTAAAATTTATTCTAACGCTAAATACAATTTAAATAAACCTACCCTACAATAATCTAAACGGCCTATCCCCTAAAGAGGTTATTATAAACTTCCTAATGCCTAATATATTAAATTGGGAAGACCGTATAAATCTAAAGCCACCTAAGACAGAGATTAACCGATAGGAAGTTTACTAACTAGTCGAACAATTAAAATTATTCTACGTAACTACCCGCTATATTATTAATAAAATATAATAATAGTAAATAATCCAAACTAATAAGTATAAGAGGGAACCTAATTTTAACGTTAGCGACCGTATTTTTATTATTAAAAGGGGATAGATTATAAACCACCTTAATAATAAATTAGATTAGCGGTAAATTCGTATCCTCTATAAGATTAAAGCTATAAGAAGTTACTCTTACGAATTAGAAGTTCCTAAAGGATAGAAAGGAGCGATGGTCTACTATATTAATTACTTAAGAAAATATAAAAATAACCCGTTACTGGGATAAGGTAACGAAAACCTAGCCGGCGAATTAATTAATAGCAATTAAGAGGAATAAAAAATCCTAAAAATAATTTTATCGAAGGTTACAAAAAGAAAACTAGAGTACTAAGTAGAATAGAAAGGATAGGACCCCGATCCAAAGTTCTAACCAATAGACAACTTCGTCAATTCGGCAGAGCTATTGAAGGAATATTACAATACGAACCCTATAATACCAGGACCTCCTAAACGATTAATTTAATAGTTAGTAGGTAATAAATTAGATTATAATAATAATAATAAATTAATTAAAAGATTATAAATTAATTTAAAAAGGAGAGTAATAATAAGGAAGAAATAGGAGGACGTTGGAAGAAGTATTTAATTTATATTTTTATTAAAAATTCTTTTCTTTCTTAAAGCTCTAGGGCTAAGCCTCAACCCGGGGGGGAGGGTAGTATAACGACTAAGATCCAATACTATAGATCACATCCTATTCGTTTTATTATAATACCTATAGGACCCACCGGTACTATCGATACGAGTACCCTAATTAATTGTACGAGCGGTATTAACCGCACGACTATTCAATTGGTACCGCGACTTATATATCGCATTTACGTACGTTATTAGATTAGATAAGGAAAGCGGTCGAGGTTGGTAGAATCTAGTCCCATCCTATATAAGGATACAACTCCAGGGCCTAAATCTCAACCTCTCCCTCTTCCCTTCTTTAACTTTAGTTATTTATTTCATTTATACCCAACTACGCGATACGGAACTAAGTGAGCTGGTGCATCGTAACAAAGAGGAGTAATAATTTTATTAATTAATTATTCCTTTTAATCAATTTATACCTACAATTTCTTTTCCTCGTAATTATTTATATACTCCTACTCTACTTTTATAAAAATATTACTAAAGGGATAACCCTAGAAATCTTTATAGAAACGAAGGAGGGGAGGGAAATTTCGTCTATAGAGTATAAATAAGGTTTTAAAGGCGTTATAACGGTTTATAATATCCTTAATTAATTTCGAATTATTAGAAAACTTCTCTTCTTCTTTGCCGATCCCTAAGCGCTTTATTTAATTAAGGGTTTCCTTATCGATAGACTATCCCTTATATAATCTAACGTTTATTTTATTTAAAGTAACTAAGAAGGACCTGACCTAATAGAGGTATTTATTATATATTGGTTAATTCTCTTAAGGGTACAATATATTAAGATTATTAATAAAGAATAATATTAAACTTTTTAAAGGAGTAGGATAACCCGTTTCCTCTTTATTTATTATTATTATTTACTAATCCTCCTACGGCCGTAGCTCTAGGGCTACCGCCGAAGTAGCTATAATACCTTTACCCTCTTAATTTACTTATCTTTCTTCCTCTTATATATATATAAATTCGGCCGGTTCGGAAATTGTAATTCTATTAGCGGTAGGTAGGGATTTAATAATTAAATTAACCTCCTTATCTTCTATTTTAATACTTTTAATCGGTAGCGGGTCGGATATATCGAAATTTAATTAATAAATATTGTTTAATTATACGGCTAATTCTTTAAAGAAAATATTAAAAGTATTATAAAGCTATTCGATATTATTTATAAAGACCTTATCTTTGTTAAAAACTATATTCCTAATTATAATTACTTAATTTGTATATAGGTTTTAAATGTAATAAATATTATTAAATTAATAATTAACTAAATATCCTACCTAAACGCGTCTCTTAAACTTTTAAATCCGCTTCTAACTACGTAGGATATCTATTATAAATACAAAAACTTTACAACTATACACCTTCAAATATAATAACTATAGTACCGTCCTTTATTAACCGCCGTTACAATTTACTATATAGGCTATAAAACGCTCTTTTAGGGACTTCTAATTATATTCCTACTATAAAATTATATTTAATGAATATACTACTACTATTATAATCTCTCTTTAGAATTTTTAAGGTAATTTTACCCCCTCCCTTATAGCCGTCGATTTTTCCCTAATTATACCCCCCGAACGCTCGGCGCTATTATTTTATACTTAAATATATAAAACCGAAGGTTCGATAACTATACCTCTTTTTATTAAAAAGGCGGTAATACGGGGCTTAATTATAATTATTTTATTATTATACTCGACTACCTTAGGTCGGATTTAATAATAAAATTTAAAATTATTAAATAGTAATATTAGTATAGTAATAATTGAGTCTGCTATCCGGTCTAATAAATAATATAATTATATTATCCTAGACTAATAATTTATAACGACTATTAAATTAAAAATTATTCTTCTACCGGGTACCTTTACTAGTAGATAATTAAAGAAATCGATAGTAAAACGTAATCCCGGACCTTCTAATACGTTATAAACCTTTCTACGTATTTAACGCTTTATTTTAATTATTGTATAGGAATTATAATAAATAAGATTAAGGCTTTTAAAATATACCCTATACTCTTTATCCATTAATTAAATTAAAATCTCTAATTTTAAATAACTAAATCGAAGGTACTAGCGTAAAGTATCGCCCTCTAAAAGCTTCCTAATAATTTTATTAATAAACTAGTAAAATTATATATAAAAAGAGGATTAATTAGCACGTATTTCGAGGGGTATATATTCTAATATAAATTATTTAAATTCTAAAGAGAGACGGTAAAGGTAAATATTATTTGAACGGAAATATAAATAATTAAAGTTAAATAAATAATCCTAATATAATCCCTTTTTTAATAACCTTTTTAAGGATATAAAATTACAAACTATTCCTAATATAAATACGACGTCGTTAAATCTAAAATTAATAAGGAGACCCTTATCGTTACTTATTATTAAATAAATTAAACTATACCCTTCGATTATAATAGATTTATCTTTTACCTAAACGTAATCTCCCTCCCTTACAAATATAAAGCTTTTAAACCGATTAGCCTTATTAAAAATATAAATTATTATATTTAAATTAAAAATTACTAAATCTTTTAATAAATACTTTAACCCCTTATTATAAAGTTCTAATACTAAAAAACTCACTTCGCAATTAATATTACTAATATACTAATTATTAAATTAAAGGTTACCGACGCTATTAATATAAAATACCTCTTCCTTATCTTTCTTAACTTAAGCCTCCTTTAAGATTTCCCTTATATATTAAATAAATTTAAAATCCTTCTAACAATTTCTATTTACTCTCGTACAAATATAAGAATTCTCCTTAAAATATTCGAGTCGGTTAATATTATTAATATACTAATAATATTTAATTTAATAACCTATATACTTATAAATAAAATAAACCCTCTTCGGCTTTTTATTATTACAATCCTAATAACCTTTAGCCGGCCTTTTACTTCGGTTATCCTAAGGGTTATTAAGAGCGTCCCTACTAATTTCTTTAGTAAATATAATTCTAACCCTAAACGTTCCGCCCTTATAAATTTAAGAATTATCCTTATTTAATAGAAATACTTTATAAACTACCTACTTAAACTCCCGGGCTATATTTATAAAAGTATAAAGCTTATTGTTTTTAATTTAATAATATATTATAGCCTAAATATTAAGGGGAGAATTAAAGAATTTATTTATTATTTAGAAGAAATTATAATGCTAATTTTCTATATTATTATATTTATTAACCTTATAATACTAATTAATAGTTATAATTCCCTCCTACTCCTTAAATTAAATAATCTAATTCTTAAAAGGACGAATAAGGCGAACCTTCTCCTAATATTTAACGCGGGTATCCTTTCTAATTCTAACGGAGTTATAATTAATTAAAGCGTAGAATTTATTATATTAAATAATAATAAATTAGGTTTTTAAGAAGTAAATTAAATAAAACTTCTTGTCATAGGTCTAGCGCCCAGTACTGGCATCTGGCATACGGTTAGCCAGACGACGAGTGCCGGCAATACTCGCCAAGCCTGTTACAGGGCTAGCCTGTGACTGTTATCTAGTCGCGGCATTACTACGGCAATAGTTGCCGGGTTGATGCACGCTCTCTAATTGGCTACACCGCCCTAGAGGCTATAGCCAACCATTTGCCGTCCCGGCAAGTAGGTTAGTCACGTATACTAAGGATAGGGCTCAACTACGGGTATATAGGATAAGCCGCTACGTATAGATTCTATAGTTTCCCTCCTTCCTTATATAATTATATAAATCTTAATTAATCCCCAACGTTTAATATCGCCTTACCCCGTAATAATTAATTATACTTCTACTATTACGCTACAAGCGTATATTATTATAAGGAAGAAGTACGCCGTTTAATATACTTATCGCAACGCTATTAATCGTTAAAGAAGAAATCCCGCAACAAATAGAATTTATAATTCTTAATACTAATATTATTATTACCGACGCAAGTATCCTACTAAAAGAATAATAATTACTACTAATATATACCTAGGAGGACGTCGACGTTTTAAACGCCCCTTAAAATAATAAGCCGTAGAATTCTAACGAGTTAGAAAATTCTATTCCCCCCCTAATAAATAAAGAAATCTATTTTATAACTTTAGATAATATCCTTAGAACTCCGGCTATTAATACCTTCCTTAATACCCTTACAATAAATAAATCTATACCTTTATAAATCGCTAAAGGCTCTATCGTTAATACTATTTACCTAATTAATAATAATACCTTCCGCGCTATTATTTACCCTATCGTATACGTAATTTAAATATTTAATTACGGCGCTGCTAATTTTATAAGCTAGTTCGAAAACTTTAAAATTTAACTCCGGATAAAAATAAATAAAAATAAAATATTTAAGATAGCCTTTAGAAAGATAGAATATATTACCGAAATAATATAATTAATCCTTTCGAAAATATTAAAAGAATTTAACTAAATTAAACGAATTAATAATAATAATACTATAATTAATCTTAATAATAATAGTAGGGAGAATAGCGGTACCGGCGGAGGATTAGGTACGGGGATTAGAAATATGTTAAGAAATAACCCGGGGTATATTTTTATAGCTAACTCCCTTAGGGCTCCTTTCGCAGTCGCAATTAACTTTAAGGCGTTATTTTCCGACCCCGACCCTTTTATAACTAATTAAAAGAACTTTATCTAATAGAACGAAATCTATATTATTTAGAAAAATTATATTATAATAGTCTAAGCCCTTAATAAATTCTATTTCTCTAACGAATATATTAAAATCCTTTATATAAATTACTTCTTAGGCCCTAAAGTAGTAGTAATCCTCTAAAAGGACTTTAATATTATTTTAATTAACCCCGGTAACCCTACGAAGTAAAAATAAAAGATAGGCCTTACTTTTATAATATTTATAGACTCCCGTTTTAATAATATTAATCTAAAATTCAATATTGTACGCCGCCTTAATAAATTTAAATAAAGTAACTATTTCTTTACCGACTTCGAAATAGATTTTATTAAAATAGTAGACCGTTATTAATTGAACGAAACTATAAAGATCTATTACCTTTATAATAAAATCTCTAATAAATTCCGTATTACTATTTCGAATTAATATATTTACCCTAAGGATAACGACTTCGAAGGATAGTTATCCCTTTACTATAATTTAGTACGTAATTTAAAAGACGACGAACATTATATTAAATTCAATTAACTGTAGGCTAATAAAGGTAGTAGTAATATTAATAATACTAGCAATACCCCTAGTAAGGGTAGTAATTTAAAGGAGCGTACTACTAATTAAGGAGGCGATACTATAAATTTGGACGCCGTTTATATCGCTCGAATTATTTACTCGGACGTCCTTAACTAATATATAAGAAACGGCCTATATTAAAAGTACGGCTAGGAAAGCTATATTATATATACTTATAAAAATAATATTAATTATAGTAATAAAGGCCTTTAAAACGGTAGCTACAATAACTCCTATAATAACTACGGAAGCTATTATAATTACGGCGGCCGAAGTAGTCGAAGCGGTTACGGCGGTTAGAATTCTAATTTATCCGGCTACTCCGCCGCCGGCTAAAAAAGTTATAGTAATACTAAATTCTACGGCGCCGAAATAGAAAACGCTAAGGATAAAGGTAAAGAATATTACGACGCCGATAACGGTGCTAATTAAAGAAATATTTAAACTTTATAGATAATCGCTTATAGAGGTAAGAAAGGTCTATATAAGGGAGGTTTCGGGAGATTAACGAGAATTTAGAAATAATTATTATTAATTCGCTAAATAGTTTTAATTAAAATTTAATACTCCTTTCCTCTTACTTACTCTTTAGACTATATAAAATTCCGTATATTACTTTCGTCGATAGTAGTTATTCTATATTAATTTTTATCGACCGTTCTTTCGTAAAAAAGAATAGGTTCGCTATTTTTAAATTATTAAAATTAAAGAAGCTTACCTTCGTTAATAGTATTATAAAGGGCTTGATTATTAAAGGTCTAATAGTGAACCTCTATATTAGTTATTACTTTAAGAATATTACATTTTTAATTTACAACTTCTCCTCTACTTATCCGATTATTTTCGGGATATTTTAATTAAAAAAGTACGAACCTTTAATATTTTAGATAAAGGGGTAGGTTTAATTTACTAATTAATATGCCGACCGTTATTTATTAATTGATTTCTCTTTATTTATAAGGATTACCCTTAGTGTTTAGCGACGCCTTATAAACGTATAATATTAGATAGAAGTTAGTTGTATAGACGAAAAATTAAACGGTAATACTCTAACGACGTTAGGATTTAAAATAAAAATAGTTAATTATATTAAGGAAATAGCTATCTCTTTTAATAATTTTAAAAACGGAACGGGCCTACTTAGCCGCCCGGATCTAATTATATTAAGAATTCTCGGGCTAGCGAAGGCCGTTTCGAATATTAATATTAATAGCTTAATCCCTTAATAATTATCCTTATCGGATTACTATACTCGAAGCCTAGAGGCCGCTTCGCTAAGGGAGTTAGAGGCCGTTAATAGCCTAATCCTTTAATAGATTAAGAGGCTAGAAGCCGCCCCCTTAAGAAGGTTAAAGGCCGTTAATAGTCTAACCCTTTATAGGATTAGAAGGTTAAAGGCCGCTAGTAAAGCTCACGAATTTAATTAAGAATTTATAGTTCGCGAATTTAATTAAGAATTTATAGTAATAGTTTACGAATTAGATTAAAAAAATGTAATAATCGGCGCCAGTTATTTATACGAAATTTAGTCCTATTATAGGACCTATAAAATTAAATCGTATTACGAACCTTACGAGAGATTGGGTCTTACTTTACTACGCTTTAAGGCGTTGCTCGCTTATTGCGCGAACCGCCTTATAGAAGGTATTAGTAATAACGCTACCTTATTAACGGACGTCCCCTTCGATAAAACTAAATTACTTCGGGCGGCTCTATTATTTTATTAGAAAGTAGATAGAGTTCGTATTATATTAGTATTGCAACGTTCCGTCGCTATTAATCCTAATAAAGTGAGCGAACTATTTAACTTTAAAAATATTATTAATTTTAACGTTATAGCGTTTAATTAATTATACGAACGTAATAATTTATAATTATACTTAATTAATTACGCCAAATTCGAACGCTTAACGGCCATTTATAGGGTCGAAATTTATAATAATATTATTAAATAGATAATTGAAAATATTTACGCGGGTAGAGGCTAATAGTATAAAAACCGCCTTTTTTAATAGCTTTATAGTTTTATTAATATTTATACTAACTAAATTAATACGGCGGAATTAGAGGCTGTAGTGCTTGCTAGTATTATAAAGCTTATAAGTAATTTAGAGACGGATATTTAGGTTTATAAAGCTATTATCGTTAAGGTTACTGAAGAGGACGTATAGAAGTTCTATAAGAAGGCCGACCGGCCGTTAAAGACCGACGAGGAAATTATAGAAAAGTTGCCTTAGAAGTATTGGAAGAGGATTATAACTTTCTATAATTATAATGTAAGCGTATTGCCACCCTCCTATATATATGATTATAAGATCGAATTGGCCCCTAGCTTGAAAGTACTGAACGCTAAGTATTATATAATATCCCCTATAGAAGCTTCTATTGTTAAAAAGTAGGTTAACGATTAATTTAAAAAAGGTTTTATTCGGCCGTCCTAATTAGTAGTAGCCTTACCGCTTTTACTTATAAAAAAACCGGGCGGTGGAGTCCGAATTTATATTAATTACTATAGTATTAATAATATTACTTTAAAAATATATTATCCTTTCCCCTTAATTAAAGAGACGTTTAATATTATTTATTATATTAAGATTTTTATTAAGTTCGATATTATTACGGTATTTAATTGTATTTGTATATAGGAAGGTTACGAATAGTTTATTGCTTTTATTATACGTTTCGGTCCCTACGAATCCTTTATTCTACCTTTCGATTTATAAGACGCCCTAAGCACTTTTTAGAATTATATTAATAATATCTTATATAATATCCTAAATGTTTACGCTATTACTTACTTCGATAATATTTTAATGTATTCCGAAAACGAAGAGGAGTATACGGCGTATGTAGACGAAGTATTCCGATATATAATTAATATAGGCTTCTAATTAGATATCGATAAATATAAATTCGATATAAAATATACTAAATATTTAAATTTAATTATTATATTAGGTAGTATCGAAATAGACCCTAAGAAAGTAAAGGCTATCGTCGAGTAGGAGGCTTTATAATTAAGACGTTAATTCTAGAGGTTTTTTGGGTTTATTAATTTCTATCGTTATTTTATTAATTATTTCTCTATTATAGCCGCCCCCTTATACGAATTTATAAAGAAGTTTATAAATTAGAAATAGGCCGAGGCCTATTAATAGGCGTTCGATTCTCTAAAGATAATTTTTATAATTGGGCTAGTCCTTAGGATTTATAATTAGTCCCGGCCGATAATAGTCGAAACCGACGCTTCTAATTAGGCTATAGGTAATATTCTCTCTTAATATAATAAYGATAGTATTTTATACCCTATTATTTATTTCTTTTAAAAATATTCGGTAGCCGAATATAATTATAATATTTATAATAAGGAGTTATTTACTATTATTAAAGTTTTAGAAGAATAGTTATTAGAGTTATAAGGAGCCTAACGACTTTTCGAAATTATAATAGATTATAAAGGTTTGTAAACTTTTATTAAAAATAAGAAATTTTCGCCTAAATATATATGGTGGTCCCAATTCCTATTATAGTTCAATTTTATTATTAAGTATCGATTGGGGACTTTATAAGTTTGCCTAAATATTTTAAATAGAAAGTTAAAGGATATACTTAATAATATTAATAATAATAGGCTATTAGTTAGGAATAAAGTATTCTTCGACCCTTTTATATTCGTTAATTATATTTAGGCTTACGAATTAGACGTCGAAGAGTTCTCTACCGACGAATTAATAGAAGTTAACTATTATAATTTAATATTTTGTTAGGATATTATAGTTTTTATTAATAATTTTAATAGGAGGAAATAATTTAAAGTAATTAGAAAGTAAATAAATAAAATTACCTTCGTTAAATATTATATTATTAACGGGAAGGTATACTATTGCGTAGTATTAATTATCGACTCCGAGGATTTTGCCCTATACTTTTAATTAATTTAGTAATATTATAAGTCCGCCCCGGCAGGTTATTAAGGTAGGGATAAAACTTTTATAATTTTAAGTCGGTCCTTTTACTAGTTTAGTATAGATAAAGTTATAAGGGTATATTATAAAGCCTGCTTCTAATATATAAAGATTAAATTATTACGTTAGTTGTTAATAGGTTTTTTAAAACTGCTCCCCGTCCCCTTCGTAGTATAAAAGGATATTGCTATCGACTATATTACGTTTATAACCCCCTATAAAAGACGCGGCTAAGAATTTAAATATATTATTATAGTTATCGATTATTTAATTAAGATACGCTACTATATCCCTATTATAATTTTAATAACCGAAGAGTTAGTTGAATATTTTATTAAGAAGGTTTACGCCCTTTACAATTTATTTAATATTATTATATTCGACCACGGGTCCTAATTTATTTCTTAATTTTAATACGTACTATTAATAAGGTTCGGTATTATATTAAAGCTGTTTAACGTTTTCTATTAATAAATAAACGGTTAGATAGAATGTATTAATATTGAAATAGAACGTTATTTAAGGGTGTATGTAAATTAGTTATAAAATAATTGGGTCGATTAGTTCTTATTAGTTAAGTTCGCGGGTAATAATATATAGTTAAATTTAATAAAAGTCTCTTTGTTCTTCGCTAATTATAGTTTCTACCCTTATATAGGCGTTGAACCCACTTAGTTATATTTACCTAATCTCTTAGTTTAATAATAAATTAAGTATTTTAAAGTTAGGAAAATTATAAATCACTTTAGCAAAATCCTAAATAAATTTATTACTATAGTAAAGAAAATTTAAATATATTACGAGGAGAATGCTAACGAGAAACGATTAGATTTACTATAATACCGGCCTAGCGATATAGTTCTTTTTAATACTATTAATTTAATTTTTAGGCGTTCCTAAGTAAAATTGGCGCTATTTTAGGAAGGCCCCTTCGAAGTTTTAATAATTAATAGTTATTATATTACCCTTAAATTACCGGTAAATATAAAATATAGCTATACTTTCTACGTCCGTATAGTGAAACTATAAATTGTTAAGGGTATTCCCGGCTAAAATAGTACGTAAAATATTAAGGTTAATTATAAGAAGGTAATAAAGTATATCGATAATACCGAAGATGTAGTAAAATAGTTATATGAAGGTATTAACGGTTGCCGTTTCGAAAATAGCGAATAGGAATATTATATCGTTTAGGGCAAATTTTATAATTTAAGTTAATAACTGTATAAAAATATAAAGGACTATATCGATAACTTTTGTAAATTTTATACCGATAACCTAGAGGCTCCTATTCCCCTAAAGTAGGCGGTTAACGAGAAGAAGCAGTAGAGGGCCGCTAAAATACTTATAAAGGTAATCGGGTAAGAGGCGCCCGGCCCGGCCGGGACGGCCCCGGCCCCGAGATAATTACTATAATATAATTAAGCGGGTAAAATATTAATAATAATAGCGTTAAAGAAGGTTATAAATATTATAGTAAAAGGTTTTAAATTTTTAGAGAGGGATGGTTTATAGTTTTAATATATTTAGACCCCGGGGGTATTTTTAACTTGGGGAAATATTATAAAGTTAGCTTATAATTATTATTTAGTTGTAATATTATTACGGTAATAATTGCCGGATTAATATATATTCTCTAATTAGCTATACTACCCTAGAGGTTGTAGCCAATTACTTACCATCCTAGCAAGTGGGTTAGTTACGTATACTAAGGATAGGGCTCAACTATAGGTATATAGGATGAGCCGCCACGTACAGATTCTATAGTTTCCCTCCTTCCTTATACAATTATACAAGTTTTAATTAACCCCCAACGTTTAGTATCGCCTTGCCCCGTGACAAAGCCGGCAAGCTACCGGTAACCCCTAAAGTCCTCGGGCCTCTACTAGCTTCTACGGGATTAGCTAGACTCTAGTTGCCTTAGGCAGCTAGGCACCCCTATAGCTACGTACGGCTATAAAAGGATAGGTAGCCGAATCCGCCCTATAGACTAATCTTTCTCCTTTTTTCTCCTCGTAGAACCTTAATCGATTATTCTAACTAATACTTACGTACCGCTCTACTATCCCCTTATATTAGGTTCTACCTACTTATAAAGAAGGATTACCTATAATTATAAACGTAGTAATATATCGACACTAAAATAGTTTCTTTTATTATACCCAATAATAATAATACCAATATTAATATAAAAGAATTTCACAACCCCTAACCTCCTACCAAAAGAGTTAGAGATACTACCGAAGGTATTAATAGTACTAATACTACTAACCTACTTAGTTCGCTCGTACGTACTCTATAAACGAGTCCCGAATTTAAAAATAAAATTAAATCCTTAATTCCCTTTTCTATTTATTCCTAACTTACTTTTAAATTTATATTCGATCTTCTTACTAAATAGGATTTTAATAATAAGAAAAATAATAGTAAAGATAAAGAGAAGTCTAAATCGGTTAGAAATAATAACTCTTCTAATAATAATTTTAAACCCTATTAGTATAAACTTTTTAACCTCTCTAAATAGGACGGTAAATTTAATACCTTTATATTCTATTATAATAAATTCGTTAAGACCTATAACGCCGACTTCTATAAGGGCCTCTATATTAATATAGAAGCGGCGTAGATTGAAATCCTTAATACCTTACCTAATAAAAAGTAATAATATTTCGAAAGGTATTAAATTTACCGGACCCTTATAAGTTAAAAGAATCCGGCCGAATTATTCGAATAGATTTAGTAAATCTTCGGTACTTATTATACTTAAAATTAAGCCTTCGATAACTTTGTTAAAATATATTAAAAAGATAGCGAACCGTTCTTTAAATTCTATATTAATTTCGACGACGAATTTTTAAAATTTAGCGGTTATAATTAGGATAGCCGAACTAAACTTAATTTCCTTCACTACGCTATTAATAAGAAATTTAGTAACTACTTCTTTACAATCGAATTTTTAAATAATTATCTAACCTATATAGAATAGCTTTAGAATATTATTTATAAATATAAGAAGATTAGAGAGTTCCGAACCCTCTATTAAGCCTTCCTTCGAAATAATAATAACCGAAACTAGTAATTTATAGCCTACCTACCCGTTGCTACCGGCTCGGAACGTTCTAACTCCTAATAATAACTTAGAAATATTATTTCTTCTTCCGGTTCGTCCTTTAAAATTCGATATAATACCGACGGTAATATTATTATAATTATAATTAATATTCGTAATATTCGCGGCGGAAGCTCCTCTTTATAGTAGTAAAGTAGAATTAAATAAGTCTCTTAAGAAGAATATAATAAATATAGAGCCGAAGGTCGCTATATCTAATATAGAGCCTTTAAATATATAATTATTAAATACCCTTATCTCCTAACTATTAACCCCTAAAATAATAAGGGTATCTATATTTAAACTATTTAAATTACTTTATTATTAGAAAATAATAATACTAGGAATATTCTAGATAATTCCGATATAGAATAGGAAAAAGAGTAGTTCTAGTGTAAAATCGGGCGCTAGAACCTACCCCCGAAGTACTAAGTAAAATAAAAGAATTTAAACTATAAATAGAAATAGAGCCTATTTTAATACTAATTATTATTAATTCTATAAATTTATTTTACGTCCTTATTAATAAAAGGTATTAATACTTCGCTACTATTAATAAAAATATTATAAAAGATCTCTAAATCCCTATTATCCTAATTTCGGGCCGGTAAGTCCGGGGTATTTTAATTACTATAGAGGGAGCTATTATTTAAAGTATCGCTTATTTCCTTATAGAGTTTTAAGGCCGTATTTCCCCTATCTACATTTATATTATCCTAGAATTAAAATACTTTATTATTTTCGGTAAATTGTAACTTATAATTAATAAAGCTTATTCTATTCCCTACGAGAAGAGGCTTTGGTATAAGGTTACAAAATCTTAAGTTAATTATATTAGCCCGGATAAATTAGAGTCTCTAGTTATTAAGGAGTTTAAGAGCGCCGTTTATATATTAATAACTATTTTTATTAATATATATAAACGTATTAAGAAAGAATTCGGCCGAAACGTTATAAAYATATATATTTTTATAATTACTATAAAAGATATTAAAAAGGTTTTAATTCCTAAGAAGGTCCATACCGATAAGGAATTTAAATAGATTATTCCCCGAGAGTTTTAGGACTTCCTACTACTATTCCGGAAGTAAGAGGCCGACCGTATTAATAAATATAAATTAGGTATAGATTTAAAAATCGAAATTAAGAAAGGCCTAGACGGTAAAGAACTTCCTTTACTTTATAGCCCATTATATAATATATTTTAAAAAGAATTTTTAGTACTTAAAAAAATTCTTTAGGATTTACTAGATAAGGGATTTATTTATACTAATAATTCTAAAGCCGGTACTCTAATATTCTTTATTTAGAAGTTCGGCGGCGGCCTCCGTTTCTATTGTAATTACCGGGCTTTTAACGCTATTACTTAGGCCGATTATTACTCCTTTCCCTTTATTTGTAAAATTTTTAAAATATTTAAAGGTATAAAATAATATTCTAAAATAAATATAGTATAAGCCTTCTATAAAATCCGGATAGCGGAGGAAGAAGAGTTAAAAACGGTTTCTAGAATATAGTATAGCTTATTTAAATAGTTAGTAGTATTATTCGGTTTCTATAGTATTCTAACTACCTTTTAACGGTATATTAATAGTATATTAGGTAATTATTTTAATAATTTCTATTCGGCTTATATAGACGATATTTTAATCTTTATAGACGGTTCTAAGGAAAATTATATAAAAAAGGTCTAGTTAATATTCGAGCGCCTCCGGAACGCCAATTTCTATTTAGACCCGGACAAATATAAATTCGCAATCAAAAAGGTTAAATATTTTAATTTTATTATTTATACCGGCGTAGGTATTTAAACCGACCTAGATAAGGTTAAAACTATCTTCGAGTAGGTAGTTTTAATATCCTAAAAGGGGGTTTGTAGTTTTCTCGGGTTCGTAAACTATTATTAGATATTTATATCGAATTTCTCCTCTATTGTAGCGCCCCTTATAGCTTTTATTAAGAAAGGAGTAGCGTTTAAATAGATAGTAATTTATAAAAAAACCTTTTAATTATTAAAAACCCTATTTACCCGGACTCTAATCTTTATAGAATAGGATTTAAAACGCCCGATATTTCTAGAGATTGATTATAACGGATTTATTTTAAGCGGCTACTTAATTTAAGAGGTCGATAATTAATAGAAAGTTATTACTTTCTATTTAAAAAAGTTAATATCGGCCGAATATAATTATCCTATTTATAATAAAGAAATATTGATTATTATTAATTATTTGAAAAAATAGTAGGCAGAGTTATATAATTGTAAAACCTTTATTATCTTTACCGATTATTGGAATTTAGAATATTTTATAATTCGGTAGTACTTTTCTAAATAGTAGGCTTATTGGGCTAAATATTTCTCTCGTTTTAATTTTGAATTTTAGTACTACCTGGGTAAGGAAGTTATAGTTTTAAATGTATTGTTCCGCTGGGATTAAAACCGGCCTATTAATAATAATTAAGAGGTTTAGGATTTTTAATTAATCCCGGATTCGGCGCTATAGAATTATATACGGATTTCGGTTATAAGGATTCGGCGCTCTCGGACCGGGATAGCGAAGAGGGGTATATAAATATTTAAAGATCCGGATTTATAATAGCTCTAGGATACTATTATTATAAAGGATACTTTATATTAATAAATACTTTAAACGGTTAAGAATAATAATAGGGACCTTTCTTTAATGAAATTCCGGCTCTAAATCGTAGACTATATAATAAATAGTAAAAATCGACTTTAATATAAAAGTAAATTTTAAATCCCTAGAAGCCTAATAGCTACCGAATCCGAAATTATTAAATTCTTTAGTTCTAACCGGGAGTTTAATACCCTCCGTACAAAAATTATTTAAATTACGTATAATTCTTAGGCTTTTAGACACTTTAGAAGAGAAGGTACTATTATAATTCTTATTCAATATTATTACTAACCTTTATTTATAGCTCTATTAAGTATTAGAAAAATTAATAGAAAAGATTCCTATAACTTATGCCGGTCCCGGATTAATTCTATCGCAAAATATAAATAGATTTTATTACAAACTTCTTTAATTCTAGAGGTAATATTTACTTACTAATTATTAAAGACCGGCTTAGTAAAAACGTTATTTTAAAACTAATACCCTCTATAAATATTAAAATTTGTATTGAGAGGTTTATAAATTATTTTATCTGCTACTACGGTTGGCCGTAATCAATCGTTAGCAATTAAGGCTTTAATTAGATTAATAGGTTTTAGAAACGATTTTATAAACTTATTAGAATTAAATAATTACTTAATATAGTTTATTACCTTTAGATTAATAACGGCCTAGAACGAATAAATTAGGAAGTATAAGCCTTTTTAAGAATTTACATTAATTAAGTTTAAAACGATTAATATAAATAATATTTAATAGCTTAATTAACAATTAATAATTATATCAATACTTCTATCGGTATATCCCTATTTTTCGCTATATATAGTTTCGACCCTAAATTTATTATACTAATTATCCTTAAAGTTATTAGAGACCCTTATATTCTAATTAATATCCGGGCCTAATAATTTATTAACAAATTATTACAAATTATAAATATTTATTAAATTATAATAGTTATAGCGGCTTAGGAATAAGAGAAATATACTAATTATATACGGTAATTAATAGAACGTTTCTAAATCGGCGATAAAATTTAATTTAACTTTAAAAATTATATTTTCTTTCGGCCGAAAAAGAAATTAAACTAATTATATATAAAGTATATAATTTTTCGAATCCTTTCTCTATTAGTAGTCGAACTTTCCGGCCTCCCTAATAATATTTATAATATTTTCTATATCGATCTTTTACAAAGGGTTACAAACGACCTATTATTTAAATAAATAATTATAGATTACTAATTACCTCCCGTCTTAATAGAAGGCGAAAAGGAGTACTTCGTAGAAAAAATCTTATACGTAAATGGTTTTCCGACTAATAGGAAAATTTTTATAAAATAGAAAGGCTATTATAAACCTTTATAGTACCCTTTAAAAAAATTTATTAATATAGAGGCGTTAAAAGTCTTTAAAAAGGAATATAGGGATATTTAAATTAATAACGGACCGGTAGATTAATTTATAAGGATTGAAAAGTAACGAGGGAAACGGTTAATATTAGTAACGTTAGAAAAGAGGCGCGGAGGCCGAATAGAAATTAATTAAAGGGTTTCCCTTAAAATAAATAAGCCGAGAGATTTATATTCCGGCGAGTTGGAAGGTTCTAGCGAGCCGAAGGGTTTTAGTACTATTAAAATAAATAAATAGAGCTTCTAAACTATACAAATAACCTTCTTCTTCTTTTTAGGCGGAGCCTCCGTTATAATTTCAGCCTCGGCCTCCTTACCCTCTACCTTAATAAAATATATTCTCTTCTTAATTTTCTTCTTCTTTTCCTTTTTAATCTTCTTAAACTCTACCGGCTTATCTTCCGGCCCCGAATATATACCCCCCAACTCTTTCAATTCCTTAATTATTTCCTTTAACTTAATAGTACTACTAATTACCTCCTCCGATATAGAAGTATTAATACCCCTAATTACCCTACTAAATAATAAACCTAACCGAATATAAAATTCTTCTTTATCCGGTAATATATTTTCCTTTTCTATTACCTCCTTCTCCTTCTCCTTCCTTTCGAACTCTAAAAAGCGGGCTTTAAACCCCGAAATAATATTACAAACGTTTAAAAATTAGGATTCGAACCTAAAAAATTAGGATTCGAATCTAAAAAAATAGAATTCAAACCCGGAAATAATAATATTAATACCGGCAATAGCTTCTAAAATAATAATATTAATAAATTCAATAATAATAGCGGCATTCTTAATAACGAATTTAGTAATAGTAATAGCAATTTCAAATTTAGTAACGGCTTCGCAGCCGGTATAAGAAAATTCAATGAAGGCGAAGGCTTAGGAACTAACCTAATTACCCTAATTAATATAGAGAATACAAAACTTTTCCCCCAATTTACCTAAAGTCTCTAACACCCCCGCTAGAGAAATAAAGGGTATAGAATTTAGGTTCGCTAAAATTATAATTAGAATTACTATAGTAACAACCGGAATAATAAGCGGCTTAACCCTTACAAAGTAACCAAAGACCTTATAAATAGCATCCTTAAAATAATATAAATATAAAAAAATAAAGAGTAAATTATAAATTATAAATTTATTTATTTAATAGCTAAATTATCTTATTCCAATTCGTTAAAGTAATAAATAGTAATTATAATCTTCTAGAATTATTTATACGTTTCGGTTATAATATTCTTACTAACAGAATAACTACGTACTAATTAAATAATATACTACTCCTAAATAGTAAAAGGCTAAACCTAATAAATATTAGCCTCCTTAACCCTAACGTAAAGGGCGTAATAATCTTTACCCTCAATAAACATATAGGTATTAAATTCGCCAACGTTTATATAATAAGAATATTACTACAGGGTCACCCTAATAATAATAATATAAATTAATTTATAAGTGCCGGACGGAAGGGTAGTAGCGACTATTTCCGGTATAGCGGAGGTAAATATAAACGGGCGAAGCCCGAAGCGATTAGGATTAGAAGTAGAATTAGAGAATATACAAATTAATATTATAACAGGCAATAGTATAATAGGCGGGTAAATTAGAATAACAAAGTCTAAATTCTAATACTAAGTAATAAAGGTTTTTAAAGGCAATAGGTATAGTCTAATATTTAAATAAAGGTATATTAATAGTATAATAATTATTATTAATAAAGAGTAAAAGAAAGAGTAAGTTTAGAAAAGGGGTAAGATTCTAAATTATATAAATAAATAAGGGTAGCTTACGCAATACAATTATAATTGGAGGGGGAAAGGGGGGGGGGTTAATATTATAAATTTAGCGCCTAGTACTAATATTTAGTATACAATTAGCTAGACAACAAATACCGGCAATATTCGCTAAGCCGGTAAACTACTAGCAACCCCCAAAGTCCTCGGGCCTCCACTAGCCTCCATAGGATTAACTAGACTCTAATTGCCTTAAATAGCTAGGCACCCCCACAGCCGCGTACAACTATAAAAGGACAGGTGGCCGAATCCGCCCTACGGGCCAGTCTTTCTCCTCTTTTCTCCTCGTAGAACCTTAATCGATTATTCTGGCCAGCACCTACGTACCGCTCTACTATCCCCTTACACTTCTTAATAATATACTTCTTTATCTAATTTTTAACTTTATTAATATTCAAAATAAATTTATTCTAATCCTTCTTTTTGTAATAATAATTAATTAAAGCAACCTTATAGTTACGGAAGTTAAATTTAAATATAAAACCTAAGCGTTTAGCGGCAAAAGATACTTTAGAAGCCGGTCCGGAAGGGATAAATACTCGAACCGAAGTAGAAGTAAATTTAATAAATACCGGAGTATTAATTAGGGCCGTAGTAGACCGGGCGGTTTAAAAAGCCCGGGTATTAATTATTAGAAGGCCAAAGTTAATAGAAGCTCCCTCCCCCTTAATAAATTCGAAAATCTATTACTAAATCTAAGTCTCTTTAATTATTTCGATAACTAATTTTTAGAAATTAATAATTAGTAGTTTAAAAAGAGTAACGGGCTAAAGGATTCTCTTTTTAAGGTTAAAGTCGATAAAAGATTAAAGCTCTTTATTAAAAGCCTTATCCTTAAATCCCTTCTCCTAAAAATACTAATCTTCAAACTTATTAAGGGTA
This sequence comes from Neurospora sp. CHS-2018a, assembly GCA_009802275.1. Taxonomy (NCBI): domain Eukaryota; kingdom Fungi; phylum Ascomycota; class Sordariomycetes; order Sordariales; family Sordariaceae; genus Neurospora; species Neurospora sp. CHS-2018a. The sequence continues at coordinate 862,822 of RAKG01000033.1, forward strand.
ACCTCGCCGGTAGTCTTAAAATCGATAAATATTATTAAATATAAGGGGAACGGATTTATTATCTTTATTATTATTTACTAAATACTATATCTGCCCAATTAACTATAATTGTTAATACTACGTATAAGACTCTTAATTATAAAATACGAATACGAGTAGGGGTCAAAATATATATACGAAAAGTAGGGTATAGACTATATATTATATAGAGATCTATTCTCCTAGGTAAATCCCTTATACGAAATATTAGGGTTTTACTGGTTATATTAGCGGGCTTAGATTATATAAGAAAGGCGGTCTCAATACCCCTGTCACCTCTTTTATCCGACAGATTTAAGTCTATCCAGCTACCGATTTCGATCCGAATGGTACTCAAACGTTGAGCAGTTCTCGTCGAAAAAGCAAAGATGCCCCTCCCGAAAGCCCGCTTCCAAGTTTTTGTAAGTAGCCGAGGTAGCTCAGGAGCTCAGGTACTCCTCAGGTAGTAATAGCTGATGATGGTTACACTCCAAGATCGCTGATCAGATCAGTCCCCTCCAAAACCGTTTAGCGCCAGCAAGTCTAACCAATCATCTTACACGGATTTGCCCACAGTGCCTTGCATCCACACTTTTGTCCAACGGCCAACCACGTGCGGATATCGCTGGCTGTACACTCCCATAGGTTCGCCAACCACCAGTTGAAGATCGAATTGACCGATGCGTAGAGGTAAAGAAAACGACGGGATGTGGTACCGAATCGCATTGGGATGACCGGTTCGAGAGTTGATCGCTGCTACGACTGCGACGCTGAGATTGGCTCCCCTGACCTTGACCTTGACCCCTGAAGCGGTTTCGGGCAGCTTGAACACTCGAAACCGGGTGGGTGATAGTTGATGCTGCTATTGCCAGGTACGAGGCGCGGATCAAGACCAGAAAAGTTGAGGGGACGGGGCAGATGCAGGCATTGATAAACCGAGGAACCCCAGAGATTTTGATCCTCCTGGTCTGACTCTCTGTGTTTCCTCCTGGACGTAGTCAAGTTCATTGTGGCACCGGTCACGGCGTCGGCACCACGGTCATCATGATGGACACTCTCCTTACCTTGGTCAAGGGACTTCCCTTGTTGGCTCTGGGTGTGGCAGCGGGAGCGACATATCCTCCGATTCCTGTCGACCTGACCACACCCGTCCAGCACCGCATCGCCATCAACAGCCCGACGTGTGAGTTACCCTTTTCCCATCATAGAGCAAGACCGCAAGGAGCTGACATCAAGGTCCAACAGCCGTCCGCATTGCCTGGAACACTTACCAGCAGCTCAGCCAGCCGTGCGTCCAATACGGCACATCGCCATCCTCCCTCGGCTCCCAATCCTGCTCAACCTCGTCCATCACGTACCCGACATCGCGCACATGGGCCAACGTGGTCACCATCAACGGCCTAACACCCGCAACCACATATTACTACAAGATCGTCTCGACCAACTCCACGCTCGAGACATTCACCAGCCCGCGCCTACCGGGCGACAAAACACCCTTCAACATCAGCATCGTCATCGACCTGGGCGTCTACGGCAAAGACGGCTACACCATCGAGCAAGACGAGACCAAGCGGGACCTGATCCCCTCCATCGACCCGTCGCTCAACCACACCACCATCGGCCGACTTCGCGACAACATCAACAAGTACGACTTCATCGTGCACCCGGGCGACATCGGCTACGCCGACGACTGGGTCCTCAAAGCGCACAACTGGTTGGACGGCAAGGACGGCTACCAAGCCATCACCGAGACCTTCTTCAATCAGCTGGCGCCCATCTCCGCGCGGAAACCCTACATGACCAGCCCGGGAAACCACGAAGCTTCGTGCCAAGAGGTGCCCTTAACCAGCGCCCTTTGCCCTTCGGGCCAAAAGAATTTCACCGACTTCATCAACCGCTTCGGCCGCGTCCTGCCCACCGCTTTTAGTTCTACCTCGCCCGATTCCGCAGCAAAGGTAAACGCCAACAAGGCCCGTCTCCTCGCCAACCCGCCCTTCTGGTACTCGTTCGAGTACGGCATGGCGCACATCGTCATGATCGACACGGAAACCGACTTCGAGGACGCGCCCGACCAGCCCGGCGGGTCCGCGGGTCTCAACGGCGGTCCCTTTGGCTCGTACCTGCGTCAGCAGCTGGATTTCCTCGAAGCCGATCTTGCCTCGGTCGACAGGTCTGTTACCCCCTGGCTTGTTGTAGCGGGCCACAGGCCGTGGTACACCACGGGCACGAGCGATTGCCAGCCGTGCAAGAAGGCGTTTGAGCCGCTTTTCTACAAGTATGGGGTTGACTTGGGCGTGTTTGGGCATGTGCATAATAGCCAACGGTTTGCGCCGGTGGTGAACGATACCGCGGACCCGGCGGGGATGGAGAACCCCAAGGCGCCTATGTATATTGTTGCGGGCGGCGCGGGGAACGTGGAAGGGTTGAGTAAGGTGGGCAAGAATGTAACGACGAATCGGTTCGCGTATGATGACGCGTTTAGCTATGCGACGGTTAATTTTCTGGATGAGCAGCGGATGCAGGTGGACTTTATCAAGAGCGAGACGGGCGAAATTTTGGATCGGTCGGTGTTGTTTAAGAAGCATGATCAGAGGTTTGTTGTGCAGTGAGTTGGTCGGTCGGTTGTCTGTTAGGAAATTAGTTAATGAAGATGGCTTTGTGGTGATTGTTCCGTCTTCCGTCCGGGTGTCTGGCACGACCCCGGGAGTCAATCGGAAGTTCCGAGGTCTCGCGCTTGACAAGTGATGGTGTTGACTGTTGAGAAGCGAAGGAAAAGAGAGATGCGGGCTGCATTTGCTTCTGTAATCAGAGGTCGGCACATCTTCGTCATTGCGCTGCCGCCAGCATGCGGTGTTGTGTCCTGAGGTGCGGGACGAGCGAGTTGACACTTTGACAGACCGGCCGACATGCAATCGAAGCGACGGATGGCGTCAACCGTTCGGCGATGAGACCCAGTTTTGCGCGGTCGCCCGGATGAGCAATTCTTTCGTTTTGAATTGACAGAGAAGAGTCGGGACAGATATCCCCAAGTCAATCCGGTAACGCTTTGTGGGCGATAGGAGAATGTCCATGTTGTTGAATAAGGAGGAGAGGGAGAAGGGTGGTTCGGAATGGAAGACGCAAGATGCGTTCATATTCCGGGAAGAGCAACTGCCGCGTTCGGCCGCTTCCCTCCCCCGCACAGCACCCCCTGCAAGCTGCAGTGCCCCTGATAACCCTCAATCCCCCACGGATCTCCCCGACCGGAAACAAACAAACCCCGACGACGTCAGTCATTCACTTTCTTTTGCTCTTGATCTCGGAAGACGCGATGCTGTGCTTCATCAGTTCTGCAGTGACAACATCGCTCCCCTATCGGAGTTGGCACGTCAACAAAAGCCGAGGACTTGGATGTATGGGGTTCGGCAGTGCAGTCCTCCTTTCCCTTCCACTCTTCGCCAGCTCAGTCCATACAAGTCGGTCTCCTAATACAGATTCCGAGAAAAGTCGAGCGTAACTCGGCCATTTCAGACCATGTCTCGGCATCAAAATGATGAGCAGCCAACCACACATGGGAACTCGGAAGCTACCTCAAGACCCATCCCGATCCACGGGAGTTCAAGCGAAGGGTCCTCAACATCCAACATCTACGATAATGATCACCAGGTGAAGGAAGAGAACAAGCCCTCAGTGCTGGACGCCTGCGCAGATGCTCAGTCATCCAATATATCGTTGCCCCAAGTTGCGCAAGTCGATGGCGTTGATGAAAGTACGGCAACTCTCGATAGAGGACCATGGAAGAAACAACTCCAGACACTCTGGCACTGGAAGCCCAAAGCGGCTAGGTATGACCCCAACAACCCCCCAAAGTTTACCATATGGATGAACATCCTGTTCGGGTTTGTGAGTGTTTTGTTCTTAATGCCAAACGAGTCGAGTGTCTAATATCAGTTACTGACACCTCCCACCAGGCATCATGCTTCACCGTATCCAACCTGTACTACAACCAAGCCGTCCTAAACAAAATCGCAGAGACCTTTGATGTCACCTTCGAAAAGGCCTCGTCGGTAGCCACGCTGATGCAAGCCGGCTATGCTAGCGGTTTGTTGTTCATCTGTCCGCTGGGTGACATCTTCCCCCGGCGACCGTTCATACTTGGGTTGATCGCTTTTACCGCAACTTTGGTACGCCTTTTCCTTCCCCCTTTCCACCCAATCTCCCCGGGGCAGTTCACCTTCACTAACACCTCCTCCCACCACCACCACAGTGGATCCCCCTCTGCCTAACAACCTCCTTCCCCTCCTTCGCCGCCATCTCCTTCCTCTGTGGCGCCACCACCGTCACCCCGCAACTCATGCTCCCGCTAGTCGGCGACCTCGCGCCCCCCGCGCGCCGCGCCTCTTCGCTAGCCGTCATCGTCTCCGGCCTCTCGCTCGGCGTCCTGCTCGCCCGCACTCTTGCGGGCGTGCTAGCCAACTTTACTTCCTGGCGCAACATCTACTGGTTCGGCTTAGGCGTGCAATGGCTCGTCTTTGCGCTGCTGTACATCTGGATGCCGGATTACCCCTCCAAAAACCCCGACACCAAGTTCAACTACTTCAAGATGCCGTGGCAGATTGCGCAACTGTTGGCCACCGAGCCGTTGCTGCTGCAAGCCGCCTTGGTGGCGTTCTTGCACAGCGGGATTTTCACGAGTTATTGGACAACGCTGAGTTTCCTGCTTTCCAGTCCGCCGTATGAGTACTCGTCTGTGGTTATCGGACTGTTTGGGTTGATTGGCGTGGTGGTGATTGTGTGCGCGCCCATTTACTCGCGGTTGATCATTGATCGGTTGGTGCCGCTGGTGTCGGCGATCATGGGGCTGGTGGTCGAGACGGTGGGCGTGGTGGTGGGCACGTCGGTGGGCAGCTTTAATGTCGCGGGTCCCGTGGTGCAGGCTATTATGATTGATTTGGGCGGACAGTTCACGCAGATTGCGATGAGGTCTTCGATTTATGGGATTCAGCCGTTGGCGAGGAATCGGGTTAATACGGCGTATATGGTGGTCAGCTTTGCTGGGCAGTTGACGGGCACGGCGGTGGGGAATAAGCTTTATGCTCAGGGGGGTTGGGTGTATAGTGGTGCTTGTGGGAGTGAGTATTGACTGTCCTTGGAGTGAGTTTTGATGGTGAGAAAATGCTGACACGAAATAGTTGCTTTCGGCGGGTTTGCGCTAATTGTATGCCTTGTCCGAGGTCCAAGAGAGAAAGGATGGGTTGGCTGGTCAGGGGGGTGGACGTTCCGAAGAGAGGACTTACCGCCCAAGAAGAGTGAGGCGACGATGGAGGAAGCTCTCGAGGAAGCCGGTGCGGTTGGCCATGATGACGATGGTCAACATGGTGGCAATCTGGAAAATGCGTCCACTGATCGGAACGGCAACGATGACCGCAAGAAGCAACAATAACGATTCAGGAGAATTAGGACAGTCGGAAACCTGATAGTTTCCGGAGCGCTCTGAAACCAGAAGCTGGTTTGGATAGCAATGTGTTGAGGTCAACAAAAGACAGTCGAACAATGGGGAGGCCGAGCGGTGTTGAACTCGTTATTCTCCTCGCCGATATGTCGTCGGACCATGCCATCACGCGAGGTGTGCTGGCATGTTGCAGCGATGTATCGGTGGGGAGAGTGACGGGTTCAACAACGCCGGCATCCTTTCAAGACTTCAGAGATAATGCGACTGTTCAACATCAACAAGGCGTCCAAATTTTGATGGTGCTCACAGGTTATGACATCTTACACTTGATAGCAAAAGCAATAGCAGTTATCACTACTATCAACGATTTTAGCCTCAACGCCATCAACCTACTCCAATGCAACTACTCACTCACGATCCAACTCGAACTTTTCATACCCATCCCGGGATTCGTCCTGCATTACCAACTGACCAGATTCCCAGTCCTCTCCTCCTTCCATCACCTCTTCATCCTTGATCTTCCTCCTAAATACCCCATCAAGCCAATTATGAATCCTCCACATCGTAATCTTCGCGCTATAATGCATCATCCACGTATGCCCCGTCTCCCTAGCCACATACACCACAACCTTTCTCGCATCAGGCCACACCCTCTTTCCCATCTCTACCAATTTCTGCTTGCAGCTCTCCTTTTCCACGTTACCATCACTAGAACCACCACCACAAAAAAGAGCATCCCTCTCCCCAGCAGCCAACATCACCGGCCCTTTGTACCCCCTCGCCACCTCTTTTTCTTCAGTATCCATCGCAAGATACACCGCTTCCCCAACAGTAATCGTCCCCTGGCCCCTAAAGTCCTCCACGGGAATAGTACCCGCTTCATAAAACCCGCCATAGAAAGCCCTCTCCCTCTGCGCGGCGTTTCCAAAAGTCAAATACGTCAACGGCAGTTGCTCGAATCGATTCTGATCGACCAACCTCGCAGGCACCAAATGTCGCACAAAACTGCTATTGAACTGCCCTTTCTCCACCGGTGAGGTATGCACCACCGCGTCCAAATCCCTCGGGTACCGTCTCGCGATATATGCAGCGGAAAACCCACCGACATAGCCATGGCCCACGTAAGCAACGCGTGGAAACCGATAAGGTAGCGGATTCCTCCACCCTTTTCTGGGTGCATCGATCGGGCCGTGGCGCAGGAGGCGGATTAACGAGTGTAGGATCTCCGCTTGTAACGGCGGTTGGACCACGCTCACTCCATCATCATAGACCACTTTTCTTCTGTTGAAAGAATCCCCGTGCCCTAACAAGTCCACAGCCAAAACATGATACCCCCTCCCCCTCGCCATCTGAATCCAGTTGTAATCATCATGCCCCAGTCCCAGACCGGACCAGATGGTTTTGTTGTAGGTGTCCCCGTGGACAAGCAGCTGGAGTGTGCGAGGAGCCAGACCGGGTGGACGAGAGAGTGGACGGCAGTAGGTGGCCTGCAGGCGGAAGACGCCGCGGATGAGGTGGGTGCCGTTTGTCAAGGGGCCTGAAGAATTGGAGTAGGAGGCGTGGAGGAAGGAGAGGATGGAGGAGGGGGAGGACGGGTCGGGAGGGTGGAGGAAGCGGGTGTTGTGGGCGGTGGCGCGGAGGAGGAAGGTTAGGGGGGTACAGGTTGGTGATAGAGGGATTATTGTGGTGGTGTTGATGGGAGAAGATGTGGTATTCCCGGCGAAGAATATGAGGTTGATGAAGAAAAGGAAACCCCAAATGGAAGGGTTTAATCGCATGATGAGCGGTCTTTGTCACCTTGTGGTTCCGGTGTGAGTTGATCAAGAGGGGCGGGCTCTTTAGGGGGGGTTCTAGGTTCGTTTGCAACATGAAAATATGTTGCAGCGTGGTATGATGAAGCAGGGCGATTCGGAGGTTGAGAGAAAACAATCACGGGAAGTCAGGGTATTGTTTTTGAACATGCGGCCTTGACAACTGAAGGAGATGGGAAAGAGAAACCTAACACGATGCTCCTTCTTTTGGCTAAAAACCAAAGGGGCAAGCAAGACTTGTCTGGGGCTGCTCTTTCCCCAAAGAAATATTAATATTTAATGGGGTCAATGCCCGCTTTCACCATCTCGATGACAGTGAGTTCGTGACTGGGAAATAGAACTAGAGGAGGAAGAAAAAAAAAGGGACCAACAATATCACAGACATGACAGCCCGATGAAAAAAAGGGGAAAAAAAAGAGAGGAAGTACTTAATGAGTTGATCGTTATCACTCGGATACCGGGAGTCGAACCCGGGGCTGTTGAGAAGGCAGACACTTTCTGTGGGAAAGTGAGAGTCAACGATGTTACCGCTACACCATACCCGATTGTATGGATTTCCTTCCTTTTGGTTGTTTCTCGAGGTTCCAGAGTTGTGGTGATAATCCTAGGAAACAAATTTTGGTGTTGTGGAGCAAGCGCAGTGGGGACCCAGGGCTTTCTAAGAAAAAAAGAGCTTGGGGTGGCCTGCTAATTTTGACCAATGGACTTGCACCACTTACACGAATGGTGGAGTTGTTGCCGGCCGGGGTCCCGGGATATCTCATGTCTTGTGAAACCATGAACACTGGTTTTCTTCCACTTGATCTCCGTAGCTTATCATCATCATTCGCTTTTCCTAGAACACTGTGCGTTTCTGATTACGGCTAGAAGAAACGTGCTAGAAAATCATTAAGTGTGAGATCACGAGACAGAGAGAATAGAGGGACAGAACTTATGAACAGATGCATGAAATATATACTGCCAAAGACCCAAAGGTCATTTGAGGCAAAACTATGTACAAGATAGTAGAAGAATGCAAAACACGCTAATATGTACTTGAAGTCGAGGTACTGTAGAACCCTCTGTTTTGTGTCGAATCATTATCATTCCTCAAGCGTTAATCCTTTCGACGCCCTGGCTGCCCCGTTTGTTTGCACGCAGTCGAGGTTCACCATGCTGCCGATGATGACCGGCCGATCAAAAGGCTACCCATCCAGGCTAGTAATTTACAAGCACTGGGAGTAGTAGTCGTTGACCTTGGTGCAAGTGTAAGGGCTCTGGCAAGTGGTAGGGCCGGAGAAGCCGATACCACCGCACTGGGCCCAGTGAGCAGCACCGGTACCGCTGGGGTTGGAGGCAGTAGAGGTGGAAGAAGGCTTAGCAGTGGAGGTGGACTTGACAGTGGAGGTGACGGGCTTGACGGAGCTGGAAGGGTTGGAGGGGGTAGAGCCGCCGGAGAAGGTAGAGCCGATGGGGCCGAACTTGATGTTGGAGTAGACGACCTTGGAGTTGGGGGCCTGGGCCTCGACGTCGGCGGGGACACCGGAGGTGGTAGGGCACTCACCACGGTAAGCACCGGGGTTGCCACCCTCGACAGGGTAGGTGGAGTCGAGCCAGAGCATGTTGGCGGCGTGGTCGTCCCAGATGGACATGACGAGGACCATGGGCTTGGCAAGGGCCTTGCCCATCTGCTTCAGGCCACCCTTGGTGTTGAAGTCATTGATATCGCCGAAAGCAGTCTTCTGAGCATTGCAGAAAGACTGGGTGATGGAGTTGCCAGAGACACCAGCAATGGTGGACTGGGAGTTCTCAATGACCTTGCCGTTCTGGACGTAGAAGCGCTTGATCTCAGCAAGATCGCCAGCGGAGTCCTTGATGAACTGGGTGACGACGGTGAACTTGGAGCGGGTATCGACAGTCTTGCCCTCACCGTAGAAGGTGGTGTTGCCCATGCGGTAGCTGTTGAAGTCGCAACCATCGGCATCGCAGGTACCGCCATAGCGGTCGTCGGAGTAGGTACCACCGCAGGAGTTACCCTCGCACATGTGCTGTTCGATGGTGGTGCAGGGATGGGGGGTGAAGGCGGTCGAGACCTTGTTGGCCTCCCAGATATCCATCTCAGAGCAGCAAGTACCGTGGTTACCAATACCAGCGTTAGCATCGTTGGTGGAGGAGGTCCAGCCCTCAACGTTGGCAATACCGTTGATGTACTTGAGATCACGGGGGCACTGAGCGTCGCAGTAACCGGTACCGTACTTGGCACCAGCCTTGTTGTTGGTGTACTTGGCCTTGCCACCATCAAGATCCATGGCGACGAAGTAGAGGGCGCCGTTGAGACCGCAGCCGGTGCCGGACACATCGACATCGAAGGTGAACTCGTTGCCGAGGAGCTCGAAGCCTAGACGCAGTGATTGTTAGCCTTTAGGTATTCAAGGGATGGGGAGAGATGAGCACGAACCCTGGTAGGCATCGGCACCGTTCATAAGGTAAGTGCGGGAACCAATGTTGGTCGAGTACTGGCCCTTGGTGACGAACTGAAGGCTGAGCGAGTTGCCGCTGGCCTGAATACCATAGGTAGAAGTGTACTCAGCGCCATCAAGGCAGCACTTGGTAGCGCAGTCGGTGTTGGTGCTGCAGATGGAGGTATCCCACTTGTTGCCGTTGTAGCAGTTGGTGCTGCCGGAAAGAGTGTGAGTCCAGCGCCAGTTGGCATCAACGGTGATGGAGCCGGCGACGTTGGTGCATCCGGAGGAAGTGCACTTGGACCAGTTGAGGGAGGGGTGGGTCTCAGCAGTGAGAGAGCAGACAGCCTGGGCGTTGGCAGAGGCCACAAGGGCCGCGAGGGCAGCGAACTTGGCGAGCATGGTGAAGATGAGGCTGAAAGGCGTGCTTGAGGATGATGGTTGCGAGATCGAAAGGAGTCTGAAGAGGTGTTGAATCGCCAGATTATATAGATCTGGAAGTCTTAAGATTTGGGCCCAGACATCATCTTTTTTGATCTGGTCCATAGAACGCCCCTTGGTTCGTTTGCCACGCCAGTTCCGTGAAGGCGTACCAGGCTCCGAGGGGCGGTCGGCTTTGCGGGAGGAATGCCTGTCCGGACTTCCACAAGGTCAGTAGGTCAGAGTGTGAGGCGGCCAGGACGTTGTGGGTTCGGCTCACGGCCCGTCACAACCAAGATCCTGAAGCGGAAATGTCGCTCCCACCTCCCGAGCTGGTCTCCAGGAGAGTGGAGGACCTCGACGCGCGCGCCAGGCTTTGCGAAGGCCCACAGCGTGCGTAGCCTCACGTTGAGGGAAAGGGGGCCGGCGGCATGACCATCTTGGCTTGCGGAGGGGGGCAAGCGCGAGGCCGAAGACGGTGGACGCGGAGGATGGATTAGTCCACTAGGTTGGATACACAGGGTCGTAGGGTGGTGGAAGAGCGGAACGAGCTCGACGGGCAAAAGACAATGCTCTCTGACCACGAGACATGCGGACAGACACTTTGATGGGGCTTCGACGTTGCAACGGCATCGTCTTGTCCTTGGTTAGCGGCGCCAGGTCCCCCAGGTTTCCAGGACCGCACCTGAAAAGGGCAGATTAAGGTTGGGTAAAGCGGACAGGGGCAAGTGCCGCTTATTGGAGGGGCGGCGATGGATATGGGTCGCCATGCGACTCTACGAGGGGATGCTTGGTCCTGAGGTTCGGCTGGGGTTCGGATGGGGCTTTTCGGAGGGCCACGCACCGAGCCCCACCAAAACGGATGCCAGTCCGATTCTAGCTCGACGTTTCCACCGGCGAGCGCGCCCAAGGACCGCGAAGGGCCGGGGCCACTAGGGCGACTGGAGCCACTATTCCCGCCTGACACTCACATTTCGAGATCTCAGTGTATCCGCTGGGCGCTGGGTGTTTCCGAAGAGCCGTTGAGAGTTGGCAGCTTCCTTGGCCATGTTTGATTTTGCCCCGGATGACCAAAACGGGATGTTTGTTGACTTTTGACCGCTGTCCCCTTGGCCCCTATTCGACTCTATGGTACCGAGAAAGCATCAGTGAGAGGCGGGCGAGCGAGGCTTTCACAGCCAACTCAACAGACTTCTTGCTGATCACTTTGGACTGCCCAACCCATTCTGGCCGTCCTTCAGTTGTTCTCGAAGTGGTGGTGTTCCGCTGTTCTACCTGTAGCTTCTGTCTCGGCTCCGCGCTCCACCATCCACGGCACCCCAGGTTTCTCTTTTTAGCGAGTTCTCTTGTCCGCAGCCAGTGATCGGCAGGGGCCGAGAAGGGAATAGCTTCCCCGCATCTGCTCGGACGTGTGTGTGCTGACTGCTGGCACTTGACACTGCACTAACAAATACTTGCGGCTAGCGGTACCCGGACGAGCCCCTGGAATCTCGCTCGTCTCGCTTCTCTCCTGTTCTGTGGTTGTCGGCTACACGTCGCGCGTACTTTGTGATTGAAATGAGAAGGATGTGAAGCGGGGCGGCATCGAAGGGAATGTTGTTCATCGTGGTCCGACTTCGAAGTCATGGACAAGCAATGAGGCTCATCGTGGTCCGACTTCGAAGTTGTGGACAAGCAATGAGGCTCAGCGGTGCGATCTATCTGACGACAAGCAAACCGGGAAGGCGGTAAGAGAGCAATATCGAGAGATTGCAGTCATGGCCTCCAATGCCGCTCGCACCGGGTTCGCAGGTGTACATCCTCCATTCTTCCCGTAAAATGAAGGGCACAGTGACGCGCGTTGATGGTGGTGGTGGCCTTGGCATCGTGGGAATGCTGACGGATTCCGCCGAGGTCGCATTGCTGGCAACTTGGCTCACACTGAACGTCAGAATGGTCGGGAGAAGTCTGTCCGCTGGCCGCTGCAGACATGACGATCAAGAATTCTTCGGTGACTGTCGGCTGCTTGATCCGACAGTGGTCACCCCGCGATATAGAATGGTGTTGCACCGAGCTTGATGTTGGCGGTTGTGCGATGAGATCAATGACAGAAATGTCATCGACGGTGACCTGGCACGTGCCAGGACAGCAAGGAACTGCCTGCCAGTTGTCAAGCCTGCAATTGTTAGCGTGAGTAGCCGGCAGGCAAAGATACGTATCCCGTGCACGAACCACCGTGAGAACCTTGAAGGCTGCCAGGTGCTGCTGAGGTCTGTTCCTGATCCGATTTTCACTCTCGTCATCCTCTTCTCCTCCGCTTCACTTCCTGCGACTTGCTTATGCCCGTGATACTGGCTTGCGATGACAACGCCAAATCTTATCTTCATCTCCATCTTGGAACTGAAAATTCCTATCCTAATACGGAACTTGGGGATCACTGTTCTATCTACGGGCTGAGGTACGGACTCCTTCGTCCTGCCGGCACAAAAAGATGGCAGCAACAGCGGCAAAACATCACTGGAGGCAGACGCAGCCAAGCATGAGTGCTTCATGTCCGATATCTGATTTCTGTCACGTCCGCAGCTCGTATCTACGGTCAAGTTATGTCTGTTAGCAAGGTCATGAGTTCATTGAGCATGCGGGCTTACCAACCTGCTTGACAAAATGGTTCTCACCACAGACAGTGAAAGAAGAAAAACAAACTCGAGGGGTGGAAATCATCATCTGAGATCCAATCAAGCCAACGACCGCCAAAATGGGTTTACCAGCCTGGGATTGGATTGGTAAAACACCCATCCTCATCATCGCCGGGATCATGTGCCTTGGATTTTTTCCATTTTCCATCTTTCGTAGCCTCAGCCAGCAGGCATGGAAACGATGCCGGGGTTCCTTGGAGAAGCGTGGATGGATCAAGCCCGCTGAGACCGATGAGGAAAAACTGAAGAAACAGCATCAAGCCCCCGCGGCTCCCACGCTATTGGTATACCTGAAAATGAGTTTAAAAATATCGGCCATCCCGGCAGTCCTCAAGAAGCCCGAACGAGCCTACAAGGCTCCAGCCCACATCACAGCAAATGACCACCCAGACGACTGGGAACGTTCCAACCGGGACTCCGGGGCAAGCTGGGACCCCATCAGAAGATACCAACCTTCCAACCGGGACTCCGGCGGAAGATGGGATCCCACCTCCATCAGAAGCCACCATGGCGTGTCCCTGGCCCATCTAGACCCTTCGGCCCCTCCCAACACTGGAGCATTCAACTCGGCTCGAGCCAGCTGGCTGCCCACCGGCTCCTCCGTGCCCGGCCTCGACTCCGCTACTACGGCTCCTCATGGAGCTGCCTACCACGGCCGGGGCAGTCCCTTCCATAGCCATGACAAACGAGCCTCCGTCATTAGTGCCTTTCCCTTGGAAATGACCGTGATCCCCGAGCGCTTGAGCGAGGATAACCACGACGACGATGCTGACGGCGACGGCACCAATCCTTATCCAGTGTCAGCCTACATCAAGACCAAGATGACCGACGGCAACTACAACCACGCTGCCAGAAGAAATGCCATTGATCACGGACAAGGTACTGGCACCGGTGTCTGGCTTGAAGCAGAAGGTCCTGAGGGGCCCGTCGATGACAGCGGCTCCGCATCACCGCCGCCGCCGGAGGGTGTTCCTAAGGCGAAAGAAATATTCCCGCTCCTTTCGGTCCTATCCCAAGCCGCTAGTACTTCGAGCTTCAGCCCCAGTCCCACTCCCAAGTAGGGTTGGTTGCCATCCAAGTATCGAGAGGTTGCATCCGTTATTGTAAGTTGCATGTACCTCAGCTCCCGTCTGCTCCGTCTCGGCGATGCCTGCTTTTCACTTGGCTGCTTCTTCGATGGGATGTAATGTGATGAGATGTGATGGCTAACCTGCTTTGCTGCGTGGACAACAGAAACGGAGCAACGTAACACACCAAGTGGCATCGTGGGACTGACTCTTGGCCTTTTGGTCCCCTGTTCTTTCGGTCCCACCAGACTCCCCGTCCGACTAAATGGTACACAGCACACGCAAGAAAGAGAGAGACGCTTATGGGAGAGAGCATTGTTGAAACGGTGTCCGCGGCGAAAACGAGATACGCGGACTACCTATTCTGGCAAACATTGAATACGAAGGAGAAGTTAGAGAACGAAGGGGTTAGCCTCTCTCTGTGTCGGACGGAACCAAGATAACTGTCTGTAATTAGAGTACATCGACTTCCTTTTCGGTCTTATGTAGACGGAAGAAAATAGACGCCAGGCACTGGCAAAGTCACATTGATGTCGCCCCGGATCTGTGACCTGTCATCCTTGAACACTGCAGTGCTGCATAGGATACTCAACAAGATGGCCAGGCTTCCCGAATACAACCACACCCAGCCCGCATCCACCTGGGGAAGCCTGGCCACCGACAAGCACCAGTCAACAAAATGTTTTCAAGTTTCATCCCCAGATCAGACTCCAGTCGGAGCTAGTCTTAATGCACAGTCAGCATTTGATCTGGGTCCCATTTCAGTTCTGTTCCTTTCCGCTTTGTTGAGTCCACTTCATTTGAGGCCAGGCATTGATTCGCATTCGTGTACTGTGTCCGAGTCCTGGGTTGACGACAACCAACAAGACAAGTTGAAGCCGTGACAATTGCTGCTAGGGAGTTGTTCCTGTTAAGGGCAACTGACAGACAACCGTACATGCAGTTATTTCCCAGTTCTTTACTGACGATCCTCTCAAGGAAAGTCAAGAGAGAGATTGGCTCTTGGCTTTGCGGGTTGGATAGCGCCGGTTACCAAGTGAACCACTTCTCTATGAACTCCGCGACTGCTGCAAAAAGAAGTCGCCCCTTCCTCATGGGAGGTAGAACAAACTGAAGGTGCCTAGGTGCGGCAAAATTGCAGGAGCGACCGTGCCAGGTCACTCTCGCGTGTAAACTGTCCTTGCAATTGCGCTAATCAAAACAGAAAGAACATCAAGTGGCCATGACCGACCGACTGGGAGCTGGAGCTGGTCGGTCTCCGGAAACTGAAGAGACACTGGGATATAGCTCTCCAAGTTTCGAGGTGAAAACAGCGCTGCTGCAAAGGCACCCTGATACATTTCGTGATTTAGTATATTCGTGTCCTTTGCCTTCAAATATTGCTGGTCAAATCCCAGGTGACCAATACCTCAAATGGAGGAATGACAAACCAACAACATCACCTTGTACACGACCAGACGGGATGGGTGTACCTACAACTACCCAACCGATCTCCGCTGAGAAACTTCACAATTAACCCAATAGCGGAAGTACCTACTCAAAAAAAAAACCAACATAAAGAATACAGACGAAATCTATCCTGCGCAGAAGTGAGAACAATGGAAATCGTGAAAGGCAGATCGCAAGCAAAGACAAAGTGACATCCATCAGTCATACCCTAACAACCCATTTACATACATCTGATAACAGAGGTAACTATATGCGCAAAACAAACTGGATTGTACCTAAGCAAAGCCATCCACCCACGCCAGTTCGATTCACAGCAACATGGTACCTAGTTGTAGAACCCGAAAATAAGTGCGCCAGGGACGAACCGAACACAACAAGTTTAAAAAAAAAAAAAAAAAAAAGAACAAATGTGGGTGAAAGGCAAAAAAGAAAAAAAAATCAGCCCAACGTGGGACTCGAACCCACAGCCTCAAGATTAGAAGTCTTGCGCGCTACCGATTGCGCCAGCCGGGCGCTGCTAGGTGTTAGTGCAAAGTCGAATTTCTTTAGCCTATAAGCGTAAGACAGGTTACGCAAGGTGCGCTCGAGACTTTGCCCAAACACTTAATGTGGCGTACGGTCAAGCTCCCTTGTTCATGCTTGCTATGGAGAACTATTCTTAGGAACAGAATGAACGAGAAACACGCAATAGTGTGCACAAGCAAACCGGTCATGGATCTAACGGCAATGATCCTTTGCAGGAGACCATGATTCTATTCAAATGAGAATTGAACTTGATGGAAGATTGAAGAGCGACCCTTCTTGCCCTTGATCGGCAAGCTATGGACTATACCATATCAATCAACTTTCTGCTACACTTCCGTCGGCTTTCTAGATCTCGTTGGTTGTGACTGTCATCATTGTTCAATTTCATACCAATTGAAGTCAAGGCTCAAGTGCTGGACATTTTTGAGACAGACCGAGGTATTTCCTCAAACCGAGATCCTCAAACTCTCCATCTGTTACTGAACGTGCTTTGATCCTCATATAGGACGTGGACGATGTTGCCCTTGACGCTTGACTGCTGAGCTGACGGTCTGAACCTCAGAAGTCCATCTCAAGGAAGACGACGACGTCGACGTTAGAATAGAGTGCTGACAAGGCCTGGACAAGCGAGGTTTAGTGGCCCCCGCAATGGCCTGAAAAGGCCTGGCTCGCTTGGTTGGGGCCTAGCAGTGCTACGCTGCGTTTTGTTTTTCATATCGTTTTTTTCCCTTTACTTTCTCGAAAAGATGTTCTCGATGTACATATTAGCATGAAGTAAGATGATGATGACGAAGGCCACCTTGATGGTGCTCGAAATTCGTGGAATGTCATGAGGAGGCGTGCCTTGGAATGCTTTCTCGACTTGAGGGGTAGAAAGAGGAGCTAGAATATGGGCGGCTGGTTCCGCGTGGGCGTAATGGCTTTCGGGTGTGTATGGTCAATGATTAATGGTTATCCGACCCTCTTCGCGTTATTTTGGTTGGTGGGTGATTGAGGCGGCCGAGCGACAGAGTGGTGATGCGCAGCTCATGCCGTATCCCAACGTTCCGGGCACTTGCACACCAACAACGCAAGACAATCCAAACTGGTGAACGAAAATTGTTTCCATCGGGTACACTAGATACCTCTAGGGAAAGGGATGCAATCGCGCTGGCGATTTGTTTCCTCAGATCGGCCGCTTTACATACTTCGTTTCGTGCCAGCATGTCGCGTCGCACTGGACGCCCGGGTAACACCGCAACGGGAATGCGGCCAAAATCATCTCATCAGGCGCCCCGAGGCCGTCACCCTTTGGAGCGCAGGACGAGGTCCTGATAACGCGACCGACGCGTGCTTATTGAACCGCAAGAACAATTTGGGTGACAGAAGAGTCTGTGGAAAGCAAATAAGATCAATAGTTCATCGTCCGGAGTGTTCACCGCGATCAGTGGAAGGAAGAAAAGAAAATGATGAAGTAATACCTAGATGAAAAGGTTGCCGACGTCGCGATGGGGGACGCGCACGAGAAAACCGGGGTTACTTCCAATTCGGGGCCTAGCGCGCCGCGCTAGCGGGAGGGGCAGGGGCCAGGCACGCCCGGTTGATCATCGCATATCTATCAACGACACGGTTGCAAGAATTCACTCACAAGTCACAACACATATTGGAATGATGTCGAACGCTATCAATCCATCTGTTCGTATAGACATGTCCCATGGATAGGATGAGGGCGATATGAGGGAGGATGAGGGACCGCAAGGTTGGCGATTGTTCCCATGAGGTGGTGAGTTAAGCTTAAAAGCACGTCCCTGACTCCGACTGTGATGTAAGCAATTTCATCATAGGGTTCAGCAAGTAGAATCCGAGCTGATCATTGGATGTAGGACACGGTGAAGAAGACTGCGAACGAACCTGGCAATTACCGTCCTCGAATCGCGCTCCTACCAGGGAGCGAGATCGAGACAAGGGAGGGAGATCAAGACCTCTTTCTGACGCGGTGTTCCGAGTAGACGGGTCTCACTGCCGGCATACGACTATGCAACGGTCGATCCGGGTATGCAAGCGTACGGCCAAGGGAGGACGTCTCTTGGAATGCAGCGCAATGGTCTTGTTGACGGCACGGGCCGGCGGCCGATGGCGACAACTTTTTCTGCCTCCATCTTGAATTTCGAAAGCCGCCGTTATGGATGATAGCGGCGCGTGATGAGCTCCGTGATATATACTGGTCCTACAAAATGTACGACATTGGTGGGTTGCATCTTGTCGGACATGAGATTGTCTCATTCACATCCTCCAGAAGCCACTATCACTAACCCAGAGGTGCACAGCCAATCCAATCAGACGCAGATTCATTCCCATGTTTGTCATATTCAGCCCCGGGCGCCATTCCGTTGAAATGCATGCCCCGCGACACCGCTCGGATCGCTTGCGGGACATAATAAGGAATGAGAGATGCGTCCTATCGCGCCGTTCGCGCCTCGAAGTTCGTCTCTGCCACAGCATCTAATATCGAATTCCCGTGCCTCCATTCACCCCAACATTTCGTCCAATCCACCGGTTGCGACCAGGGGTCCTTTTCGATGGTCGGGATTGCTTGTCTTGATGTTGGCAATCAGTCTCCGCAGAAACAGTGGATTTCCGTTGTCGGGGAAGACCCTGGGACGACCTCTATCCACTGTGACTGGTCGATTACGGGACAATGATCGGTCCAGAACCGAAACCCTATTCGAACCAATTCAATTCCTTCTCGTCCGCACCATTTTTGTACTTGGGATGGAAGAGTTGTTTGCTTGCCGGATGATTGGTGGCTGGCAGGCACGCCCCTGTCGAGCTGGCTTCCTCGAGGGAACAAATCGCCGCGACCTTGAGGCATTCCCACGGTAACCCTTTGCAACAGACGCGCGACCGGGCAAGTGATAAGCTTGATTAGCCAAAAGGGGACCCAGCGAGGGAAACAAGAATTGGTGATGCTTTCGGCCTTTTGCTCCTCCTCCGCATCTTCACCGGTCCCTCATCAACCCTGAGGGCGCCAATCTTTTTCTCACCTCCCTCTCGCCCTTTGGTCCCTGTTTCACTCGCTCCCATCTTCTGCTCGCCAACTCTCGCCGCCATTTTTCGTCGCGTTTCCCTCAGTTGATGCCACTCGCTTCAAGGGCTGCAGTCCGGTGCACCTGCCCTCGATGATCGCCAAGTTGGTATCGCCGTTGGGCTCCCCCAAGCTGGCTGCCACAACGGCGCAATTCCGAAATCGCTTGCCAACCCAATTTCGGCGCGGCGCGCCCCTCTACATCGCGGTCGTCGTCTTTGTTCTTTTTCTCTTGAACGTGACACTCTTTCACTCAGGTGTCCAG
Organism: Neurospora sp. CHS-2018a; assembly: GCA_009802275.1. NCBI lineage: Eukaryota > Fungi > Ascomycota > Sordariomycetes > Sordariales > Sordariaceae > Neurospora > Neurospora sp. CHS-2018a. The sequence continues at coordinate 881,988 of RAKG01000033.1, forward strand.
GACACAACATTCGTTCGTCCTCATGTGCCGACCAAGCACAATATTCCCAAGTACACGCGCGCCGAGTTCCCACGGAAGATATGGCAGACTTGGAAAGTCAACCCGCTCGCTTTTGAGCAACGCGATCTCGACACCGCGCGGTCCTGGGTAGGAGAGAACCCCTCGTACCGATACGAAGTTCTTACCGACGGCAACGATATGCAGTACGTCGAGTGGCACTTTGGCCCCGACGGATTCAACCGCCCCGATATTGTCAACTTTTACCGGAGCGTCAAGGCCGCGATTGTCAAGGCCGATCTCTTACGATACCTGGTCATGTACGCCGAGGGCGGTCTCTATGCCGACATCGACGTTGAAGCCCTGAAGCCGCTTTCGAAATTCGTCCCGGAGCGGTACGACGAAGCCGATATTGACATGGTAATTGGTGTCGAAATCGACGAGCCCGACTGGAAGGACCACCCCATTCTTGGACCCAAGTCGCGGTCGTTCTGCCAATGGACATTCATGTGCAAGCCGCAACTTCCAGTCATGATGAGGCTGATTGAGCAAATCATGACCTGGCTGAGCGGGGTTGCTAAGGAGCAAGGGGTGCCGCTTGCCGAAGTCAAGCTCGATTTCGACCAGATTATCAGCGGAACCGGCCCATCAGCCTTCACCAACGCCATCATCGCCGAGATGAACGAGGCCAGCGAGAACCCGGGTAGACCGATCACCTGGGACGCGTTTCACGATTTGGGAGAATCCAAGCTTGTCAGCCGTGTCCTCGTCTTGACCGTTGAGGCCTTTGCTGCTGGCCAAGGCCACTCCAACTCGGGCAACCATGACGCGCGCGCCGCCCTGGTAAAGCACCACTACCACGCCTCGAACTGGCCCAGCCGGCACCCGAGATATAAGCACCCGGCATATGGTGAGGTCGAACAGTGTAACTGGGTTGACGAGTGTGTCAAGAAATGTAAGTCCAACTTGCTTCCCCCAGATTCTGATTTCCCGACAGGTTCAACTGACAAGTTACATAGGGGACGAAAATGTGGCCGCTTGGAGCAAACTTTCGGAAGCCGAACAAAAGAGCATTCTCGCGGAGAAAGAACGAAAAGAAAAGGAACGCGAGGAACAGAGGAAGAAGGAGGAAGAGGAGCGCAAAAAGAAGGAAGAGGAGGACCGCAAGAAGAAAGAGGAAGAAGATGGCAAGAAAAAGGAAGAAGAGGAGGCGAAGTCAGCCAAGGAAAAGGCAGCCAAGGAAAAGGCGGCCAAGGAGAAGAATGCGGGCAAAGGGAGCGAGAAGGCGGCAAAAAAGGACAACAAACCTTAGGAATGGTTCTGATGTTCTCCTGCTTGTTTCATCCGCTCTTTGAGCCTGGCAGTCAAACTGTTGGGTTGTGGAGAGGCCAGGTCTGGCACTTGGAGGGTAAAACCTCCGTTTTCGGTGCACGACTGTTCAATCAGGACACTGGACACCCACGACCGCGAAGGAGAGACGGGAGTTTTCCGCGCCAGTCAAATCCCACAAGGGGCTTCTCCCACCGGCGCATAATGTCGTTACGTTTTCTACGACGAAAAGGATATTGCATCGTTCGGATGTCATGATGTAAAGGCCCAGGGACCGGCAGGCGGGGCTTTGAACGACGGGGCGAGAGAAATGCCGGGATGGGTCGGTATGTATATATAATAAGGTGAACGATGGATGATGGTCTGGTATGGTAGCAGACCTTGGCTAATGAATACCCCATTTCCTTGTGCCTCCATGTCAGTAATGGTTGTGGATGTGAAAGGGAAAAAATGGCAGCATACCGAGAAGGCGATGGGAGTACTCACTATGTCTCGATTTCCTACGGCCAAGGAGCCGGACTGACCTGATTGAGTGCAAAGTGAGCAGAGGATTGGCGATCTGGACATGCCTCCAAGGTTGGAGGTAGGTCGGGAGATGTTTCCTCCCTGGCCCTGGATGGTTTGGTTCGAGGGTTGCTGATGCTGATGTGTGCATCTGGCAGGTGCGGCCAATGCAGATGTGGGACGGGAAAGAGGGCAAGGCCAAACGGACCGTGATCTTCCCCGCTTCTGTGAAAGACTTCGTTGCGTCTGCCACCCGGCTGCACCTTCCATGACAGCAATCTGGACTGGTGGGAAGAAAAACTTTGACGAGGGAAAAATCTCAAGCGCGAACCGAGCGATCAAATATTCACGGCATCAATGAAGCCCACAATCAAAGTCCACAGTTCTCCGTGCACCGTCCTTAACCATGTGGTTGACATGAGAGCTCTCGACGGTACGTAACCCTCCCACACGCCTCTGACTACTGCCTCTAATCAAGACAACCTCCGCAAGGTCCGACTCCGTTCCAAGTTCTCAAATCGAAAAGTTGAGCCGTCGATGCTATCTTTCCTCTCTCCCTCCCCGAATTTGGTAGTTCCACCCCTACCAGCATGGCTACGGTCTTCCGGTGGCGATACCGGTGCCAGAGAATATATTGTGTCGATGCCGTCAACTACTCTAGCATGCTCTGCTGCAGAATCTAGCGGACACAGCAGCCACTCGGCTCGATAAGGCTGTAGGTGAAATTGACGGCGCAACTGATGCTGATCAAGCTGGCGAGCACTTTGCTCAAGGATTGACCTTGTACCGCGAGGCCTTGGGCCCCATTGGTGCCTTGGTCAGCGCCCTTGGTGCCGATTCCAGCTTCGAGGAGCTTGGAGATCTGCTTAAGGACGCTTTGGATAAGAAGAAGCCAGTCCAGCAACGCATCGATGAGGTTCATCGCAGTGAGACTCGTATTGAGGTGCTCAGGAAGCAACTCAAGCAGAAGATCGAGAGTGTCCTTGCCATCAGGGGCGCCCCTCGCTTTGTCCTTGTGGCTGGCGACGACGGTCACGAGCAGTTCATCCTTGACCGGAGTCGCGTTCTGCCAGCACCCGTCCAGGCTCAAGTCCAGGATGTTTTGAGCACACTGGTATGGGATATCTCCTATCAGGGTATCAAGGGAGACGAGGTCTCTCAGATTACTCTAGGCTCCTCTCAGACCTCTTGGACTGTGCCTACAACTACTGTTGTTCCTGGAACTACTGTTAAGGTCTTGGTTCGCGCTCGTTTCGTGTACTAGGACGAGGAGTTCACTGGTCCCTAGTCTGATACCAATTCTGTTGTCTATACTTAGAAGTTGGGTGCCCCTAAGGGCGTCAGCATCATTATTGGGCAGACGGACCGCCGGATTGTAGCTTTCACTGTCCGCTTCCTACGGGCCCCTGCCGGTACTTATGAGGTGGTTGTTACTCCTGCCGACCATTAGACCCACAAGCTGGCGGTCTTGTATAAGAAGATTACGACCTCTACCGATGGCGAGTTCACCTTCCCTCTTGATGTTTGGCAGTTCCACCCTGACGCTATCAAATACGGCACTCTGCAGGTCCTTGTTCGCCGTGTTACGGCCGACAAATCTAAGGTGATGTGGGCTACGCCTGAGGGCGAGATGAGAGCCGCTAGGCTGGCTGTCTCTGCCTCATCTGATGTGGTGTCTTGGTATAGCTTTGCTCTTGGCAAGCAGTTGAAGTTCAGCAGCGCTGGACCTTTGCAGGTTGCGGCTGCTGCGGATGTTAGCGGCAAGAGGGCTATTGCTTGGTGCTCGGAGGATCAAAGGATTAGCGAGTTGGAGTTTGACTTTGAGGGGGAGTGGATTCAGTACTAAATGGGTGTTGAGGGAGATATGAAAGTGGTATGATGTTGGATACCATGAGTTGTGTTTGTGTTTTGGTCTTCCTTTTTTCCTTTTGGGTTATCGCGTTCTCGCGATATGTATTAGATAATATCTTCTACCGGTAATCAGCATCATTCCTACTTCGACCTTCTTACGACTTTTTACCTGATCTGAGTAAACCATGGGTGTCGAAACAGGAGAACCAACATAGATTTGCGACAACACAACTATGTTTTCCATCTGACTTCGTCATCGATCTTCTCTTCTAATGGCCTTACTCCGGGGCACAATCTGCCGATTAATGCAACTCTCATCTACAAGTTCCAACAAGCTCACCAATCAATCCTAAACCTACATCGCGCACGGTATTCAGAAACAAAGGGGCCCTTCCCTCCCTCGATATCGCCGCCTGGCACCGCCGTTCACTCACACTCGAGCAGCGATACCGGATCAAAATGGCATCTAAGATAGATGTCCTTCAGTGCCATAAACCTTCACGTCAACAAAAGAAAAGAAACCAGCCAACACGAGACAACCAATGATCACAGCAAGCGAAGATTAAAAAAAAAGTTGAGGCTGTGCAAAAGAAAATTAAAAGAAGATGCCCAATAACAGGATTGAACTGTTGACCTTCGCATAGACTTGATATCAGAAGAACCGATATTAGTACGACGCTCTAACCAGCTGAGCTAATCGGGCGATTACTGGTTGTTGACATCCGCTCGGAAACAAGGGTATAAGAGTACCCATTGCAAGTGGGTCTTGTCCGGTCGGCTTGGGCCGGAAGTGCTTCGGCTGCCCGACGGTCACTCACTCGTGTTTTGCACAATCGGTGGCGGAGATGAACGGTGTATAAATGGATTGGAAGTTGAAGGGGACTTGCAGAAATAGACGGTAACGATATTTGTGAGCGCGACAGGTGTCGTAGGATTTTGACAGTAGCTGTGTAGTGTGAGATTGCCCACATTCGTGTTCCGCTAGCAAATGGGATAACCGTCTCTTTTTTTTTTTTGCAGTGCTACGGACGTATAGCTCATTGCACGCAGCCATCCCGTGATGTTTGAATCCGATTGTCTTTCTCTATAGTCATCTTCTTTAATATTGTCAATCCGATCGTGTTGTTTGCGCATCTGTGCCGAAATGAACAAGTACGTGTGGGATTCGGGAACGAAACTCGTCAGAGTAAGAACACCACTTGCGAAATCGGAAAAGAGTATTCCACAACCAACACGATACGGCAAAATATTGCATCTAAAGAATAAAATGCAAGAAACGTAAATGGCAGCATAAATAAACATGACCGAATATTAAAAAAAGTGGAACAAAAAGAGGAGCAAAAAACATACAACACCAGGGATTCGCTGGTCGTCACCGACCCAACTACTAGTCTGGCCCTCACTGGCTTATCTATGGGAGAGCGGACGGGATCCCGAGTTTTCCAGTGGGTATGGTCGTATGTGCTTGTTTCAATCAACTCTAACACTTATATTCGTTGGTGTGCGTGAGCTTTGGCTTCGTATGCCCCCTTTTTCCCTTTTGTTGGTCAAGATAGACTGATCGCCCCATCACTCAACGATGACAACGTGAGGCTTTCACATTTTGAATCGCGGAACTATCCGCGCCGCAGTCAATCGGTTCTAAAACGGCGTCTACAGTCTGCTGGAAGTAGGTGATATTGACGGAAAATATCTTCTTCTGGTATCCCGAAGCTCTCGCCGGAGTCGCTGCCCCACCCAATCCTTTCGAGGACGTGGTTTGCGATGCCTTCACTTCCCTATTTGAGTATTCCAGCAAGATAAAAACGGTTCTCTTGACCCTCCCAGCCCTCGGCCTTCCTCTTCTTCGAACCTCTCATCGTTTGGAACCGGACAAGAAGCTCCACTCACCAACCCAACCTTTTAACGCTCTAGGTAGACCACGCAGCCTGATGGCTCCTTGAGGCTGCGAGCTGCATGATTTTATTCACCAGGTGGGGTTGACATGAGGTTGAAGATGCCTTGGTCTGCCAATGGAAGGGTGGGAATGTTTCCTTGCGGAAGTACCGAAGCAGTGGCTTGAAGCCACTTTTTGGTTCCAGACCAGGCTGTGGGAAGGATGCATCTCTAGCGCATTTGATGGACATGTCCGTTGCGGGTGGATGGTTGAGTCGCATATCGTAGCTCTTGGTCTAGATTTATTCCAGGTCGGACAAGAAGAAGCAGCGTGCATGTTCTCGGCCTCCAATCTTCACCCTCATGGGATCATTTACCCATCCGCATGTGCAAGCCCGGGGAACGCTGGGTGACAGCGAGGCTTGATGGTGGTGAAGTCTGCTTCTATTCAGACATTGTTCTTCGAATTGCGGCTGAAAAGATAAAATGTAAGAATCACCGACAGCCTGCCTTGAGCTTCACTCCATCGTTCTAAGTCGGATACACGAGCCGGGCTCTTATGCATGGCGTCTCCGAAGCGTATTCCAGTTGGTCGCGGCAGGCGGATGGAATGGAGGGCGACTATAGGGCACCGATGCGCGCCGACATTGAGACCTTCGGCAGAGATGGCAGATCAGCCCAATGAGCACTGAAGACACTTGACGGACTTGGAAGAGTTAGGTCCGGACTACATTCAGCTATCACCGTTGAAACCGGTCATCGCGAACAGCTGTGCATCGTGCCGCACAGCCATGAGTCCTCCATGGTAGCCACCTCGTACGATTTCGAGATAGCGCAAAAGCTCCCGTAGGAGCCTGAAAGTACGGATAGACCTGGTCCGGTTAGTAAAAGATATTGTTACGGACGTGTGGTGATGCGGAGATTTGCAGGTATAAAGTCTGGATGGGGCTGCTCCTTCTTGCCATTGTCTTTCTGAATCAACCCACCACCTCCCCAAGCCTGCACGCGCACAAACCAAAAGATCCATCGAGAATTGCTCCTGCGAACACCATGTCTAAGCCAAGAGGGAACGCTCTCTGCCTGTACGGCCCTCCACCCCCTATGAAGAATGTATACGTGGCAGTAATGGGAGTGACAGGCTCTGGCAAGAGCAATTTCATAAACCTCTGCGTCGGTCAAGACAACGTCGTGGTCGGTCATGGCCTTGAATCATGTGAGTTTGTTCGGTTGAAAAAGAAACTCAGGAAAGTTGAGTTGACGTCACGCTCTGCAGGCACAAAGGATGTGACAATGCACTCCTTCATGCATTCACCATCCATAAAAGTCAATCTCATCGACACTCCGGGCTTTGATGACGACGGCCTAGCCGATGCTGATGTGCTTCAAGAGATTTCGGGATGGCTAGAGAACACCTATCGCGACAACGTGAGACTGAACGGCCTTCTGTATCTCCATCGGATCACCGACGTCCGCATGCAGGGATCATCACGCAAGAGTCTTGCAGTATTTAAATTGTTGTGCGGAACTAATGCTCTCAAGTACGTCACTTTGGTTTCAACCATGTGGGATAAAGAGTCGGATTACAGCGCGCCTGAAGACCGGGAGAATGAACTTCTCGACAACGACAAATTCTGGGGCGCCATGGTCCGAGACTACCAAGCGCAGGTCGGTCGGCATGACAACACCCGGGAATCCGCATTGCGGTTGCTGGAACGGTTCATTCAACACCCTGATGACCACGTCGTCACCGACCTCCAGCATGAGCTAGTCGATCAGAGAAGAGGTCTGGATGAGACCGCAGCTGGATTGGAAGTTCTGCGCGAGATTAACAATGCAAGAGAACTGGCTAAACAAGAGTTGCGGCAGGGAGCAGAATTGCTAAGGTTGAAGGACCTGGATGCAATGGATCGAGAAGATATCAAAGCTGAGCAGGAGGAATTGGAGGGAAGACTCAGGAGGCTCGACAAACAGAAGTCCAAGTTGAGAAAGAAAGCCATCAAAGACGGCATCAAGAACCTCGTCCAACCCAGCTTCTTGGGTTCCTTGGTGCGTGCCGGCACCGCAGTTGTTGTAGGTGCCACCTCGGTGGCAGCTGCAATAACAGTCGGTCCGGCCACTGGTGGTGCAAGCCTTGCTGCGTTGCCGCCAATTTTGGTGGCTACTACCTCATCTGTTCTTGAAGAGCTGGGTTCGACCAAGCGCAGAAATGATATCAGCGGACGGAGCTGAAGGAGATCAAAGGATAAGGGTATTGCAACGTTGGATAAAGACCCAAAGAAATGAGGCTCGGATTCTTGCGAGGTGTACCCGATGGGCATCGTTGATCTGGAAGGGAAGTCGGGACGGATGTACTGCCTTCTTCTGCCTCTGTCAAGAAGGGCTGCGATAGTCTACTTTCTTTGCTTCGCCTGGAACATCGCGAGTGAGTCAACATATGACCGTACATGCAAGGGGAAATAAGAGTGGTAGACTGACTTACCCAATTCATTGAACTCGTTCAACAAACCCTTCCAGTCCCGCTCAAGTACCATTGTTTCAGCTCTGCCCATTGTGCCCTTTGGAATATGGACTTCTCTCCAAACTCCAGCGTCATCGACAAAACTCTAGATGCACGCCTCGACGCATGGTTGTAAAGACCGTCCCCTTACCTCTACCGTACCATTCATGTTTTGATCGAACTGTGCAACTTCATGCTCAGGGATCCACCAGTAGCCGCTACAGCCACCATATATGCCGTTCGGGTCTATATCCCAGTCATTGCTGCCCCGGCCAGACAAGCAACAGTCGGTTCCATTGCTCTCCGAAGGCTGCCCACAGCCATAGGATCTTGGCCCAGCTCCAGACGTCGAGCAATCTCTGTCACCCACAACAATGGTCAAGACAGTCCCTTCTCCACAACCTTCAGTCCGGTTGCAAGCTAGGGCTCCGCAGAATGGTGGAAGGACGCCACAAGAAACATCTTGGAACATATCGGGGCACCGAATGGAGGCCTGATTAGGCTGGTTGCACAAGTTGGCATCACCGTAGTCTTCCCAGAAGATAAGATCAGGAAGAGTGGGCCAAGGCGCTTTAGTGGTGGTTGTCGTCGTGATTGCTGAGATCGAGGAAGAAGTGGCGTTGCTCTTCTGGATGAGAAACAGAAGGAGGGAAGGTACAGAAGCTGCGATCCTGTGGAGGAATTGGCGGGAAAACGCGGTCTTGCGAGGCATATTTTCATGTGACAATGGAAGATATTGGCTTTTAGTGGACGGCGATATTGCATAAAACAAAGAGGAAAGCAGCTGGAGGAATAACAAGAAGGCCGTGGTGGGAATCCGACGGACAGAAGCGAGGATTCGAGCGGGCGTGTTGGAGTAAGGTATTTATCTTGGGCGTGTCCCAAAGGCTTCCTCCCCTCGATTAGCAGATATCACATCCGAGGAGTGCGTATAATGTCCTGATAGCCCAACATGAGCTTCTCTTGCAAAGGACCCCGTTCTGCGCATCTTGAACATACCCATAGAGATCGAGCCGCCGCTGAAGCTCAACTTCGCACAAGCACTGCATTTCATTCACACGTGCTGATACCCGCAATGTATTACAGACCCTGCCTTTGGTGTCACCGATGCTTCAATATGTTGGAAAGAAGTGGAAGAACGATTATGATGTTGTGTTGTTAGCGCCATCGTCAAAGGTGGAAGTCCCAATGCTGCTAGATGCGAAGCTCGTTTTGTGCCCTCTTCGTGGAGCCTCTCGGATGTGAAGCCAGTCAAGGACGAAGAGATGACTTATGAGCATTGGTAGTAGGATGTGTATGTTTTGGTGAACTTCGAGTTGAGAAACGGAGGCGGGATCCTGGCCAGTGAAACAGAGCAGGTGCATTAGAGGGATCTGATATCGAAGGAATTTGCTCGATGGAGTTGCAAGGCATATCATGATGCCATCCACCGAAGCTCACGGGCTGATGCAGAGTTCGATGCTTGCCTCTCAACGGTCAAGACAGTGACAATGCTCAGATGCGTGCCGAGGAGGGCTTGGAGTCGGGCTTTTCGGACGGCCATTACTATATCGAATGACTTGTGGCTTGAAGTCAATATTCTCTTACTGATTGAGATCACTCAGTCAGGATGGAAAAAGTTGATTTGTTCCTGTGATTGCGCCATTGTGAACAAGGCACAAAAGGCTCGTCGGTCGTCACTGACAATCACACAGGCTCTTTCTGCAATCCTTCGTCGCTTCCTCATCGGTTATCGATGCCTCAACAACAACAGAGGGAAAGGACGAGCAGGCAGCAAAGAACCAATGAGGAGCCCGTCAATGGCAGTTGACTGAATTGTAAGTAGCGTGAAAACGTGAGGATGACGGGAAGGATCGACACAGTCGTTTCGTCGTCAGATTGTGTGCGTGCCGTTATCCTCACCTATGACGTCATTGGACCCCTATCCGCCACAACGGCCGTGATGCGCGTTCCTTCGAACCTGTTACCGTCGGCGCACCATGGAAATGATGGAAAATTTTCGGCCTGGTGATCTCATGGCTCCCGTCCTTCTATCATGACGGGAATGGAGTGGTTCGATGGATAATCCAAGGCCTGCCGGGGAGATAGAAATAGGTCAAGCCCCCATTCACGGCATCGCAGCAATTGACCGAACCGAAACCACCACACAAACATCAACCTTCATCTACCGAATTATTCTTACCGCGCAATACCGAGGAGCGTAAACCGAAGTCACCTCAACACCACCTAATAAGTGATTTTCACCGAAAACCGAATCGAGCATTTCTACGAAAACCCCCACATCCAAGCCTCCAAGATGCAGAGCTCAATGTCACAAGCATACGCGGCACCTCCCTCTGTCCCTAACACGTCGACGGAGAAGTCCCATCATGTTGCCCCTACTGCTGCCACTGCTGGAACTGGCACACCCCTAACCACCCAAGCGCACCACACCGCGGGCACAACATACCCTCAAGCCGATACTACAACCGGTACTACCACCGCCGCCGGCACAACACCAGCCACCAACCGGCCGACCACAGCAAGCACCTATGCCAACGAAAAGTCGGTAGCCACCACCCCCGCCGTCACCCAAACACGCTTCGGCGCTTCCGACATCATCCTCTTCATCCTCGCCATCTTCGTCCCACCCCTGGCTGTCTTCTTCGACCGTGGCTTCAAGATTGACTTTTGGATCAACATCCTCCTGACCATCCTGGCCTGGTTCCCTGGCATCATCCACGCCTGGTATGTCCTCTACAGGCATCCCACCGGCAGGGACTAGAGGACCAATCCGGAGGGGAAATCAGTAGTGCACTCGCGGACACGGTTGGCTGCGCGACATCCAGTTGAGCCTTGCAAGAGTAGAGCGTCGCAAGACCCATGGGTTATCGATACATCCTTCCTCGAGGTAACCGAGCATCACAGAATCGGAGGGAAAGGAGGAAATATGGTGCAGAATTGGATACTGGAAGAGCATTGCAGAGTTACAGGATACCCCTACGTTGTATTTTTCATTGTTGTCGGTTTGCTATCTGAACAAGAATAATACTGAACCTACGCAAACAAACTGGTCAAATCTGATGGCCCGTCCGCGTTGCCGGTTCCCACTTTCATTGCCAGTTCCTTCCCCGCCGCCAACTCCCTTCCAGTCCTTTCATGGTCCGCCATCAGGACTGCCCAGGCATCTTGTCCCAGTGGCACCCTCCTCGGGATCTCTTTATCAGAACTAACCGTCTCATAGATACCTTCCGCCATGCTCTCCGGCGTATTCCAACTCTCTGGTGACTGCGGATCATCAAAGTACCTCTCCACAATTTGAAGGGTCCCTTCAAACCCTTTGTATGCCGGATGATCATCAATCCTCTTCCTTCCAGAAATGAAGCCTGTCCTGACACCTCCCGGCTGGATACAGCTCAGATGAATGTTCCACTCCGGCTTGACTTCCTGTGCCATACACTCGGTGAACGCCTCCAGTCCTACCTTGCTAGCATCATAAAATGCTGCCCCAGCAACTGCTACGCGCCCACCAAACGACGTAATGTTCAAGATCACGCCTCCCTGAGCGCCATCACACGACGGAGACTTCGGATTCACATCGCGCATAATCCCCACCGCCCGCTGCGTGATGGTCATAGGACCCCAGAAATTCGTCTCGAATACGGCCCGAGCATCGGCCTCGTCCGCGTTTTCGGTGTTTCCGTAGATGAGCATTCCAGCATTGTTGACAATCACGTCAAGACGGCCAAAGTGCGCTATAGAGGCGTCAAGGGCCGCGTCGATCGAGGAGCGAGAGGTTACATCCAGAGGAAGCTTCAAGAGCTGCGAGGAAGGCGTAGACTCAGGCAGGTAGGAGAGGCCGGTGGAAGGGTTACGAGCCGTGGCAACCAGACGGTGGCCCTTTGAGAGGACAAGGGTGCATAGGGCGCGGCCTATGCCTTGGGAGCAGCCGGTTACTGCGAAAGTGTCAGTTACGAGCGGAGGCTGGCATCAGGCGAGCGATAACGGAGGCATACTAAACCACACGGCATCTGCCGGAAGACGATAACCCTTCTGTGTGGATCCCATTCTGAGCAGAGCCTTGCTTGGACTCCGGCTTCAATCCTGAGTGATGAGGGGGCTGATGAACCGCGGTGGATAGAGATAAAGAAGAGTAAAGTTGCCAAAGTGTCGAAGCTGCTGATCCTCGACTGACTTTAGAATCTCATCGTACAGAGCATACCGAGCATCTTAAGTATACCTTCCTCACACTAATATCAGCAGTCGATCTATGCCCCTACCCAACATCTACCCCTCAATACCGAGCGACCGATACTACATGCCAAGGCGAGTACAATGACAACCTCCTTCGGTACATCCACACAACCGGGATATGATTGACATTCCGCTGGTGCATGGTTCCCTGCAGCGTCGTAGGATCCAACGCTTAAAGACCTTAATATCATTAAGCAAATTCGGAGATAGGAACTTGAACCCTTGGTTTCGGTCTACGTTGCACTCCGATGTTTCCTTCCATCCCATCGCAGCAGCCGCTCAGCAGTCTCTTCCGCGTTGCTGTTGCTTTCATCTTTTTGTTGCAAGTGTGCCAGAGGAAAATATGCAGTCCCCCAATGTTCACAAAACGACTAGCATTCTCTGATGGTCGACGTCAAGCATATGGTCCTCTGGCCAATCGCAAGGTTGCATCGCGCCAGCTGTTGGGCAGCCGACGCTGACAGGTTTGGCGCATCTTGCAGCTCTCCTCCCCGGACACGTCATCACATATTCCCGCCAGCAGTGTGTTGAATCTTCAACCCAAAGAACACACTTTTCTTTTGACCGGTCGTCATGAGGCAAACCATCGGATTTAAAACGGGAGTAGGTATGAATGTGACTGACGAACCCTGCCCGTTTTGCGGAAAGGTTCGAAAGGTCCTGCCTAAGCATCCGAAGAAGTCGGAGGTAAGACGACTGCAATAAAAACTGAACTACGATGTGTTTCCTTACCTTATGTCAATAATAACTGACGTTTGTCTCACTTAGTGGCCGCTGAGCCTCCAATCCTTCCTTCCATCGGTGAAGCTTGCTCCAGTTGCGGCTCCCAAGGACGACCAAACTACTTCCGACGTGGTGCCACCAACAACACTGACGCCATCAACCACTCCGCACCAACCGCCCTCCTTAGAGGGAACCCCGGGGTTCTGAACATTGCAGAAAAGAATGTTTTTCCGTTGACTGTCCAGTAATAGTCGGAAAACTAAAAGGAGATAAATTAAAAATATATACTTTAGCCAAAACAGGCATTTGGCTTTGATTCTTATCCCAAAATCCACTTTTCTTCACCAACAACACTAAGAAAAAAAGCATCGAAGCATTCGATTTATCTCGAAATTTCAATCATTAATAGCGCCCAAATGCACCAATCAAGGGTGGTGGTGTTGCTCAGGCCGTTAAGTGACCAAAGTATAAGATTTGCAGTTATGTGCACTCGTGTGCAGCGCGCTTTTCCCTTGTATTTTTATATTTGAGAAGAATATTCTTTAATATCTTTATAGAATTTCTGGGAAAAACAGACTTTTTTGCTTTGCCGCTGTCAAGGGACAGTCCGTGAAAAAAGACAGTGTGTTCATGAACATTTAACTGCATTGGGCTTATCAGGCTATTAGGAGGCTATGTTTAAAACCCCGGTGTTCCCTCTAAGGCTACTCTGCGGCACAATCACCGCTCGAGAGGCTTCCACTGGAGATTCGGGAACACATATGTCAGCTTGTCGGATTGAAGAATCCTTCCCCGGGGCCTCGCTGGATGCGCCATGTCAAGTGGGGAGACAGGCACCAACCATGCAACCGCAGGCGATGCTGCCAAAAGTCTCTCTGTGCTTTATCACGGGTGTCAAAGTCCATGGCTGCTCCAGCACAGCGCGCCCTGTTTGAGAACATCGTTCTCGACAAGCCTCGGACACTTGTCAACTTATGCAAAAGCCTGCTGCTGTACCCAAAGAACCGCGGCTATATTCGACATCTCGTCGTGAGATACCACAAGTACATTGGACAGCGTTCCCATTACGACCATCCGGGTGAGAGACACAGTCACCCTTACGACCAACCGGATGCATCTGCCTTTGTCAATCTGCTTGGGCCTGTGGTAATGGAACAAGGAGCGAGCAGTGTTTGGGCACTAAAGTCCCTGCGTGAAGCCTACACTTCATATCGTGAGAATCCCGGGGATGCCCGCATAGATACTCGTCCCGACGAATTCAGCGAGCTAACGGATACAATCTTTGCTCTCGTCGTCCATTTCTCGCCGTCGTTACAATCACTTGCCCTAAGCGGTTCGGGGAACTTCCCAACGCAACCATTTCAATACAACAAAAACCTTTTTCGAGGCCACAGACGACCGGTAATGTCGACACTCATCCTAGACAGTTCTGTCCTTCGAATATTGTTTGGCAGCCAAAATTCCAACAAATATTGGCACCCATGCCTTCGTAGTGTGCAAGACCTCACACTTAACGGGCTTTTTGTCTGGCATCGTAGATTGTCGTACAACCCCGGAGTGGAGCTGGTCAGGCTGTTCGACTGGTTCTGCGCTAACCCGCGACTAAAGAGACTTGAAGTCAACAAATTCGACGACAGAGTGTTTCACGGCCGAAGACACAACTGGAACACGATTCTGCCCAAGTTCAAAGATACGCTTGAGTATCTGTCGATGCAGGGCTACCAGGAACCAATTAAGGAAGAGCAAATGGTATCTCGCTTTGGTGCTAGCGGTATGCTAACTTGCCTAGCGGAACTCAACAAGCTGGCTTACTTGAGGGTCCCCCTACACTTTGTAAGCTCTCATAGACCGCGGCCGCTTAGGGATATGGGGGCTCCCTCGGGTGGTTCTGGTGATTCCGATACCGAGGACGGCCATCAGGACTCCATTACCGCAGAAAACATCCGCCAGCGGATTATGACCGAGTTCCCTCCGTCACTCAAAACTGTCGACATCATCGAGTACGAGAATTACAGGGAGGATTTCCCACTGTGGGACGCCGAGGATCGGATCAAGGTACGGGAGGCGTACAACATCGTGCTCTAAGAGGGACGGACACAAGTCAGACAAAATTTGTGCACATTTTAACATGATACCTTTCCGTGGCGTTGATTGCCTACCCCCTTTCACCGAGAAGTTGACTGACGCAATACTACCTACATGTGCCATCCCGAACATCAAAATATCATCAATAGGCAAGATGGCCGAGCGGTCTAAGGCGCCACGTTAAGGTAAACCCTTAATTCTCTTCAGGAAATCCGTGGTCCGAAAGGGCGTGGGTTCGAATCCCACTCTTGTCACAATCATCGCATCAACCGAGCTCGGGTTGGTGAAATTCACTTTTTCTCCGTCTCCCGAGTCATGCATCCCCACGATTATTTTTTACTCCCTTGTCGCCCGTCGCTCAAAGCTTGCTTATAATGGGGTAGAGTGGACGTTTTCAGCACATACGACCATACCCACTGGAAAACTCGGGATCCCGTCCGCTCTCCCATAGATAAGCTAGTGAGGGCCAGACTAGTAGTTGGGTCGGTGACGACCAGCGAATCCCTGGTGTTGTATGTTTTTTGCAACTTTTTTTTTCTTTGCGTTGTTTTTACCTTCCTTCTTTTCTTTCCTTCGATCTCCGGTCCGAATGTCCGATTTGGTATCCTTCACGATGGCAATCATGTTGGGTGGAAGTCTCGCTGTGTCCGCCCATTTGCCGAGCTTCACATTCACGGCAATCTTTTCCAGTCTTTTTTTTTTAGACCGCCCGGGTTCCGTTTCTCCTCTGTTACAACTCCAACATCAAGCCCATTACCTATCTGTTGTCGCCTTTCCACCTCCGTCAGCTGATCTCCGTCGGCGCCAGCGTCGCCAACCGGCTGGATTTAGCGACGTCGTTGTTTTTCGCGATTTCTGTCTTCTCCTCGAGCTCGGTCCGAAAAGCCCAGTCAATGTTCTTCCGCATCCATCCAGGTGGTGCCCAAAAAACAGTACATAGGTACACGACCACTGGTTTTTGGTGAGCCCGTGTGTAGGCTTTTTTGGTCATCACCTGCCATCCTACCAGTTTGGGACAGATGCATGTTTGTTGTTTGCTTTTTGTTTTAAAAGCTGTCCCTACGCAATTGTTCGCCTTCAGGGCATTTAGCGGGGATTGGCGCCCCAACCTCTTCCTCTTTTTCCCTCCAGACCAATAGAACCATCAATTCCACCACATTTGTTTCCGCTATTCCCATTTGGGCGATGGGCAAGTTGGACCTCACATTTTACCCCTCGCACCTTCTTTCTAGACCTCAGGAAGATGTTTTCGGCCAGTGGGATTATAAGGGGAATATAAGCAAATGCAATAGGGAACCGACGAACTTGCCCTTCTTCCTCTCCTTCCCCGTCTTCCTTTCCTCTTTTGAGATAACTACCATTGCTGTATCCGACGCATGCTGGCGGAAGCAACGCCCTGTCACATTTCGGCGGTCTTCCCTCAAACGCCATCATCCAATTCCCCCACCCACGCGTATCTTGATCTCTCTCCTCCATTCTTGCAGGTCTTCCACCTCAATTTTCATTAATTGGCTTGAGGATATCCTTCCCGAGCACTCTGATTCAGTTCCCGGACAGCACAGGCTGGAAGTACCAGGCCGATAAAGATGGCCGAAAATATCAACCAACAACCGGATGCAGTCCGCGCAAAGAATTTCTGGGATCTGTTCACGTCCATAAGCTCAAGAAACCAGCAAAAGCAACCAGTCGACGCACCAAGTGCCGGAGTTGACCCAGATCAGCCGCGGCAGGGAACGAGGATACCAACTAAGATGACGCCGACTACAACAACGACAACGACGAAGACTAGTAAGGTGACATTCTGGTCCCTACCCCGCGAAATCCGCGACATGATATGGAACGAGCTTCTTATTCCAGAAGACGAGATCTTCGCAGCCAACATATCCTGCAAATGCCGATGCGAAGACGTTCGAGACATCCAGGCGCATGTCCGTGAGAGAAACAACTTGCTATTTAACAACCCATTTGGACCGCCCGGGAGGTCTGCGGGGATCATTTATAATCCTCTGCTCTTCGCCTGCCAACCGCCGCTCTTGGCCCATGTCTGTTACGAATCCCGCGAGTATGCGCTGAGACGGTACGAGTCGGCGTATAGAAAGGTGCATGCAGGTGTCGATTTTAGTACTCATCCGGAGGATGCTAAATTGTTCGCAAAGATGGGAGGAAGGCTGCAGTGGCTTTCTAGGAAGGTTGTACGGTATATGCGCTTCGACCCCAACGACGACGACGACGACGACGACGACGACGAGGGGGAGGAGGAGGAGCAGGAAGAAGAAGAGGAAGGAGAAGAAATGGAGGACGATGACAACAGTTCACACGCGTCATCTGAAGAGAGCGACGATCTAGAGGCGTCATTGGGGCAGGACAACGGCCAAGAGCTGCCCCTTGAGAATGACGACAATTCAGAGACGGACCTTGAGGAGGATAATCGCCTGGCGGCTATCCTGCGGAGAAATCTCCGCATTCTTGAGGAAACTCCTCTTGGGGAGGATGATGTTCTGCTTCTTCGCTGTCGTCAAGCGATGAGCGCCTCGAAAAATGTTCGACTGGCCATCCTTGATCTTTTGACGAAGGCTAAAGACTACCAGATCAAGGTAGTTTGTGACCTCCCGGGTTATTATGCTGTTCCTTTGGCCGTGTGGGCAATCGACTCATGGGGGTTCTTTTCTACTCGAGCTCCCGGTTGTGACTTTAACAAGTTCGAATTTTATTATGCGAACCGCTTCGTGGAAACTCGCAACCTTCTTGACTTCTTTGGCTTCGCGGCCCTTATAAAGTCTTTCCTCTTTGGCTTTGGTCTTTCTGAGGCAGATGAGGCCGTAGACAAGTTTGCCAGCAATACGGAGCACCGAAACCGACTGATGGCGGAATATTTGGAGCCTTTCGAGACCTTGTGGGCCGAGGGAGTAAAGGACATCAAATCGTCACGATATGGACGGATGCCCAAGCTCGGAACCGTTGTTGAGATCTATGTAGAAAATTAGTGCACAGATGTTAATAACGGTATACTCTTGAGGACTGAAGTGGAGAGGGAGTAACGTATACGTGCTACGAGATATTAGAATCATCTATCAACCAGTCTGGGAATGGAAGCCAAGCGAATTGGATATGTGGTTATATTTGGAAATACGATGGTTGTAACAAGTTACACTCGTTCCTTGTCGAACTCCGAGATCTCTTGTCGCAAGTTAACTTTACCACTACCCCTGTATCCTTCAGGCCTCGGCATGAGAAACAACCCGGTGGTCACCACCGGGTGGTGAGCCGGCTGTCTGTTCTTTGAAATGTGTTAGTAAGAGGCATGTGCAGCGGTCAAGTCAAACGATCCCGACAAAGCCAGAAAATTGAAGCAAATAACAGGTAAATTAAATGTACAAAGCAAGGGGAGTTGATGACAAAGCAAAGGCAGACTCTGTTGTTTTAAAGCTTGGTAAAGATCTGGCTGTCAGCCTGCCTTATTTACAGACCTGGTTTTGGCCGCGAACAACGGTCTTCTACATATCGTACCCGGCTAGTCGTGTCATGGTTCCTGGACATCTCTGTGGATTTCGATCGCCGAGTACGTTGATGTAAGAAACAAACCTACCAGACACCATGCAGCTTATCTCTGTCCTCACTGCCCTTACCGCCTTCAAGGCCGCCACGGCCCTCCCATCGGGTTCGACGACTGACGGCCAGGACCTCGCAAAGCGTGCCGCCACCTTCTGGGTCAGCCTCTACGTAGATGAGGAATACCGTGGATACAACGAGACCATTACCAGCGAAACCAACGAATGCAGTAAGTTCACCTTACCTTGCTGACCCCGATACAGCAGCAGCGTACGTGTGCACAGGCAACTGTAACTGACACCAATATCTCTGATAGTCAAGCTAGGCCCCAACCTCTCTAGACAGGTCTCGAGCATTTTTATAAACCTCTCCGGCATTCGTATCGTCAAAGGTATTTGCCGCTTCTACTAGTCAGTAGCCCCCTTCCCCCTTCCCCTTCTTCATGCCCATCCCCTCCAAGCTGGCTGGCTGGATGTGATCATATCAGATATCTAACCCAACGGCCTTTCGTCAACAAAGGGACTCGTCCTGCGAAGAGAATTTCGGCTGCAATTACTTCGACCTACACGCTCCTGGCCACAGGAACTTGGCCCAATGGCGCCAATGTGGCTGCATGGGTCTCCCCAACCTACCTGGGATCCACGACAAGATTCAGAGCTATATGTGCTGGGAATACGGTCATCCGCCTGGGTCGGAAAAGTCGGAAGAGTAATCCGCCATGGTAATTTTTCCATCTAACCCTCCCAAGTATGCAACGACGCGGCCGCCGTGACCCAAGGGTACATCCAGTTCTACTTATCGACATCGCGAGGAGAGGGATTGCTACATGTAGGTGAGCATTGGTAGATTTCATTCTAGTCCGCGAGTTAGCTCAAGGCATTTGTATCGGATCCGTTCATTTATGTAGTTCTTCGGGTACCAAAAGAAACCCGTCACGGGCAGGAATGTTGATTGTGATAAGGAGTGCCAGTCGATGATGGTAAATACCGGTTGGTTGATGACGAGGTAAAGTCATACGGCTAAGACCATTGCCATCATCAGCGAGAGCTGTGTTTCGTCACTTGTAACGAACAATAGTTCTGCTTCGGCTGGGGTCTGAACTTACGATTCGAGCCCAGACGAGTAGGCCAGGGTCGGCTCGGATTGTCAAAGTATATTGCGCTTTCTGCGTCCTAAGACTACAACGTGAAGCAACTCTATACCTTGTGTTGGTTTGGATCATTTTCTTCACGCGTTTCAGGTTCGTTGTGACAGAAGAATATGAGGGAGTGACCAAGGTTGAAATTGTACCCAAACTATAAGAAAACCCGCCGCCTATTATCAAATGAGTGAACAGGCTCGCTAGCAAAGCCTTGGAGAAATAAGCAAAAGGCAAGCAAAAAGGAAAAAAGCAAACCCAAAGAAACCTCCATCCTCTGGTCAAACTGCACCATGACCAAGCCCGATATCCTCCGTGTATCCATCCCGTGCCTCTTCAAAATCTCCGCGTCGACAGATCTTAGGCCCTTTCTCCCTCCGAGTCCAGCTCGAAGTCCCTGCGCTCATACGCTGACGTGAAAGACCCATAAAATAACCCCCCCGTCCTATGATGTTCCAAATCACGAGTCGTTGGAAGTCATCAGTGGCGATTAGCGGCGTGGCTGCAGGACAGTGGGCTTTGTGTGCTCAAAAGCGTCTTTAGTCAGCGGTTTGGGTATTCAAAGCCTCTTCGACCATTCGTTCCACCAGTTCGTTTATAGGAGGGGCATATAAATTATCCGAATTATCAAGGGGAGGGATGCCGCTCGTGTTATTGGTGTACGAAGGACACATGTTAGCCTCATCAAATTGAATCTGCGCAAGCACGAGCCAAGCTTTGATGAACTCCAACTGGTCATTAGTATCTGTGGCAAGCATTTATTTAGTCAGTTTTCAGGACGACGTAAAGAGAAAAAAGGGAAGAGAGAACACTTTCAGGCTCCGACTTTAACCGTCTGGCCAGGGGGGCCAACTTGGCCCTCTGCCACCACACGGTCCGCGGGCACTACCCGAGTGAGTGGTCCAAACTGGAAACCATAGGGAACACTTTCGTTCAAATTGCTGTGGCAGTTGACCATCTCGATGGCTTCCCATGTGAGCCGAGATGTCTCGTCGGCCGACAGTGTCGCGGCAGGGGTGTCGTAAAATATAAGGCAGGTATAAGGATACTCTTTTAGAGAAACAGTGCGGCGAATAACAATCGTTCTATTCTCATTTTCAACACTCCACAGATTCTCCCTCCTCTTTGGATCATCTGAGCTATAGCGCACCGCCTGGTAGAGTTCGGCGTGATTCTTAACATTCTTCGTATACTCGCGTGCGCGACCTTGCCCAATAATGCCTAGACGGTTGGGATACAAGAACAGCTTGATCGGGCCACTTGCGCCCGAGGGCCAATATGGCATGGTGGGGACGACAACCCAGGGTTGATCGTCAGTGGCACCAGAAGGGCGAAGTTTCGGAAATAGCTCAAGGATTTTTGTGTGGTCAGGATCAAAATCATGATCCATCTTGTCGAGTGTATGAAATGCCGAATAGAGGCGCCGCTTATCGTAGATCGAATGTAGGCAGCTAAGAAGAGTAGCGTTACCTCGAAGAACTGCAATGATCCTGGTAGAGACAGTTAGGTTTCTGCAAGCGTGTTTAACAGAGGGATAGAAGTGTCAAAGGTCTGTGAGGATCCAAGCAAATAGTGCAGTAGCTATGGCCAGGAATAAAATGAGTCAAAGTGCTGGTGTTCAAGGGGTGTGAGCGTTGTGTGTGCGTGGTGATGTGTTAAGCTGATGTTGTGTTGGGTGACAAGAAAACTCAGAGTCAGTTTCCTCGATGAGGGCTCGCTGTATTTATGCGTTTCAAACTCCATGAGACGAGGCGGTCTCAAAGACTTCATCAATGATGTTGGCGATGAAGCAAAGAGGAACATGGCGTCAGCTCGCCTTAATCTTCATCCATAACAGCCCATCTCACATCATGGGTCCCTTTGGGGAATCCCAACCCAGCGCTTACGGCCTGTATTGAGGTTTGATGTTGGCTCGCTTGTCACGGCTCACACCTCAAAAACTTTGAACCGTTATGCCAAGTTGTTCTGTGCTGTCATTGTTCTTTTGACTCCAAATGCTGGTTGCGGCTATCGTCAAGAGTTGGATATTCGTGTTTGCCAGCGTGTCCGGGACTTTCAAAGGCGCGAGGCGTGAAGTTTTGGACATAGGATGACTTGTTGGCTTCAGAAACAGAGCAAGATTCTTTACTCGCGGAAGAGTGTGTTATTGTTGGTGTTAGTCGAAGAGCATAACGTCCACCTTTCTTTATCTCACCTGTACCTGTAGGAAGGCCCTGATCCTGGTCACATTCATGACAGCTTGCCGCCCTGAATGGGCCTATTGCCAACAAACCTCAACATTTCTTTGAATCGGAACTGTCGAGCGATGTACGGCACAGGCGAGACCAAAGACACCAACACCTCGTGGCCCGCTTGGGTAAGGTGAGGTTGGGATTGGGGGCCTTTTCACCAACAGTCTCCACAGTTCATCCCTTGTACGGCACCAACGCTACCCGACTTCCATCTCGAAGGACATGGAGAGAATAGCAGGTAAGCTGTTAACAGCGCCTGTTGGTTGAGACATGTCTTAGGTAGCCCAGGAGCGCGATTTCTGTAGGTCATAAAGCCTGTTCTCCGGTAGAGTCCCGAAGATTGAAATCGGTTTGGAGGTCCGCGTTCATATGAGAGACAAGATGAAAAGCGAAGGCCGAATGAGGTGTAAACTTGCAGGACGGAGGCTCGAGAATGCCAAGACCTGTTTGCCTTACAAGTACCCTTGTAAGGTACATGATGTGATTGTACCTCGACGTTCCTCGCAGATCTCTTGCCGTCTCTTGCCGCTTAGGTTATCGCACACTGATCTTATCGCATATCGATAATACAGTGGAGAACGTTCCCTCGCTCAAACGCCTTGTCGTTTCCTTGGCGTGAGGGGGTGCGTGCACACACAACAACAACACACCGACAATTTAGCTAATTTTACTCAAATACAACGATTTCTATACTAAATTAAAGCTCTTAATCGCTATATTTCATTGTTAAAGTAAATAAACCCCTTATAATCAATTAAATATATTACGACAATACCTCCCAAACTAATCCTAAAAGAAAAGTCTATTGTTTTGAAATAGTTTTATATTCGAAGCGGTACGACTTCGGTCTACTTCGATAATAATAATTAGGAAGATCCCAGCCTAATAATTCTATAACGCGTTTCTAGTCGCCTTAAAAAGAAGAGCCGTACCTTCGTCGAAGCGGAGGTTATTAAAGCTATTGCTAATTTATTTAAGAAGGCTATTCCTAAGAAGAAGGCTACCCCTAAGAAGGCTACCCCTAAGAAGGCTACCCTTAAGAAGAAGGCTACCCCTAATAAAAAGGGTAAGGAGCCTATTCGAGACCTTACCTTAGAGTTAAAGCTAAAGATTGAGGTAAAGGCCGAGGTAGAGACCGAGGTAAAGGAGGAGGAGGACTTTCGATTATATTCGTCCCTTCCTATCCGGCCGGCCGTTATTCCTATCGAAGTTTCTAACGGTAAAGACGAAGTCTCTAGTAACGAGGACTAAATTGAGTAAGATTTCCCTATTTACTTTACCCCTAAGAAGAGGGCTCTTAAGATTTCGTTTTACTATTCGGACGACGATAATAACGATAAGGTAGCCTCTCCTATTAAGCCGATTACCTCTAGACTTCGACCTACCGCTTCTAAACCTACGGCCGCTGCCGTAATTAAACCCCGTACCCGTAAGCCGGCTATTCTAGCGCCGCCTCCTAAGCCTACTTACCTTAAATTTATATAAATATAATTTAATATTATAGGTATATATATTACTACTATCTGTAATAAACCCTAACCTATTGAGGATTATAATACCTATAAAGAGGTAGAAGTTAAATAAGACGGCGGCGAACTCTATTTATAGTAATTTAGGACAAACTTATTTAAGGAGATTAGAAAATTATAGGCGGATTATATATAGGAGACTATCGATAACGCTATAGCCGCTAGGGTATAGTATTAAATTGCCCTCTATAATATAACGTATACCGCTACCGTTTAAGATAATAACGGTCGAAATAAGGTTATAATTTATAGTAAGACTATCCTTACTAATATATTTATTAATAATTTTAATAATATTAATTATAAAGGGGTTATAAAGTTATATTTTCGTTATACTACCTAGTATTGCCTTTTTTCAATTTCTTATAAATTTCAATTAATTAAACCGCCTGTTGAGATAGCGCTAATGCTAATACTATTACCCCCCTTAATCTCTAATATACCCTTTATCCTATCCCCTTCTCGTAGTATACTAAATCCCTTCGTTATATAAATTCCTTATACTACTTAATTTTTATATAATTTTTGTATTCTTAATTTTACCGGTACTAGGAGGAAGTTTATAATTAATATAATATTGTAAGAAGTAAATTAATTCGATAAATTAAATCGTAAGAGAGAGGTACGTATAAGTAAAGTTAAGACTAAAAGTATTACGTACTAAGAGTTCGTATAAGTATAGAAGTATATTAATAATTATAATTATTAGAATTATAATAAGGGTATTAACTACTAGATATATTATATCCTCGATAGTAATAAGAATTATTATAACCTTATAGTTAAAGACGTAGGTAAATAAGTAGAGGCTATTGTAATAGGTTTAATTACTGTACGAATACCGCTTAAATCGATACTATATAAGATAATTATAGTAGAAAACGTTGCAAACGCTACTTAATATAGTAGGAGTAGAAGAGGGGTAGGGAGACGTAATAATAATAATAATTTCCTAATTAATATTAATATCGTTAATAATATTAATAATAATAATAGTAATACTAATATAAAGATTATAAATAGTTTTTTACAAACTATATTAAGGAAGGATAATTTTAAAAGTTTATACTAACTATACCCTCACCCTCTATACCCTCCTCCTCCCTACCCTCTATATTACTAATACTACTTCCCGCTATACTTTTAATACCCTTAATTCCCCCCTCCTTACGCTAGTTCTAACTCTATAACTATTATTACTATTATTAGTAATTACTAAATAGTTAGCGCTCTCCTAATACCCGGTAGGGTAATAACTATCGATTCGTATACGCTGTTAAAATATTAGACTACCGTCTTTTATAGGCAATTAATTAACCGAGAGATTTTTACTATTAAGTATATTAACCCCCCTCCTACTTCTACTATTACTACCGTTAATAATAGGAAGCGGTTATACTATAGACTAGCGGTACTTCTAATACTCCTATCGGTTATACTACTATCGGTAGTTAGCGAGAAAAAGGAGAAGGATAAAGAGGAGGCTATATACTCTTTAATTTACTACCCGCCCGTACCCTCTACCCTTAACTTTTAATTATTACCGCTACTGCCTCCTCCGCCTAACCGTTTACTAAAAGAATTTATTACTAAATTTTTTAAATTGTTTTATAAGTAATATTATATCGGGATTACTCTAAACGCTACGTAGGTATATTTAACTCTCCTCTATTTACGTAAAAGTTTCTAAAATTTAATAGTACCCTTAAATATTATTGCGCTTAAAAATTAGTCGGTAGAATAATTTATACGGCTAGGGTTTTCTCTAGAGCTCTATATAGTATTTAGAGACGGTATTAAAAACTTCCTTAAAGAGGAGTACGCAATATTAGTAACGTAATTAAATTATAGTAGGTATATCCTTTACTACTTACTTTTAAGATTCTAACTAATTAATATATTATTCTAAATCTACGATTTAATATTACTTTCGAATATAGTATTACTAAAGCTCTCGCTTCTATAGCGGGTAATACTACTGCTAGTGGTCCTAGCGAGTAATAAATCGAGTCGAGTTATAATAAAAGAAGTGGATTTCTAGCACTTTAGTATTATTATATAAATTAATAGATTTGGTATTTCTAGTACTAAATTACAATATAAATAATACTTTTCTCTAATATATTCTAATATATTCTAATATACCCTATCTACCGCCGCCTAATTATATTACTAATTTATTTAAATTCTTTAAACTCTTTAGCATATATTGTTGCGTAATCTTTATTTAAATTATCAGTATCCTCCATCGCTAATTTCGCGTTCTTAAAATAGCTATAGATTTATTTAATATAATACTTAACTGTTGTAATTATCTAATATAAAAAAGTAGAGAATTCGCTATTAAGTATATTATTACTACCTTCGTTACTATATACGCGCTTTATATACTTTTTAAAATTACTAAAGTACGCCTCGATTAGGTTGAATTCTAGGGAATATAGTAGTAAATATTAAAGTAAAATACTAACGCTAGTATACGTATAATATATTTTATTATATAAATACTAGCTAGCGTTATTTATTACCAGAATACTATTATAGCTAAGAAAAGGGTTTATTTAAAGGAGTAGTCGTCGCTCTAATTATAATATAAAATTAAGGATATTTATTGCACCCTTAAATATTAGTAATTTAAGTATACTATTAACTAATATACTTAAGAGTATATAATATTGCTTACTATATTCAAACCTACTTATTAATATTATAATAGCGCTGCGGGGTACCTATCTAATATAATGAGCTCTATCTCGTCGGTTTATATTAAATTCGTCGTAGAAGACTGATACCGGACTCGTGTATTTACTCATAGATTTCCAGGGACGAAGGTCATAGACCCATCCCACCCCGGCAGGCACTTGCCTGCCGGGCTCGCGCTTCCCTTTACTTAGACATGTCTGATAAGATAGCTGATTAGATAACGATTGCTATGGGATATATCAATCCCATGGAAAGACAGTCGTTGTCTATCAACCTTCTTAGAGCGCATTACCTTCTTACAATACAATATTTTCACATACTCTACTGCTTCCGCATCAAAGACGAATATTTCTATAATAAATAGTAATATCTTCGTTATCTATTCTACTACTAATTTAAATTACTATTATACCGCTTTAAATAATAATTTCTTCTTTTTCTAACGTTCTTAATAGAAGTATTGCTATATAGTTTCGGTCGATATATATATATTATAATTTTCGGTAAGGAATTTATATATTTCGTTAAAATATATAATTAACTTCAAAACAAATAGTTTAAGAACCTCTTACTCAATATTAAATACGGCTATTCTAGTAGGGAATCGATATAGCGCTTTACTTCTATCGCCTATATAGGAAGCTTTCTAGTATTCTAGGACGCTTAAAATAGTAAAAAAGAGTTGCTAATAAAATCGAAATTATATTTATACTACTAAATAATACGAACGTAAATATTAGTTGCAATAGCGATATTACGGGTAGGTTCGCTACTATAAATTATTAGATTTACGAGTGCCTTCTAATTCTTATTAGGAAAAGCTACTATTATACTACGATAATATGATAAAAGATAATAGAAATACTAAGAGTAAATGCAAGTGATACGAGCGATCAAAATAATACGATTTTTAATATAGATTTCGTTGAATTATAATAGGATACGATTGATCTATTAATAAGATTAGCCAGATTGTCGGTGTGTTGTTGTTGTATGTGCACGCACCCCCTTACGCCAAGGAAACGACAAGGCGTTTGAGCGAGGGAACGGCGTCACATCCAAACATCGCGTCTGAGACGATTGGAAGTTGCATCCCACCCCCGAATTTCCATTTTCGGTATTCCTCTTTTCCCAAACCAGGCCACCAATCAAGCATTTTCCCAAATCATTGCTCCCATTATTTCACGTCTTATGTAATTATGTGACACCCCTCACCACCAACAGCAGCAGACATCTCGGGATTGTGTTTTCTTCCTTTTTATCAACGTCTTATTTGGTTTGCTTCGCCATCATCATCACCATCGTCTCGTACCATGGACCCTTTAAGTCCGTGCCCTTGTCGCCCACTTACTGGGCTTCGCTTCACCATCACCACTCCCTTCCAGTATTTCTAGGCTGCCCTACTTTCTTTTTCCCTCTTCCGTACCATCACAGGATCAACTACGAAGGCGGTAATTCGCCATGGCAACTCGCCGTTTTTACACCAAAGTTCAGCGGGCCTACCGCGCATGGGGTCTGCTCCGCCAATCAGCTCGTGCCAGAGACAACGAGCATCGTCGACAAAATAGCCATCAAATCTCGTTATCATTCTGACCTCCAATGCGACATAGAAACTTCAAGGAGTGTCTCAAAATAACAGACCGGAGCGGAAAATATTCGAATCCGAAGACAACTCGAAGAAAAAGTACGATCTTGCCTCTTATTTTGGTGATATTATGTCGCTTCAAATTGAGAAGGTTGGATGAAATTTACCATGGCTGATTACCGGTTTCGGATCAACTACACTATTTCTTCATTTTTTTTTCGTCGCTTTTGCACCTCCGTCACTTCTTTCACCTGCGACTGGCTTTTAATGCTGAGGGGTCGTCTCTCGATTCTCGAGGTATATGGTAGCATCGGCTAAAGTGCTAAATGGCGCGTCGGCCACTCAGGTAAGCGCAAGGCAAGTCACGTTTCTTCTGCGTGTCTCTACCTACAATGTGCTTGAAGATTCTCGTTGCGGCCTGAAAGGCTTATCGTCTGGCTGTCTGTCTGCCCCGACACAACCTCATCATCCGCCCGCCTCTTCAGCCCGAACTTTATATTCATGGCATCCCAAGCACCCCCAGAGACGAAACCACTTGAGGTCAGCTCACGCGTGTCCTCTTGGTGCAAACACTGTGATGATGTTTGTTCCATGTCCATCCCCGGTGAGGGGCTGACAAAACGGAGCGTTCTCAATCGAAATCTTGAAGACCTATACAAGTCGGCTGCGGACGGGTGTCTGACGTGCAAGATTATAAGTGATGCTTTTGAGAGCTTGTTGAACCAATACACATTCCGTGGTGGAGGTATGAACACATACTTGCTCAACTTAAACGATGAACTTAGATGCATGCAAGTACATCTGTATGTGCCAACTTCACCCTCTCAACCTTGGCATCGGTCAGGTACCTTTATTTTTTATACTCACGGTCAGTTGCTTTATACTACTTCGTCCTGTTGGTTGAGTTCTGCGCTTAATCGTCTATTTCAGGAGTTTACTTTTCAATTCAGCCGCCAGAATCTGTACACTAACGCTCGCCAGAACCGAAACTCCCTCGCAAACCATGGAAATCAATGCAATCATCTTGCAACCCCTATATGCAGAACTTGAGACCTTTCAAGAGTCATGAATGGATACTTGAACAACTCGATGTCTGTATCACAACACATGACAACTGTGAGGATACCTCTTGGTCGAGCCTTCCGACCCGCGTTGTTGACGTCAGCTATGCGCCTGATAAAGTGCGTATCATGGCCACCAATGGGGCAAGTGGAAGGTATATCACACTCAGTCATTGCTGGGGTGATCCGGGTCTTATGAATACCAAGCTCACGGCTCACAATCTCGAAGAGTATATGAGCGAGGGTATCTTGCTTGACGATTTCCCACCAACATTTCGAGATGCGATCGAGTTGACTAGAAGCCTTGGCGTCCCATATCTGTGGATCGACTCCTTGTGCATCATCCAAGCAGACCCGAGTAAAGACATGGAAAGTCACACCAAGGTGGTGAGGGAAGACTGGGAGCGAGAGTCCGCCTCAATGTGCGCGGTCTTCGCTGGTTCATATGTCACTCTGGGTGCCTTGGCTTCCACCAATTGCCAGGGAGGTCTCTTCGCTCCTGCCACAAGTATTGTCGAACTGAAAGGTACTATGCCCGATGGTACCTCATACTCCCTCTACGCGCAGGAACGTTACGATCACTCTGAGCTCTATCCTCTCCACTCTCGTGCATGGGTTTTTCAGGAGAGCCTTGTGTCGCCACGAACTCTAATTTTCTTAGGTCGGGAGGCTATGTGGCTCTGTCGAGAAAACTTGTCATGCCAGTGTGGTATAGTTGAATACTCTTGGCATCAGAAACAGCAGGACTTCGTGGGGAATACTGATGCCTTCTTCAAACTCCCAGCGAGAGATACCAAACACGAGGATAGTACTCAGTCAGAGACATGGAAATCACCTCCATGGGCTAAATGGCATTTGCTGGTCTTTGGCTACGCCTGTGACACCAACCTTAGTTTTTTGGGCGACAGATTTACGGCAATTGAGGGGCTTGCTGAATATTTTCGGCACTTCAGGCAGGGCGAGCGCTACTTCGGCGGAATCTGGTCGGGCTCATTCGCTAAGGACCTGCTTTGGAGAACACTACCTTTGGATCATGAGCGACTGAGAGTTCGTCCTGATACCATCAAGACCAAATGGAGCAGCGAAAAGTGGCTTTTTCCGACATGGTCATGGGCCTCGCTGAACAACAAGGATGATGATGGGCCTCGTATGACTATTAAATACGCCAAGTTTGGTGAGAAGGCGGCAGCAGACTCCCCCTCACCCTCCACGTACCAGTACTACCCGGATAGCGCCTTCTTGATAACCCCTATCGGCGAACCCTTTGGACAGGACAGAATAGCAGACGGGCAAAAGCCCCGACCATCTACGGAGAAGAGGCGGCATTACGAACTCCGCATCCAAGGTATTATTGTTCCAATTGGGTGGCAACAGCTACTTGCAATGGAAAAGGAAGTGTGGGCGGAGATCCTCGAGCCCTATCCCGAACCCTTCTTCATGTGCGACTATGGCTGGCTCACATTCGCCAACTGGCTCAAGGAGGAATATCCTGCGGGCCCGACAGAGTCAACCTTTTACTGTCTGCGCATGATGAAATACATAGGCCGAACAGGGCACTATATGGGGCTGGTACTCCGTTGTGTTGACGAGGCAAGGCAAGTATACGAAAGGGTTGGTGTCTTGGCACAGCGGTATCGTTTAGAGAAGGACGACACTGAAGAGAGCAAGAGGCATTGGAAGCCAGATTGGTGGCAAGAAACAGGTACGGAGAGTGAGCCGGAGGCTAGGGTCATAACTTTGGTTTGAGCCGGGGTATATATACGTGTGAGCAAGGTCACAGGTCAGAGTTCATGTCTTTGTCTCTCTATTACGCAGTCTTTCTATTTCTGGTCTCTCATCTTGCAGTACTTTCTTATCCTTCCGCTATTATCTGAACGATCCTAGCGAGCTGGATGAGGTGACTTTTCTATATTTCTTTCGAGTTTCTCTCTCTTTCCTACGTATCTTCTTTACGAATAAACGGCAGAACACATATAACACGAGTATGACCCTTCGGTATCAAGAGCCTCATCCAATATGCCAAGACACTCATGTTCGCCCAGTTTCTCTCGGACACCAAGGAAGCAACCAAAGAAACGTCAAATGCGTGACATGTGTCACAACATCTATATACTTACAAGTACACGAGCTTAGCCCAAAAGAGTTCCGGTTAGGGTGTTAGTAGTTTTCGCGGGCTGTCCCCATACAAAGCTCCGAACGCACTAACATTTCGCTAACTGTACGGACCAGGTTTACCGGGAATAAAATTGTTAGACCTAATATTTAAATGGTAATTTCTGTTAGTGCACTTGCAAGCCTCCCTTTCTACCTCTATTTGCACCCCCATTTGCACCCCCATACCGTCACTTTGAGTGGCACTTGCACGACGGTTTCGCGATGAGCATCATCGAGCGCCAGCCCAAGGAGATCAAGGACGTGTATCAGAAGAACGGGGCGGAGGCGGAGATGCAGAGGGTGTGCAAGAACTGGACGGCTAGCGGGTTGGAGAATAGGAACTGAGCCCGGGTTGTGGAGGATCTATCTGCTTTTTCAATGGTTAATCATAATGCGCAACCTTTTCTTCTTTAGATTCAAATTTCCAAGTGCAACAAGTGGTCTTCAACGACTATTTTGGATGCTCAGTTAGACACAATATGTTGGGCGACGAGCGTTGTCAGTGCGCACTTTCCAATCTTCCATTTCGCCTGCAAGTCAAAGGTGCACCCGCCAAGACCCTGTCGGTGTCCAGATGTGCCTTCCCCAAGCATGCCCCCGAGAGCCAGTTTCCCCAAGATCACTCGACGATTTTGCAACGAGGAAGGGTCTTTCGTGTGTGACAGCCATGCGATTCCATCTGGCAGGAGTGAAGTAACTCTCAAATGCTTCAAAAGTCTTATTCTGCCGAATGGACGGATTTTTGATCAGCGAGCAAACTGTGTGAAGGTTGTTCGGCGGTTGTCATAGCAGCTTTGACCCTAACCCTCGCATGGGGCAGTGGTTATGACACTTTCGGCTGTCTTGTTCAGGATCGCCAATGGCACAAAACTGGGAATGGAAGTATGACGATGATGGACTAAATACGCTACTGAATATTTGATACTTGTCGGTGACTGTTGATTCAAGTCACTTGTCCAATTTTGAATATCCAGTGAGAATAAGCAGTTTCTGTGATGGATGCCAATGTGAGAGGAGGGTCGCTGAGTGGGCAAGTGGACATGACACAGTGTGAGGCTGAACTGATTAGCAAGAGTTTGATGTCTGATCTTGGACTCTATAAGTGTTCGATAAGGATATAAAGTTGGTGATACCTATATGATATGTTCCTTATGTCTATGATCCAATTTTGATGCATTTTTCAAGGGGAAAAGGGGTAGAAGACAGGGGACAGACACATAAACAAACCACAGTACACAAATGACAAACACACCCAACGAACAAACACACACAACACACACACACAACGCAAAGAACGAACGAAACGTATGTACGTATAACACGTAATCTCTTCATTATCATTATTCATAACTCATTAAGTCGTGAATCGTAACCAACGGGGTATTCCTAACCAAAAATAACAAACAGAACGCTCTCCCCTAAGCCTAGCCTAAGTACTATCATTGCGCTTTATGCCGCGTACGTGGTATTTCCAATCCCACATCCAAAAACCAAAAAAAAGAAAGGAGTCATTACAAAACCAAACCTGGCCTGTCATCTGTTCATCAGAAAAAGCCTTGTCTATGCAAAAAAAGACCAACCGCATTACTCCGTTCCCTTGTTTGTGAGTGAGAGTTTGTAACGTTTTGAGTAGTGTGCGCTCAAAAACATCCGCAGAAAAATATGTCTTGCCTTCTTAGACAATCTTGCTGTCATCCGCGCCCAGCTTGTAGGGCTTTCCGACCATGGGATCAATATAGATTTCATGGCCGCTTCCGGTCGCGCTGTCGCTGTCGTACGCAACCCTGAGATCCTCGATCTCGTCGCCAACTTCCATCCACTTGTCGCTAACGGCCGGGACGGGGAAGAAGTGGCAGAGAAGCCAATAAACGCCGCCGGAGACGAGAAAACCGGCAAAAAAGTTGACGTTGTAAATGTAGGTGGCTCCAATCGGAACTTCCCTTCCAACCGCTCCGGCAAAACCGACCACGTTGATCAAGATACCGGCAATGTAGGCGGCATAGGCGCGCCAATGGATACCCCAGGTGTAATAATAGGGTCCGGTTTTGCGTCCATCGTAGAGTTCCTTGACTTCGAGATAACCGCGGCGAACAACGTAGTAGTCGCAGATAATGACACCGGCGATCGAGGAGAGGAAGACGCTATAGGCCGAGAGATAGGTGGTGAACTGGTTGTTGGAGGTGAGGAGGGTCCAGGGGTTCATAGCCAGACCGACGGCCGCGCAGATATAACCACCACGGCGAATGTTGATCCAGCGAGGCAACAAAGCAGTCAGATCAGCGCCGGCGGATACCGAGTTGGCGGCAATGTTGGTACCGAGCTGGGCGAGCGAGAAGGCGAAAGAGATGACGAAGACGCCGAAGCGCTCGGCCGAGTTGCCGTCGTCCAGGAATTTCTCCAGCAGTTCGAGCGGATCCCAAACAGCTTCGCCGTAGATCGAATACGAACAGGACGAGACAAGAATACCGATGAGCGAAGTGACGGCGAAGCCCGTAGGAATCGTGAAGAGCTGGGACCAGAGCGCGTCCTTGGGCTTTCTGGCGAAACGAGAAAAGTCGGGGTCGTTGACGATGAGAGTGGCGAAGTTGGCGATCGAGGTCATGATGCCCTTGACGAACTCCCAGGCAAGGTCGCTGCCCTTCAGGGAAGATGGCTGGCGAATGATGGGGCCAATGTCGCCGGCACGGACAATGGCCCAGATCATGAAGGCAATGGCGGCCGAGGGGACGAAGTAGGCCTTGACGGTAAACAGGTGGCGGATCTTGTGAACAGGGAACCAAATGGCGGGCAACGAGCAGAGCCAGAAGATGAAGAAAGAGACAAAGTCGGCTGTCGTAGTGCCTGATGTAGGAGAGAAGGTGTTGGGAATCGTGTCACGGTCCTGAACACCATAGTTAGAATAAGCATGATCTTATGAGAATGACATGAGAATCACTTACCCAGGCCTTCCAGATGGATCGGATCATGAGGTAGACGCAGTGACCTCCAATATAGGCCTGAACACCATACCAAATGCAAGCTATTTCCACGAAGGTCAGCAAAGGGCACTCTTGAAGTGAGAAGACTCGTCATGTATGAATGAACATGAGATGAGGGGAGGAGTGAGAGCCACATACCCATCGCAGCTCTGTTGAGCACAGGCCATAAGCTACCCCAGATGCCAAAGGAAGATCTGCTGGCGACGGGGAAACCAATGTGATAAGTAGCACCGATGCGACCGGTCATGCAGATGAAGCAGCCCGAGATGGCATAACCGATCCAAACACACAGCCACGACTGCCACCATGATAGACCATTCACCATCATGGACGACGAAATCATCCAGGTGTTGATGTTGAACGAGTCAGCAATCCAAAAGCCGACAAAGTTCCAAGCACCCCATGTTCGACGCTCGGCCTCCACGGGCTTCAGGTCGTGGTTCGTCAACTGTTGTGAGGAAAACGGCAAGTGTCAGTCTTGGGCTGCGGCAATTCCAACGAATGCGAATGCGATGAGACCGAGTGAGGAGAGAGTCTCTGTGATGTCAATCTCAGGGCAAAGAGGCAAGGTTTCGCACCATCAACTGGGCTGTGGTGAGCCCTGGCTCGGCTTCGACGGCCAGCCGGTCCGACCAGCGTCCTATGGCGCTACGTTTCTCTGCCATCCTTCCTTTCTGGTGATGATTGGTTGGTGAGAGGACTTGAGCTGGTCAGGTAGTTGGCGGCGTGGTCGTCGAAACGAGAGGCGAGGGAGGGGCGGTGGTTCGGTGGTGGAAGCACGAGATTTTTCTTCTCTCGAAGCAACACACGAACTTCTCTCTCTCTCTCTCTCTCTCTTCCCCCTTTTTCTCGCGGGCCGTGGGCCTTTTTGGCAGTTTTTTTTCTGCAGGAGGATCCGGTGGAGGCGGCGCGGCAACACGTGAATGCGGGGGACGGCACGCGAGCAAAAACCCGAGCAAAAAGAGGGTGGAGCGAAGACCGATTGAGATCCGGTCGGTCGATTGGTACCGATTGCAGCCTTCCTTCCAAGCAGACAAGGCAGGGGCTCTCACTTGGCTCTTTTCTTCAGGGGGACCTGGACGATTTGTTGACTCGACGAATAACCGGGGTGGAGCACGGAATGTTGCCGGATTTGACCAGAAAAACGGAAGGGACTGGAGCAGGTTGAGTTTAATGCTCCACGGGTCTCGTTCTGTTGGAGGGCTGGCGTTCGACGGGTGGAAAAGGTGGCAAACTTGCACTCGATATTGACAGACGAGAAGGGGATGTATGGGAAGGGGGCAACACCTTGATTTTATCTGCATCGAAGACGCTCTCTGCAATGCTCTGCAATGCAGTGGTGGTGGTTGTCAGGTACCACTGACATATCGACATGATATCAGGCCAAGCAATGCAACACTATCTCGCAAAGATAGACCTACCCTGTAGAACGCATGCCATGTGTGGCAAAGTGCGCTTTCTTTGTTTTAGTTCCGGTTGGGGTAAAAACGTGCCAGAAGCCCAGAGAAACAGCGAGCTGAGCACTGCGGGAGACGGGAGAGTGTCCGTATCGTCTCCCTCGCTCGCCCGTGAGTGTATTTCCAATACAGAGTGGATTGTTCCGGATATCAGACACCTTGATGGTTGTCGATGTGGAAAGCTGAGTCGAGCCCCCACGCAGCGCCACGCTAGCATGACTAGGGTGTCCTGGAGAAGGGGAGAAAGAGGTCCATCTTCACCTAAAAGATCGGTGAACCACGGGTTCATGGGCTGAGAGAGCCGCGGCGAAGAGGCTCGAGGGGTTTGGAAGCCCTGTCCGTTGAGGCAGAGAACCAAGGGCAGCCATGGACGGTCTGGTGCTCTGTGGTCTTTGTGATTGAATTGAGAACTCGAGGGCAAAAAGATGTGTTGCAGATGATATCAGAAGCAGTGAAGATCATTGATGATTTCGGACTGAACCCAGCCACGCGGGGCATCCATCCCACGGTAGCGACGTGCGACGGTAGCGTCAGTCAGCCCAATCGAGCAAAGAAGCACGTTGCTGGCACGGAAGAACAGCCAGCGAGTGGAATTCCAATCAATCGGAAGCTCTTTGAGAAAGAGCAAAAAAAAGCCGCTGGTGACGGCGTGGCACACTTGTTTCCTGGCCTGATCAAGCTTACGACTAGACCGGACCCTGCTTCCCTCAATCCCCTCATCTTGATTCGCCAATCTGTTATCGGTTAGGGTTTCGATAAGAAGCATTTTTTTAGGTAGTCTCGTCTCGTTCCAGTTGTGGAGTCCCACTTGTGCCCCAGGTCGGGCTTAGTGCCCGCAAAATGGCAAGAGATAAGCAAATAAGCTATCAAGGTTATCTTGCGGCTATCTCACTCTATCTTGCCCCGCACTCACTGCGTGGTCTGAACCTAAAAGAGATTACTCCATCCCATCGAGTCACCCTTGGAGTTTCCATTTGACAGCCATCGCAATCATCCGATCTTTCCCATTGCCGTGTCAAAGCACTCAACCGGTTGACATCGATGGCCATCACCAGCCCTCGGGCCGACCAGGCACGGATCACAATCTGTTAACGGGCAAATTCTGACTTCTCATTATCCATCACATCTGTCCATTCCTTGAACTCTTCTTAACTTAACCGAACATGGTAATCAGTTGTAAGATTCGCCCGCGATTCCTTCTTTCACATTGTATAAACACCCCTTTTTTCAACTCCCCACGCACCACGCAATTGTCTCCGGCACTACTGCACAGATATGCACAATGTACCCCGCCATGCTTCTGGATTCAATCCCGACCTTCAAAACTGTCGATTAACCTGAATCTGGGGCGTCTACATCACCGCACGCGGCATGCGACACCGGAACCGAGTGTGGGATTCCAGGTCTTGAGAAGGAGAGATCTTTGCAGATTGACTCGGCACCATGTTTTCTGGATACCGTAGAGCTTGTTCGTATTTGTTGAATGTTGCGGTCCTGAGAACACCGACAGGCTTATCTACCGTATTTCCAACGAACTCAAGTTGATACCGTTCATTTCTTTCGTTGATGTCCGCCATGGCCTCGAGTTGCCACATTCCGCGGGTATGGTTCGAGCCTTCCCGGTTTGAGCTTTCGCAACCATTTCAGTACCGGTTGATCGCTCCGGGGAGAGATCTCAATGTACCTGTAGCTACAGTCACGCCAATCACCACATGTCTCCTCAACTTTATGCATGTCGCACAACACCGTCACTTGGTGTGGTGATATCAGTGGCATTGAGAGCAACCTCCAAGCTGGACCAATATAAGCATCTCGGACATCCCGAGTGCGGCCACGCATTGTTCGTTCACGAGGCCGTTGATGGCGTATCAAAATTGATGCTTAAAGGTCGCTACAATCCGGCTGATGAAATTAATTCGTGGACATCCAGATTGAAAGTGTTCATGAGCGCGGAGGGCTTCCCTCATAGTTCCCCCCTTCAACCACTGGGACCGGCAATATCTCGACGGTTACAGTTTAATGACGTAGTCGAGCTATACTACCGTAGAAACTCGTACAACTGGCAAAAAGCTAATGCCTAAAAAACCTGGATATCAGACAGGGTGCTCCTACATCTATAATGTTCAAGTCCGAGCCTGTGTATTGAAATGTATGTAAGTTAAGGCGGTGGGCAATGTTTCTGGTCGGGGGCTTGTTAATTGGGCCTTTTTTACTATGTTTTTTCCTGGGGGGATTCTTTCTAGTTCGCTAGGGAAATATAACTCAATTTTTCCACCTCTTTCACCCCAATTACAATATTACTATTTAGACTTATTATCCCTATTATTATTATTATTCCTATTATTATTCCTATTACTATTGCTATAGCCCCCGCCCCTATACCTTCCCCTTAGAAAATTTATTTCGGTCCTATTAACATCGTTTATAAATAAATAAAGGGATCCAAAGTAAATAAACCCCTAATATTTATTACGGTATATAGATTTCGAATAGAGGGATACGAATAATCTAACGAATATAATAAAATATTAAAGATAAGGAAGAAAGAGGAAGCTAGATATATCGGATAGAAGAGAGGAGGTTTTTATATATAATACTAAGGCGGGAATTAGATAGGATAATAGAAGATCCTATATATTAACGGGTATTGGTTAGCCGGGCTATTATAATATTAACGCTTATATATTCCCTCTTAGATATAACCGACGATTATCCTAATTCCCGATAATTTTGTAAGAGAGACGAATATTTCCTCGTCCCTCGAATCCTATTAATTCCTAATATATTAAAGGGTATTACCTTTATAGACTTTAATAAAGAATAGTATTATAGGTAGGTTTATAATAGTAGCCGTTATGCTGTTGAGAATTACGTTAGGGATAGGAAGGATGTATATTATTATATTATAGACCTTAATAAGTATTAGAGTCGCTAGGACAACCGGCTCTAGAAAGTTCGTTATTAGTAGAACGGTTGGGCTATTTATTATTTTTATTATAAGAGTAATAATAATAATAATAATAATAAAATTTGATTATTATTATTTAGATTACTAGTTGTTAAGCTCGTTACTATCGTTTATTATATAAAATTAAATATACGAGATAATCCTTCTTAACTTTTATACCCCTTAGTAATAAACCCCTCTTTCTTATTATTTCTTTTAATATAGGTATAATCTTATAGTTATAAACCGCCTTCCCTACCTCTAATATTTTTTCGAATACCCTCTCTTTTGCCCGCTATTTCTCTTTATTATTTATTTCGTAAATAAAGTTATCGTCGTCCTCTCCTTTAAGGATATTATTAAACTCGCCGACGTTAAGGATATTACTAACTCTCTCCCAACTACTCTAAATTAGGGTATTTCTATCGATATTTTTAATATTAATAAAATAATTCTCTAATCCGTTTAGAAGAATAGATATTCTGTTATTTTTAAAAGATTTAATAATAATATCCTTTTTATTTATTTATAATTATTAATATATTCGAGAGACGGCGTAAGTAATTAATACCCTTTTATTGGAGACGGACTATTTTTTATCTAGGTATTAGGCATCCTATTCGAGAACTGCTTAATCGACCTCGTTTCTCATTATTTATTTAAATATAGAATTAATAATTATATTTAACGGTTATAATAAATTTGTAAAACTATTAAGGATTATAACTATTACTATTTTATAAGGTATTATATTAATTTTATTATATATAAGTTAGAAATTATAAAATAGGTATATATTTATAACTAATAATACTTCTTACCTTAATTCTTTTATAATAAGAGTAAACTCTTTATTAAATTATTCGTAAAGGAGGGTTTTGTTTTAATATACTACCTTATTGAATTTTATAAATATATTTTGAATATATAGCGGTTGTTCGGCTTCTTAAACCTTCCCTTCCCTATAAAAAATAATAGTCGGTTTTAAACGCTAGCCGCCGTCGGTAAAGATATAGAGGATAAGAGTATATTATTATTATAAAGGTTTTATAAAGTTAATACGTAGGTAGGCCTTATTAGGAAAATTATAATATTCGATAAAGAAAATAAAAAGACTAAACTAGTCTAAAAGTTAAATTAGGTATAGTTAAATATACGAAAGGGGTACGGGGAAGAAAGTGCTAGAAATATTAAGCCTATAACCGGTAGGTAAATTAGGGAATTAGAGCTCCCCGAAGCTCCCGGGTAAGCTCCCAGGCAAATATAGGTTTAGTAAGTATTAAGTATTACCTTTAGGCGCTAGACCTATTATATTACCCCCTTTCTACTCCCTTCTAATAGAAAACGTAAAAATTAAAAGAATAATTAAATATATATTCTAGAAATTTAAAGTCCTTTTTAGAACCTTATTTATACTATAGAATATTTTATACTTTCGAATACTCTTAATTAATTATTTGCTTTATAGGGAAAATTAGACGAGTAGATAACCTATACGTAAAACTATAAATATAAATCTCCTTAGGAAAGTCTTTTTTATTATATTAATATTTATCCTCTATGCATACGTTAATATTTAATTTATAATATTCGAATACTAGATTTCGGATTACGTAGTAGCTACTATACTAAGCCTTCGGCTCCGTAACGTCCGGTTCTATTTATTTATAAAGAATATTCCTTTTAAGCCTTAATATATTAGTAGGATTTATAATAGGTACTTTAAAATAAAATAAGGTATTCGGGCTACCGATATTACCCTCCTTCGGTAATAATATTACTAGGTTATATTATTACTATTTTAATAATTTTTATTATTATTATTAATATTATCGTCTTTGGATAGGCCCCTAATTAGTTCGGTACGGATGTATTAAATTTAAACTTTCTATTTATTAAAATTATTATTGTAACGGGTCTGCAAGAGTAAGGCACAGCGAGCAGTCGTATAAGGTTGAAATGCTATATTTGACAAGGAAAGAAAGGAAGGAAGACTGCGCAGAAGGCGTAGTCTGGAAAAGGGTTTTGTGCGCGTAGCGCTAAGGCCTAAGCAGGCAAACTAGAACCCTCGCAGGCGGTTTAGGGACTTGGTATTAACTAAGTCTAACCCTTAGGCTTTAGCCCTATAATATTACCCCCCTACTCCCCTAAAAAGAATTAGGTACTCTACCGTATAGAAGTTATAACTAATTATAAGAATGACGAAATCTATTAATAATTACGCCCAACTAAATACCTATTATATAGGGAAGAATTAATAATATTAAAAAAAGTATTTATATTGAGCCCCTAAATAAACGTTATATAATGTTGGAAGGCATTGATCGACGAGTGGATATAGTACGAAGGTACGGTCGATACGGCTGTGTAGAGCGTTCAAAATGGAGTCGAATGGTACGTAGTATGTGGGGAAAGGTGGTAGATTCGTCGAGATATCGATRGTTTTAATAAAATACATTTTTTTTTCCCTTTCCTCGAGGGAAGCCCTCTTCAAATAGACGTTTTGGATCATTAGGTCATCGTGTGACAAAACCGTTTATACCTTTAGAATCGTCATTTTCTGATCATTCCGATGGTATTACGTATGTCTNGTTTTAATAAAATACATTTTTTTTTCCCTTTCCTCGAGGGAAGCCCTCTTCAAATAGACGTTTTGGATCATTAGGTCATCGTGTGACAAAACCGTTTRTACCTTTAGAATCGTCATTTTCTGATCATTCCGATGGTATTACGTATGTC
Source organism: Neurospora sp. CHS-2018a (assembly GCA_009802275.1). Lineage (NCBI taxonomy): Eukaryota > Fungi > Ascomycota > Sordariomycetes > Sordariales > Sordariaceae > Neurospora > Neurospora sp. CHS-2018a. Next base: position 923,153 of record RAKG01000033.1, read on the forward strand.
TTCGTATGACTGACGTTGAGGCCGGAATTCCACGAAGAAAGTCGAAGTCTAGATTTTCTTCCGGATTTTCTTCCGGATTTTATTCAGGGTTGATCCCTGTTGCAAATCTGACCTTTCTTCCAGACCKGAATTTTTCTCCGGTTATAAAAATAGTATTTATATATAAAAATATAAATTTTATTTTTATACTTATATATTATTATATAAGCCCGTAAATCCGTTATAAGTCTATTATTATTATTATATATATATTAAATCTATAATAACTAACATATAATAACTTACTTACTACCCGAGTCGGTAATGTTCTAAATTTAGTAAACGCCTACCCTTATAAAATTATACCTAAAGGTTAAAGGTACTAAAACTAAATTAGAGAATATATTTAGACCTTACCTATCCGGCGCGTCTCTTCTACTAAATTAATCTAAGCCGGTAGTAGTCAATAATAAAACTATTACTTAGTATTTCGTATTATTCTACTTCTCCTATTAGTAGTAGCCTTATTATTACTACTATAATAATAGTTTAATTATCCTTATACTTATAAAATACTACGTTTATTCTCTCTTACAGTTACGTTTCGAATAAATACTAGCCTTGCCGGCTATACGGCGAGAAGTACGGTAAGGAATTTACTATACCAACTACAAAACGAACTAACGCCCCCGTAAAGATATTACCCTCCTAATTATTAAAGTCTCCTCTTATATAAGACCTTAAGTAGTATTCTCTTACCTATAGTATTATTAGGGCGTTACTATCGTTCTATCGATATAATAATTACTTAATTTAAGAATTCCCTTCTTCAGTTACTATCGTTATAACTATTTAAGCCCCTACTAGGTCGAAATAGATTAACTTTATCTATATAACTACTTCGCTCTATAAATTAATAGAGTAGAGTATTTACTACTACCTCCCTTCTCTCCTCCTCCTCCTCCTTATTACCGAAACTATAATCGAAGTATTAAAAGGACCGTCCTTATCGTTAACCGAAGTATACCTAACAGAGGTAGAAGTTAAAAGAATATATTATTATTAGAATATTTAATAGCGGACGAAAGGTAAGCGGTAGGTTTATATCGTAGAGGGCGAATCCTTCTATAGGGAGTTAAATTTACGTGCTCGAAATCTTAGGAACTAGTACTATTATCGAAAAGGACCGGGGTCCGGGCAGCAATTGCAATCGGGATTAATCGTAAGCGAACGAGCGAATTCGAGCGAAGGGAGAAAGAGGTCGTAAAAATACGGAAGTATTATTATAGAGAAATTAGAGCGAAGAGTCCTCTTTTAAACGGATTTGTACGAAAGAAATAAGGGCGGAAACGTTATAAACGAGGGTAACCGAAGCAGTTCTTTCGCAACTCGTAGAAGAAGATGTCGCTAAAGGAAGACGAGAGCGATAAAGCTGCCTTTTTTACTACAGCTACAGCTATTATTATAGGTAGAAGGAGGGAGTTTTTTATAGAAGTTTATTTTACTATAGTAAGCGGAGGAGTAGTAATTAGGGTATTTATAGCGGGTATAAGCGTTAGATTTTATACGGAAATTAAAAACGTTTTAAAGGATTATAATACGGATTACGATATTAATAGTAGATAGTTTATTAAAATCTATAGTATCGCTACTATAACTAATTATAATATAAATAATTATAGAAAAAGAGGTTGCGCTAAAAGTAGGGTTATAAGGTTTATAAAAAGGATTATTAATTTTAGAATAATAGGCGTTATCTTTAAATTATTAAGCGAGGGTATAGATTAGGGTAAATTACTTAGAATAATCCGAACTTAAAGGCTAGAGAATTTATATAGTAAAAGTAGCGCGAATTTTATTATTAATTTTATTTTTGAGGAAATAGACCTTTATAGTATTATTAAAATTATAGTAATCGATAATTTAGGTTTATTAATCTTTAAAGTCGGATTAGCGTATATTCTTACTTATAGTAAGGTTATTTAACTTGCGGCGGGCGAAGGTAATTAGGTTATTATTATTATATTTAATATTAAATTCCTCCTTAATAAAAGTATTAGTAATCTTCTATTTCTATTTCTTTTTATTTAAATTAAGGTCGACGATATAGAGTAGGATTATTTTATAGGCGGAGAACGGGGCGCCCTTAAAGGATTTAGTAATAAATAAGAATTTTTTACACTTATTAAAGAAGAACGAAGGGTTATTTAATTAAATAAGGGTAATCCTTATATATTAAATATAATATTTTTTAATTTTCTTTAAAGGGTTTTCGCCTTCGCTATCGAAAGGTTTAATATAAATATAGGAGGAGCGGTTTATAAAACTATTAACGATAGAAGCGGATATTATAACGTTTTTAGGAATAGAAGCTACAGAATTAGTATATTTAAGCTTTTTTTATAGGGATTTAACAATTTTAATAGTAGAATCGAAGGCTTATTAGAAGGTTTTATTATTTAATCCGAATTCGTTAGCGTATTAATTAGTATTAGTATAGGTCTTTTTAAAGACGGAATACTTTTTTTTAAGGAGAACGCTATTATTTAGGAGGCGAGCATTTTTAGCTTTAAATTGGGTATATACTTTATAGAAAAATTAGAACTCCTTTTAAATAAATTAAAGTTGGGCGAGGGTAGTAATAGCATCGATATTAAGTAAACGGTTAAGAAAGAGAGAAGTATTACGGAAAATAGTATTAGTAGAGAGATTAGTAGTGTATTATTCCTCCTTTATAGAAGCGGGAAGGCCGTTAGAAATAGTAAGAACCGTTTAGAAGGTTTTATAAAAGTTAATATTATACGGGTTAGTAATTTAAAAGGAGCCGACGGTAATAATTACAATAAAATTATTTATAAAGGTAATACTAAATATTAATACCTTTAGGAGTTCGATATTACCTATCGAATTAATTAATAGGAACTACGGGTATTGCGAGCGGACCCCGTCTTTAAATAGGCAGATTAGGGTTTCCTTATAGTATTTATAAAAATATAGATTTTCGTTTAATTAAAAGAAGGATAAAGTTTACACTTATACTTCAATAATAGGCCGAATTTTAAAGTCCTATTTATACGTATAGCGTTAAAGAGGTATAATAAATTATTACGGGGTAAAAGTATAATTAGGGGTAGGGTAAAATATATAATATTATACAAAGGAGGGGAAAGGAGGTATATATAGAGGGTTAGCTATATAGGCGAGAGCCTTAGAGCTAGCCCGAGGTTATATATTTACGTACGTAACCGGACGGTATAATTTTAAATTATACCGAAGTATTCTAATATATTATAATAGTAGTATTCAGCGTTGGGCAGGTTATAGGTAGGCTAACCCTGTGACAAAGTATTTATATAGTACTAGTATTAATTAAGGAGCTTAGTCTAGATTTAGTTGTCGGTTTTATAGGGTTTATCTACCTTCTTATAGAAAATATTAGTATCTTCGGAAATAATTTTATTAAGAGCGATATTATTAATTATAAAGTATTTATTAATAACCCCCTCGTACTTAATAAAATCCCCGTTTATACTATTAAGGGGGATAGAATTTAAAATTCGGGTAATATAAAGGGTTACTTCTATACCCTAATTTACGAAGGCATCGATCTATAAGTAGAAATTAGAATCGAAAAACTTCTTATATTATTAATTATAATTGAAGAAGATTTATTCGATAATTTAAATTATTAATTCGTTATTAAAAACGGAAAGTTCTAATTTATTAAAACTATCCTCCGCTTATTCCTCGTTATATATATATTTGATATCTTCCTCTATATTAGCCTAGATTATTCAAATAATTTAAAATTTAAAATAGTTAGCGAATTCGAAAAAATTAGGCGCTAAAAACTCTTTAATATTTTCGGGGTCGATAGGGCCGTAGAAAAAGGAGGGAAGGCAAGGAAGAGCAAAAGAAGCTATTGAAAATATAAACGCTTAATTTAAGTTTACGAAGGTATAACCGATAGGCCTAGGGCTAAATTAGTTAGCGACCTATTTAAAGCGGCGGCGAAAAATTTATTAAATTAGGGAGGTTAAGGAAATATAGTATAATACTATAAGGGCCGGGTCGGAATCTATAATTAAAGTCGGAGGAGGGTTTATATTTAGGGTTAGAAAAGTAGGCTCTATATTTATATTTAGGGTTAAAGGAGTAGGCTCTACGTTTAGGAGGGGCTCTACGGCTAAAAGGGTTCGAATAGTAACTTTAATTAGCGAAGGGGGGTAAGAATTACCTTTATTTTTAGTATCCTCGATTATAAAAGTATAATATACTACTATACTAACCTTTATTACCTTTAAATTAGAGGGTTAGGAAGTAGTCTATAGGGACGGGGCGCGGCGTAAATCTTAATATAAACCGGCTAGTAAATAACTACGGACTTTATAAGTAGAAGTAAAGGAGAGGGTATTAAAGGATTATAAAATTATTAGTAAATAATAGGTAAATTAAAGGTAATTAAGGATAACCGGGTTATTAAAGGCGAAGTTATAAATAAGGAGATTAATAATCTCGTAGTATAGGCTTGCTTATATAGTAAGCTAGGAAAAGTAGGTAATATTACTACTTTTTACTTCCCTTCCGTTAGCGAAGTAAAGGATTTTAGGGGTAGTAAGGCAGTAAATTAATAAACGGTAGCGGTAAATAAAAGAATAATTAATAAAATTAAAAGTAGTATAACCGCTATCGATAAGAGTAGAGTAATACAATTTATATAGCCCGTTGGAAAAGTAAATAGAAAAATTTAAAATATTTAATTATTTATAATAGTTATTTAAGGAAGATTTATTTATTTTTATAATATTAAATAGTATAGGGACGTTTCCTATTCTTCCTATAAATTTAGGCCTCTAAATATAATTTAGCGAAGAGGCTATATATTTCTTTAATCGATAACTTTTTATTTATTACCTACGAGGGGGCTAATAAAACTTTATTAATATTAAAGAATTAATTAAGTATTACTAAGGACTATAGTATTAATTTAGTAAAATTACTAGTTATATTTAAATTACTAACTATATTTATATTAGCCGGATTACTAATTATAATTACTATAGGAACTGCCTCTACCCCTTCTACTATAGTTACGGCCGCTACTACGGGTAGAGGGAGGAAACTCCTTACGGAAATTTATTTTATTATAATAAGTAGAGGAATAGTAGCCGGGGCGCCCGTAGCGAATATAGGTACTAAATTTTATACGGAAGTTAAAGACGTCTTAAAGGATTATAGCGTAGACTACGATATTAGTTGTAGATAGTTTATTAAAATCTATAGCGTCGCTACTATAGTTAATTATAATATAGATAATTATAGAAGAAGAGGCTATATTAGAGGTCGGGCTATAAAGTTTATAATTATTAATTTTAGAATAATAAGTATTATTTTTAAATTATTAAACGAGGGTATAGATTAGAGTAAGCTACTTAGAATAGTCCGAACCTAAAGGTTAGGGAATTTATATAGTAAGAGCGGTACGAATTTTATTATTAATTTTATTTCTAAGGAAATAAACTTTTATAACATCGTCGAAATTATAGCGGTCGATAATTTAAGTTTATTAATTTTTAAAGTCGGACTAGCGTATACTCTTACTTATAGTAAAGTCGTTTAATTCGTAGCGGGCGAAGGTAGTTAGATTATTATTATTATATTTAATATTAAATTCCTCTTTAATAAAAGCGCTAATAATCTTTTATTTCTATTTTTCCTTATTTAAATTAAAATTAATAATATAAAGTAGGGCCGTCTCGTAGGCGGAGAAAGGGGCGCCCTCAAAGGATTTAACAATAAGCGAGAACTTCTTACGCTCGTTAAAGAAGAATATAAAATTATTTAACTAAATAAAGGTAATCTTTATACGCTAAGTATAATATTTTTCAACCTTCTTTAAAGGGGTTTCGCCCTTACTATTAAAAAGTTTAATATAAGTGCGGGAAGAATAATCCCCGAAACCGTCAATAATAGAAGCGGACATCGTAGCGTCCTTAGGAATAAAGGCTACGGAATTAGTATATTTAAACTTCTTCTATAGGGATTTAATAATTTTAATAGTGGAATTAAAGGTTTATTAAAAGGCCTTATTATTTAAATCGAATTCGTTAGTACGCTAATTAGTATTAATATAAGTCTTTTCAAAGATAGAATACTTTTCCTTAAGGAAAATACTGTTATTTAAGAAGTAAATATTCTTAGTTTAAAATTAAGAATATCGAATTTAGAAATTAATATATATTTTATAGAAAGATTAGAACTCTTCTTAAGTAAATTAGAGTAGGGCGAAGGTAATAATAGAATTAGTATTAAATAAGCGGCTAAAAGAAAAAAAGGTATTATAGAAAACGGAATTAATAAAAAGACTAGTAGCGTACTACTCTTCTTTTATAGAGGTAGGAAGATTATTAAAAATAGTAAAAACTATTTAGAGGGTCTTATAGAAATTAGCGTTATCCGGGTCGGTAATTTAAAGGGAGTTAATAGTAATAGTTATAATAAGGTTATTTATAAGGGAGGCGCTAAATATTAATACCTTTAGGAATTTAATATCGGGTATCGAATTAATCAATAGGAATTTACAGGTATTTCGAACGGACCCCGTCTTTAAACAGGTAGGTAAGGGTTTCTTTATAATATTTATAAAAAATATAGAATTTTATTTAATTAAAAGACGGGATAAAGCTTACGTTCGTACCTCAATAATAGGCCGAATTTTAAAGTCCTATTTACGCGCGCAGCGCTAAAGAGGCACAATAAACTATTATAAAGTAAAAGTACAATTAGAGGTAGGGTAAAATATATATTATTATACGGAGGAAGGGAAAGGAAGTATACGTAGAGGGCTAACTATATAGGCGAGAGCCTTGGAGTTAGCCCGAAGTTATATATCTATATACGTAACCAAATAGTATAACTCTAAGCTATGCCGAAGCACTCTAGCACATTGTAATAGTAGTACTCAGCGTTAGGCAGGTTACAGGTAGGATAACCCTGTGACAAAATTATACCCTCGTTAAGAGGGCCCCTTCAAAATCGAATAAGTATACTCCTATAATATTAAATTCATTTTACCCGCTAATATATAATATTCCCCAATATTCTACATCTCTATAATTAAACCTTATAAAGAAGGCCTACTTAATTAAACCGCTATTTAAAGGGATATATATACTAACGAAGGCCGAATAATAATTAGAATTAATAATTATAAGGAGGTATTAAAGTAAGAGTTCGACGAATTTTTCGACTATAAATAGAAGGGGAATAATTACTATTAATTCTATATAATAATATAAATTTATTATAACYTTACCGAAGAACTGATTATTAATATAATTAACGTAAGGAAGGTTATTATTACCTTCTATAGCAATTACCCCGAGGCATTAATTTTATTAAAAGTTAAACTATAGCTAGAAATTATAATTATATTATAAGAACGGATACTAACTATTTTAATACCCCGGGCCCTAGCGCCCCGAATATTCCGACTTATATTCCGGACCCTAACGCCCCGAACGCCCCGACCCGCCGCCTTAATACCGGCCCCGCCCCTAAAACGCTCTAAATGCATCGCCGATTTAAAAGAGTAAATTAATACCGCCGTTGTAGATATTACGACCGAATAAGCCTTATTATAAAAGCTAGCCCTAATAGTTATAATAATCCCCTACGAACTAAAAGTATTATCCGAAGAGGATATAAGGAAATTGGACGAAGCGTTTAAAAAGATTTTTAAGAAGCTATCGGAAATATAGTAAGGGAAGAAGCTCTTTACAAAGAATGTAAAAAATAAATTGGAAATAAGGATTTACTAGTAGGGTAATAATAATTAAATTATAAAGGAGTTTAGAGATATAAAGAGGATCCGGGAATTATAGGAGGATAAAGAAGAGTTTAAAAACGGACCTTATCTACAAATAGAGGAGTTTGAAGACGGAGATTAAGGGGGATAATCTATTATTTTATATATATATAGATTTTAAAGTTATAGAACTTCTTTTATAAAGAGGTAATATTATAAAATTACTTATAATTGCCTATTATATATATAATTCTTACTATAGGCAGTCAAGCTTTGTACTATACTATTGCTACTATTAGCTAATAGTATATTACGTATATATATACGTACGCAATCTAGGCTCTAGATATAGCCTTCGTACTATGCCCTATATCGCTAGACCTACGTACACTTCTCTTTCCCTCTCTTCGTACAACTACGTATATCCAACCTACCCCCTACCTTTAGCCTTGCCCCGTGATAATAAATAATTTAAACGCCTTTAAGAAAAGTTTAAATACCCTAATAATTATTTAGACAAAAAAAGTTCATTCGGCCTTCTTAATCCCAAACCTCCTCCCTAATTCTCCTTATTAAAAAACCGGGAGGCGGAGTCTATATTTATATCGACTACTATAATATTAATAATATTATATTTAAATCTCGCTACCCCCTTCCTTTAATTAAGGAAACGCTTAACGCTATTTACTACACTAAAATTTTTATTAAATTCAACGTTATTACTACTTTCAACCGTATTCATATAAAGGAAAGCTACAAATAATTCACTACCTTTATTACCCGCTTTAATCTCTTCGAAAATTTCATCGTCCCCTTCGGCCTCTAGGGCGCCCCCAACGCTTTTTAGAACTATATTAATAATATCCTTTATAATATATTYAATATTTATATTACTACTTACCTCGATAACGTCCTTATCTACTCAAATAATAAATAAAATTACGAACGCTATATTAATAATATTTTTAAATAATTAATAAAAGTAAGCCTCAATATAAATATTAATAAATATAAATTCTATACTAAATATATTAAATATTTAGAGCTTATTATTACGCCGGGTAATATTAAAATAGACCTAAAGAAGGTTAAGGCTATTATTAAATAATAAGCTCCAAAATCTAAAAAATCCCTCCAATCTTTCTTTAGCTTTACAAACTTTTACTAACAATTTATACACTCCTTCTCCTCAATCGTAGCCCCCCTCTATAAATTAACTATAAAAAACGCACTATAAATTTAAACCGACCGCTACTAAACTATATTCGACTCCTTCAAATAAATTTTTACTAATAACCCTATCCTTAAAATATATAACTAAACTAAAAAAACTATAGTAAAAACAAATACCTCAAACTAGGCCGCAAATAGTACGCTCTCCCAATATAATAATAAAAATATTTTACACCCTATCGCCTACTTCTTAACTAAATATAATATATAAGAATATAACTATAATATCTATAATAAAAAACTCTTTACTATTATTAAAGCCTTCGAAAAATAGCGCCCCGAATTCGAAAGCGCCCAAATTCCCTTTAATATTCTCAATAACTATAAAAATCTCATTACTTTCATAACGAATAAATAGCTTACCTAATAATATATACGCTAATTCCAATTCCTCTTATAATTCAACTTCCTAATCTACTATACCCCTAACCCCTAAAACCTCCGCCCAAACACTTTTAATCGCAAACCCAACAACCGCCCCGTAAACGTAAAAAACGATTACTTCGCCACCTACTAAAAATAATTCCTCGACCCTTCCTAATTCGAAAAAGACTACTTTAAAACTAATAATCTTATAACTACCTTCAACTTCTATCTCCTCAACCTTAAAAACCTTAATAATTAATTAATTAATAACCTTATTTATATTAATTATAAAACCTCCCTATTTTTATAAAAATTTACAACTTACCTATTAAATAAATCCTTTTGCTATTAACTACTATCAATCTATAAAATCTTTAACTACGCCTTCTCTAAATACTATATCTTCCCTAACAAAGTAATAAAATAACATAATCGTATTATTATCGACCCTAAAGATAAAGAATTTCAACTCCAATTAATTAATCGGTAATACAATTCGCCCAACGTAGGGCACCCGGACAAAAATATTATATATAACCTATTCGCTCGCAAATTCTTTTAAAAGAATATATACCGTAATATACATCTCTTCTATAAAAGATACCTCCCGTACGCGAAAATAAAGTTTTTTAAACGCAACTCTACAAATTTCCTTAAACCTACTACTATTTCCCTAGCCCTATAGAAGGATATTTTAATCGATTATATTACCCTACTACTATTTAATAAATATTTCGGGCAAACCTTTTACTATATTACCGTCGTTATAAACCAATTAATAAAAATACAATATTATATCCCTTATATTACCCTCAAAGTAAAAGAATTCACCAATCGCTTTATCGATTATATTTATTCCTTATATAACCTACCTAATACTATTATATCTAATAAAAACTCCTAATTTATCTCCTATTTCTAAATTACCTTCTATAACCGCCTCTCTATTATACGTAAATTCAATTCCGCCTTCTACCCTCAAACTAATACCCAAACCGAATATATTAATATAAATATAGAATAATTCTTACGCCTCTATATTAATTAAACGTAAACAAATTAAATAAAATAATTATTACTTATAAAATTCTTAAATAATAACGCTATTTCTTCTTCTACTAATATCTCCCTATTCTTTATTAATTATAATTATTACCCTCGTATAAATACCGAACCTTATTCCCCGCCGCCCTAACCTCTCCCCTATTTAATTAAAAAAATATTATAAAACTACCGAATTTACTAACTATTTCTAAAAAATTTAAGATTTCGTCTCTTAATAAACCCGCCGTACCTAAGAATAATATAAAATTAACGCTAATAAGTATTATATAAACTCAAATAAATACTAAATAAATAATTTAATCCTCTTCGATATTACTAACCTTATAAACGGCCGCCCCCATTAAAAGCTTTCCCCCTACTAAGAAGGCCCCTTCCGTATTATTAAAATTAATTCTTACCGAATCTACTTCGACCTCCTAACTAATATAAAATACTCGCTAATATTCTATATCTCTATAATCTAATATTAAATTAGCCGAAACCTCCTTAACTAAAACGTCTCTTCGGATATTATTATAAATAATAACCGTATTATAATATATATAAATAATAGTATAAACATCGTCGAATAAAAATTTAAGCGCCTAATCGACTACGTCTAATTTAATAAAAACTACTACTAGTATTACTAAATTAAATAGAAGGGGGACCACCCCCTTATATAGGAACTTAAAAGTAATATTATCGATTACGAGGAAAAGGTTCTAAAATTCCATTACAACCACCCTTAAACCCTTATATTATTAAAAATCTACTTCTAACCTAATTATTAATTATAAATAAACCCTACCGAATTAAAAATAAACTCGGATTCGGACTCGGATAGTCCCGAACCCCTATAGCACTATCCTACCCCCAAACCATACCGCCGCCCCATCCCCGGGCCTCCTTAGCACTATTTATCCCGCTTATAGTAACCGCCCAAAATTACTACCGCCGCTACCTTATCCTAATACGAAGAAGAAGGCCTTATAAATATAATAGTACAAATTTTAAAGAAGTTATTAAACGTTTAAAAAAAAGGGAATAATATATAACTAGATTTTTCTTCACTAAATAAATAAAGGGGGGGGATAGTATTACAAAGTTAACTTATTTATAACCTACCCAACACCGAATACTACTATTACAATATACTAAAATACCTCGGTATAGCTTAGAGCTATACCGTCTAGTTACGTACGTAGATACGTAACCTCGGGCTAGCTCCAAAGCTCTCGCCTATATAGCCAGCCCTCTACGTACACCTCCTTTCCCCTCCTCCGTATAATATTATATATCTTACCCTACCCCTAACTATGCCTCTGCCCCGTAATATACTTTCTATTAAATTATAATTAAAATATTCCCTTCTAATTATATTTATAATTTTAAAATCGAATTTAAATCCGGAGTAGAGGCGCCCGCAGTACGCAGCTATACTTTTAACCCGGACGAATTTAATATTATTAAATAATAGATCGATAATAACTTTTAAAAAAAATTTATTTGGCCTTCTTAATTCTAAGCCTCTTCCCCAATCCTCTTCGTTAAGAAACCGGGAGGCGGAGTCTGTATTTATATCGACTACTACGGTATTAATAATATTATATTTAAATTTCGCTACCCCTTTCCTTTAATTAAAGAAATACTCAATACTATTTATTATACTAAGATTTTTATTAAATTTAACGTTATTACTACTTTTAATTATATTCGTATAAAGGAAGGCTATAAGTAATTTATTACCTTTATTACCCGCTTTAATCTCTTTAAAAATTTCGTTGTCCCCTTCGGCCTTTAGGGCGCCTCCGGCGCCTTCTAAAATTATATTAATAATATCCTTTATAATATATTTAATATTTATATTACTACTTATTTTAATAATGTCCTTATCTATTCAAATAACGAATAGGATTACGAACGTTATATTAATGATATTTTCAACCGGTTAATAAAGGCGGGCCTTAATATAAATATTAATAAATACGAATTTTATATTAAACGTACTAAGTATTTAGGGCTTATTATTATACTAGGCGGTATTGAAATAGATTTAGAGAAAATTAAAGTAATTACTAAATAGTAGGTTCCGGAATCTAAGAAGTCCCTACAATCTTTCTTCGGCTTTGTAAACTTCTACCGTCGGTTTATATACTCTTTCTCTTCAATTATAGCTCCCCTCTACAAATTAACTACGAAAAACGCGCTATAGATTTGGACTAACCGCTATTAGGCCGTATTCGATTCTTTTAAATAAGCTTTTATAAACGGCCCCGTCCTTAAAATCTACGACTAAATTAAAAAGACTATAATAGAAACGGATACTTTAAATTAGGTTATAGGCGGTATACTCTCTTAATACGATAATAAAGGTATTTTATACCCTATTACTTACTTTTCGGCTAAATATAGCGTATAAGAATATAATTATAATATTTATAATAAGGAGTTCTTCGCTATTATTAAAGCCTTCGAAAAGTAGCGCCTTAAGTTCGAAGGCGCTTAAGTCCCCTTTAATATCCTTAGCAACTATAAGAATTTTATTACTTTTATAACAAATAAATAATTTATTTAGCGGTATATACGTTAGTCCTAATTCCTCTTACAATTCAACTTCTTAATCCGCTATATTCTTAGCCCTTAAAACCTTCGTTTAAATATTTTTAATCGTAAGCTTAACGACCGCCCCGCGGGTGTAAAAGACGACCGCTTCGCCATTTATTAGAGATAGTTCTTCGACCCTTCTTAATTCGAAAAAGGTTATTTTAAAATTAATAATCCTATAATTACCTTTAACTTATATCTCCTCGGCTTTAATAACCTTAATAATTAATTAATTAATAATTTTATTTGCGTTAGTTATAAGATTTCCCTATTTTTATAGGAATTTATAGTTTGCTTATCGGATAAGTCCCTTCGTTACTAGCTGTTATTAATCTACAAAATTTTTAACCGTACCTTTTCTAAATATTACATTCTCCCTAATAGAATAATAAAGTAGTATAATTATATTATTATCAATTCCGAAGATAAGGAGTTTTAATTCTAATTAATTAGTTAGTAGTATAATTCGCTTAGTATAGGGCACCCGAGTAAAGATAAAATAATCCTTCCTTGGGCGGAGCTTAAATTGCCCAACGAAGACAGTAAAGCGCTTAAGAATTTATATTTTTAAAAATACTTTAAAATTCTTTATTTTTTTTAAAACGGGAATTTAAAAAGAAAAAAAATATCTTTTTAAATTATTTCTTTTATTAATATATTTTAGGGTCTTTTTTTCTTTTTTTTTTCTTTTTTTTTTAAATTTTTTTTAAATTTTTCTTTTTTTATTTTTTTCTAATTTTTTTTTTCAATTTTTTTTATTTTTTATTTTTTATTTTTTTCTTTTTT